>JAAIXJ010000054.1:15119-141489 GCA_013403705.1 Heliconius hermathena | reverse complement strand
AAACAGACAAACAGACAAAAATTCCAAAAATGTTGGAAATGGATTCTGTTAATTATCCTTTAACAGCCTGGCTAATTTTTTTTTAAATATTTTCAATGTACAGAAACGACTTTTCTACAGATTTATTATAAGTATAGATATAGATTACATCTTAAAATTGCTTATATTATTTCATGACATGATATTTCTTTAGCTTCACGCTGTATCCCGCACATTGCAGGGTAGGTAGAGGGCACCTGGGAACCTAGTGCTAAGACACTCCGTTCACGTTAGGACATTTTCGTTCTCCAGTTCCTGCCCAATTCTGGAGGAGCTGCTTGTTGTGTGGTGGAACTCAACGCCGCTGTTTCCTCGTTACCAGAGCGGGTCATTTCTTCGAGCGGGACTCGAACCCACAACGCAGTCACCCTTGTCCTCCTACGACACGACTGCTTACAAAAAAAAATCCAAAGTTTTTATAATATTACCTATATATACCTACATACCTAAGAAACTAGTGTTAAGACACTCCGATGAATTCTGTAGGCATTCCGTGTTGAGTGGCAAAATTCAACGCTGCACTTTGCCTCAGTACCAGAGCAAAGAAATGAAAATATTAAATATTTCTATGGGAATCGAATTCACAATTTGTCGCGCTTATAGTCAGACACTTGCGCCACGATTGGTATCAACATATTATCTTCACAATAACAAAGTTTAATTTAAGTAAGATTAAACACTTAAAAATATAAATAAAATGCTACATTGTTACTTATTTATTTAGAAATCGTATAATATAATACAAAAATTTGAACGTAGCGGGACTCGAACCCGCGCCTCCTGGAAACCGACCAGGCGCTCTGACCTCTGAGGGTCGAGTCCTGCTACGTTCAAATTTTTATACGTTTTCTATAATAAATAAATATTTTTCTTTCCTAAGTGTAGAATAACACTTTAAAAATGTTTAAAAATGCTAAATTTTTATCATGATTAGGTAACAAACATGGCAATGTCGTACCTAAATTATACATTCAAAATTAAACGAGGTGGAGGAACTTAATTACGTATCGCACTCAAAGCTTATACACTATCTAACGTAATGTACTTGATTACATGAAATGTAAACAAAGTACTTATGTCTTTTTAAGCCCCATTTTAAATAGATTTATTTTTACTATAATATAAAAATAAAATAAAATAAATTAAATTAGCTTCACGCTATATCCCGCACACAGCAGGGTAGGCAGAGGGAACCTAGTGTTAAGACACTCCGTTCCCCACTTTCTGCCGAATTCTGGAGGCATTGCGTGTTGAGTGGCAGAACTCAACGCCGCGCTTAACCTCGACACCAGAGCGAAGAAATGGAAATATAAATTTAAGTAAATATTTCATCTCCTCGAGTGGGGATCGAACCCACAACCAGTCGTTTTGCAGTCACACCTCGTGCCGCTGCTACTACTACGTACTATAATATAATATTTAAAATTCTTTTTACTTATATTTTGTTTTAATTTAAAAGAAATTGCTTGATGGGTTTAGAGCAGCTGAATACGCTATATTCTGGCATGTAGTAGTATTTTTTTATATTTTTATTAATATACATACAATCGTAATTTTTTTTCACGTGCGTCTTTTCTATCCCTCAGACTGTCATGTACATGTAGTACAAAGTTATGTGTAAATAAATTTCTTAATTACATTTTATTAACATAATATTAAATCAATTATAAAATTCAATTATATAATTAATTACAAAGAGGCCAGTCGTGGCACAGAGGCACAAAGTGTGACTGTAAAACCGACTAATTGTGGGTTCGATCCCCACTCCAGGAGATGAAAGATTTTATTGAAATTTATATTTCCATTTCTTCGCTCTGTTGTCGAGGACAAGCGCGGCGTTGAGTTCTGCCACTCAACACGAAATGCCTCTAGAATTCGGAATGAAGTGGGGAACAGAGTGTCTTAACCCTAGGCTCCCTCTGCCTCTGAAGTGTGCGGGATACAGCGTGAAGCTGATGATATATGATATAATTATAAAATTTTCATTAAATAATTTATATTCAAAGTTAGTTATCCGTCATTAGAAACTAAGTACTGTAAAATACAAATTACCGGGCTGAGTTAACCTAAAATTTAATTAGGCAAGGTTTCCGCTAGTTAAGCAATTCGAGGTTAAAGGTCATGAGCTGCCTTAGCCCGTGTAGGTACTAATAGTAAGTGGTATAATATAAAAAATATAATAAAATACTATTACTATGAGTTCCCCACTCAATACACAATGCCTCCAGAATTCGGCACAAAGTGGGGAACGGAGTGTCTGAACACTAGGTCTGCCCTCTGCCTTCCCTGCTGTGTGCGGGATACAGCGTGAAGCTGATTTAATTTTTTTTTAAATTTGTTGTGACTGTTCGCGATGCTTATGGGTTTCAATTTAACATAGTTTATGCGATGCGTAGTGTCGATCAAAATTTAGATAATGAATGTACTATCTAGTTTTTGTAAATCTACTCTGCCAAAAACGAAAAAGATGTAAAAATAAGAAAAACATAATAGAGATTGAGAAATTAAAATATACAAAATAATATTTATACTTATGGACGAGTATTACCTTTAATAGGTTTGTAAATTAAAAGAAAACAATATTATTATTTCAAATCGTCAAAAAATATTGTTAGAAACATGATAGACTTCCTTTTATGTATATCGTTCGTAATAAATTGAAATTTTTCATAAATCAATTTAGCCTCATCGTGCTCGTCGCTTTATTGTTTGTAAGGTCTGTGCTTAACAAAAATAAATATATATTTTTTTGTTATATGAAAAGATTCATTTTACTTTCGTATATTCATTTTTTTTTAAATAACATTTTTTTCATTCATTTATATATTTTATTGGGAATGAGTTTTAGGATATCGTCGATAGAAAACTTGTTCTTCCATTTCAGCATTGTCTTGCATTTCCATTCTCTATGTTCACCATACTAGGGCTTACTGATGGGGCACTCTCCCCTAAATAGTTTCATGGATTATAAGATGGAAGAGGAAGGTGGCAGAGAAGAATAATAAATTATTAGATGTGATGGATGATAGAGATCTGGATGCTGTTTATATTTCTGAGACCAGGCGATATGGCAATGATACGATTAATTTACTAGGTACAAGTCACTGTCTGCGCTGACGAACCAGAGTCCGCACTCTGGTTCGTCAGCGCAGACAGTGACAGGAGGTGTCAAGGGGGTGTAAGTGTATTGTTGCTCTCTCGATTGATTAGAGCAGCGGTAAAATATCAGGCAATCAACCCAAGACTGCTCTGGGTTCGCTTCAAGTTGGGGATAATAAGAATACTTTCTTTAACGGCGTCTACGCCAGTATCCTCAGTTTCAAAAGTTATCCTAAAATTTCAATATAAAACCACAAACATATAATATACTACATGTACATATCGAAGCAAACAGAAGGAACAGTACAGTGGATTTATTCATAGTGGATCAGTGTAAGAGGTGGCCTGGAAACCACTTGAGGAGCCTGAACTTGGAGTCGAATTATCGCATAAGAAGCTGGAACATTCAGGATCCATTGATCAGAGAGGAATATGATGAAAGAGCTTTCAAGCTACACAGCTGTGAAACTGAAAACGGTAATGTTGAAGTATGCTGGCAGAACTTTAGGAATTATACAGTAGATGGTAGTAGATTATAGAGGTATGTTGTAAATGGAAAAGCACGAAGCGCCACGAACGGTGGGATCAAAGATGCTCTAGAAAAAAGAAAGCATGTCAGGCTATAAGGACTTGCATAAGAATAAAAGTAATGAAGCCTCTATCTCAAGCAACAGCATAACGCTGAGTCTTGATATAATCGATGCCGAAATTACTATGAAAGAAGTTGAGAGTGCCATATGAAGTCTGAAATGTAGTAAGGCAGAGTAAGCAAATGGCCTGCCGAGATAATCAGATATCGTGGGCTTCGACCCGGACGTCAGCTTAGATGACCGAATCCAAAATTAAGAGATACTTAGAATAGCAGGTACTAACGAGGATATCACGAGAATGGAGGAGATTGTACTCAGGTTTTAGCACATCGAGAGAAGGAAGAAGGTGGTGAGAGAGCCCCTGCCTCTCCTGAGACTTCGGTTGTCCTTCAAGAACACACTTGTGATGATATTGGATGATCAGGTAAAAAGCATGAGGACAACACAGAGGACAATGTATAAAGGTGTTGATGACAGTGGACGATACGAGAGAAGTATGTAGAGCCCGTAGTGTTGGGTGCCTTGTATTCTCTAGCCACCCCGGGGAATAAAGCGTGAAGCTTAAAAATATTAATCACATATAATATTGATTAATAAGTAAACGCAATGGTTGCAGAATTATCTGTGCTGTTGCAAGGCAAAGCGTGGCATTGAGTTCCGCCACTCATCTGCAAACAAGAGAGACGTGATACTAAATTCTAATAAAAACAGTAATGAAGCTTAGGTTCCATTACCATGATATAGTTAATTGATTACTTTTTGTATAATATAGCTTATTTTTATATATAATCTAAATAATTATCAATTTATATATTAACAAAATGTTTTGAGTAATTAATGTTAGATGCAATATGTTTCGACTTCATTTAAATTATTATCTTGCAAACTTGGTGCCAACTGAAGGAGATAACTTGGAAACTTGCTCCACATCATAACTCGACACTTATAAATTGTAATTAAGCCAATGTTGTTATCCAAAGTACACNATATATATATATATATATATATATATATATATATATATATATATATAGAATAGTAATTTATGAACGTTTTAAGTATTCGTACCATGTAGGTGGAAAAAAACTATACTTATACTAATATTATAAAACTGAACAGATTGTTTGATGGAACGCATTAATCTCAGGAAATACTGCTTCGGATTGAATTCTTTTCGTGTAGATTGATAGATTTCGTATAGAAAGAGGTTATATTATATACATCACGTTAATCATTACGAGGAAACCTAATATATCTACGGTCAGAATTAATTTTGGCACTAAGATTGTCTTAAGTAGTAAAAAGAAATCTTAGTTTTTCCATTTTGCCACCTGGGTGAAACTGCTGCAAAAAGCTAATATGCTATGCTAATAATACTAGTTTAATATATATGTTATGGCGTGATTGTGAGTTCGACTCCCACTGGAAGAAATGAAAATATTTAATATTTTCGTTTTCTCTTTAAGCGTTGAGTTTCGCCACTTAAAACACAATGCCTCCAAGATTCGCCGGAAAGTGAGCAACGGAAATGACTGAACACTCCTGTTCACCACTATCCATCCAATTAAAAAAACATTTAAACTTCCAGGTTTAGGAAGCAAAAAAATAACATATTTGTTAAATAAGAATAATATACATATAAATAAAAGTTACTACACAATTTTGATTAATTTATTCGGAAATTACCTTTGTCCTGCGCTGTGAGTAGCGACGACGACAGAGTTTGACGCAGCTTACCAAACGTCCCAGGTGTTTCTATTTGCCCTGGCACTGTCGTCTCTTCCGTTGCCACCATCTATAAGAAATAGAAAGAAAAAATAGTATCATATAATTTATAACAATTTACAGGTATAGTATAAGAAATTAAATGTAATTTGTATTGTAAACAAATATGTAGTTAGCACGTGTCAATCTCAATTCTATAATCCAAAATTATTAGGTTCCCCGAATTCTCTCTCCGTTAGCTTATTAGTACATCCTATCCTACTAATGTTTAAATTCTGAACGAATGGATGTTTGCTCCACGTCGTCGCAAGAACTTTTCAGTAATATAGCTCTTACACCAGAATAACACACAGGCTACAATTTATGTAATCATTTTGAATATCTATAATACAAAAATAAGTATAAACGGGCGAAATCGCGTTTAGTTTACCAATTTATATATAAGAGAACAATATTCACCCAAACTAATTCTATTACCTTTAAAACAATAAAGATTACAAGTGAAAAGTGCATAAATAATTCAAATGAATACAACAAGGAACTGAAGCCGTAACATAAAAAGTGGAGTATCTTAGAAAACTCATATCAAGAAACGAGATGATGCAGACCGATAAAAAGACGTACAATAATAACGACCCAGTAATATTATCGTAAATTTGATGGAAAGCAACAGATGGCGACCGGTGTTCAGGGAACACGGGAAAATCAATGTCGTCGTCTCAGAATTTTGTCGTAAGGTTTTTTTTTATTGTTAAGCGTCTTATCTTCGATTTCCGGTTATGGTATTGAACTTAACACATTTTGGAATGCATATATAAGTATTAATAAGTAGTATACATCATATTTTATTGTAACTTGTGTCTGTTCACCTGGTACCTGATAACAAAGAGGTTATGTAGTTTTTCTTCTTTTTTAATTTTTTACGTTTTTTTTTGGCCAGTCGTGGCGCAGGCACAAGCCAGTAAACGCAACAAGTTGTGGGTTCGATATCCACTCGAAGAAATGAAATATTTTATATTTTCATTTTCCTCGGCCTAGTAAAGAGGCAAAGCGCAGCATTGAGTTCCACCACTCAACAGACAGTGCCTCCAGAATTCGGAAAATGGAGTGTAACACTAGGTTCTCTGGTTCTCTCTGCCTTCCCAGCTATGTACGGGATACAGCGTAAAGATCAATCCCAACAATATAAAATAACGATTTTCAATACTGATGTAGATTTATTTTATAAAAAGTACTTAGGATACTTAGAAAACCCAATGGACGTTCGAGCTAAGCTTTAGTTTAGAGAGTAATTTAAGTTATAATTGTATTATTGACAAGTTAAGGCTAAATTGTAGAGTTAAATGTAACTGTCATGTTTCGTTATTTTAATATAGTGAGTATGTACAGGAGCTATTAATCTTATTCCTCTTACCAAAAATATACTGTTTTAGATTTTAGACTATGTAGTTGGTTTCAGACGACAGTTTCTTGTTGTAAATATTCAATACTTATCTTTAGAAGATGGAATTCGTGAAAGAAATAAAATAATGACTGGAAATAAATCATATATAGTTATAAACAATAAAATCTTTGATATTTTGTATAAATAATAATTAAGTTAATTGACATTTGACCCAATTCTAAACAAATTTAGTTAAAAAAAAAACTTTAATAATGAATCAGTGTATTGTTTGTCTACTATATAAAGATGGGTAACACTACATGATTTACGCTATAGACAATTGAAAATATAAATATGCTTATAGATTTTTTATTTCTGCTTTATCTATAAAAAATCTGAACTATGAAAAGTTACACATGATAATACCGTTCTATAATGGTTACTTTAGTTCGAAACTTTGTTAGAGCCATTAACACTAGCCTCCAGAAAATTGAAAAATAAACACAAAATAGTAAAAAGTAACAAAAACATATTTTAATCACCAATTATAATTACTACTATCTAACTAACTCGGCGGAAAGTGGGGAACGGTGTATCTTAACACTAGGTTCCCTCTGCCTACCCTACTGAGTGCGGGGTACAGCGTGAAGCTTATTTATTTATTTTTAAAATTACTACTACACTACACTACACTATACTACTTAAACAAAATAAATAATGATAATAAAAGACATAGTAAAAAAGTAAATGTATGTATATATTTGTCTAATATAGAAATGTTTAATACAATATGTAAAAAATAAGAAACTTTAGATCTGAAAAAAATCTTCAATATTCATAAACAGTATAATTTCAAGAGAAAGAAAAAGATTATACAACGCTCCAGGACGGAGGTTGTAAAACGAACGCGGTTGGTAATGGAGATGAATGTAGGAAGGCTTTAACATCGAGTCAATCGTTATAGTACCGGAAACCGGAGAGGGGAGGTCGAACACGAAACGGTCGTTTAGGTACTTTTACAACGCCAGAGGTGAGACTCATTTGATAGCTACATAAACTAGCCGCCAGTGACGTTACTGGGAAGTTTTAATTGGAGCCGTGAGTTTCAAATGGTACCAAAGCATCGATTGCTACCTTCAAAAGGTTCTTCCACGTTCAACTCCTAAATAGATTTTTCTTGTGAAGCAAGTGAAGCACTATCTTAACGAAATTATTATAAATCTTGTAACAAAAACATATTTTAGTCATTTTTTTTTAACTTTAGTACCGGAAACCGGAGGGTTAGTAGTGTGAGAGAAAAATCTATTATAAATTGACTTACTTAAAAGTGCTACTATATTTAATAGTAGTAATATTTTCATAATATTGCGTGACATTTAACAACGGGGAACTAAAAATAATTTAAATCATTCCCCCGATTTGTAACTGATATCCCAAACACCTTTGAAAATATTATAAAATAAATAATGCCTTGGCTCGTGATGTGTCTAGTGGTTAGAACTTTATAGTTGTGATCGTGAAGAACCCAAAATCTTTTGGAGATTCAGAGGTAACAGTGTTAAGAATTTTATTCATGCCATTAGAAGGTATCGCTTTAATAAGATATTTGTACATCAGAAGTTGTTCTTGTGTCAGTTATTTAAATAACTGGAAACTCGACAATATGACATTGTCATGTCGAAGCTCGTCCGAAGAAAAGCCAAGAGCGCGTCCTATCTTCCTCTCCACTATAACTGCGAACTAGTTATAATTAAAGGAAGAAAGAGTACGGGCACCGCCCCGCCCCTACACCGTGAGTTCCAACCAGACCGCAGCTTTACAGTCATCGTTGAACCCTCCGAGACGTTTGTGTGTGATCTTTCCGAAGGTAGTTGTTACGCTTGTTTATATTAAGTTTGCTTAATATTAGAATGGTGATTCGTGATGTTGATTGATTTGTGAGATCAATATAAGTCATTGGAACGAACGCACTACCGCAAGCCGATATGTTAAATAAACGCACGGTACACACCCCACAGTCGTGTCTGGAACCGTAGGCGGACACTACTACATACACCAGAGCTCCAGGACATAAAATAGCACCACACACCCGTATGAGACAGACGGACACTACTACATACACCGGAGCTGGGACATAAAATAGCACCACACACCTACTAGTCGTATACCAAGTCGTAGAAGTGGTATACAATATGTCAATGACCAACGCCATACAGGCATAGCTTACGTACCGCGAGCGTACTGCGAGACGGCATCAGCCACGACATTGATAATGTCGCTATAACAGTTCGCATAAGCCCATCACGTTAGCCTCCGCGACGTCAAGCAACATTCAATATTATAATATGGATCAAAGATAACTTTGATCCACAATATGTGTCGCTCCTACACATATATTGTCTTTATAAGAAATTCTATTTTAAAAGATTGTGCCATCTTATGTTATTATATTATATTTATAATATACTTGGTACGAGACTTTATGTGCATTATATTTATTAGTACCGTAGTACTTAAGAGTTCGACTCGACCGCTGCCTTCCAGCATCACCCCCACCTATATAGACAGAACGACGGTCGCGACATTCGGGACGACAATACACGAACTCGTCTTAATTAATATGGTATGAAAAATATATAGTTTGTATTATTCATAATTAACTATGTTATTTATGTGTATTGCCATGCATATTTTATTTTATTTATTTATTTATTTTTAACTTATACCCAAGGTAAATACTGTTACAGATTGAGTATCGAACACCAAACCCTTGCATTTACTGTCAGACGTCGTCTATATATTTCTAATATATAATAATAATAGTTTAGTACATATATGCCGTTGAGGCCAGTCGTGGAGGCACAAGTGAGTGACTGTAAACCCGACAAATTGTTGGATCGCTTCCCACTCGGGCAAAAGGAAATAATTCCATTTCTTTGCTTCAGTGTCAAGGTAATGTGTGGCATTAAGTTCTGTCACTCAATAGTATTTGGCGGAAAGTAAGAAGCGGAGTGTTTTAACACCAGGCCTCCTAATATATGATTTATGCCATAAATGCCGTATGTTTAAACATTATCATATGTAGCTATGGCGCGAATTGTCACAAGACCATCTCTATTTTAGTATTATTCAATTTTATGGGGAAACTAGCAACGTCCGTGTCTCCGGCGCCTGAGGTTAAGTTGATAACGAAGTTTACAGTTGCAATCATATTACCGTTCTATGATGCAATGGATCTCGGCGAACTATGAAAAATAGAATTTTTCCAGCTTTGTTTAAATAACTAAATTATAATAATCTTTGTTCTTTTCTAAGTTAATTAAAAATATCCATCTATTACTCTTTACGGCTTATTAAGAATTAGGTACTTGATATCGAAGAACCAAGTAACACACAAGTTAGGTCAGTTAACAATAATGAAATTTGCAAACATTTTATTTATTCAATTGTTTTTTCTTTACATATAGATAGAAAACAACAATTAAATAATCTGATTTTCAAACATGAAAGTTATTATTCTTTATCTAATAATATATTTATTTTTGTCTTTTTTTCGGTTTCAATTCTACATTCAATGTCACTCCGTTTTACACTTTTCGCCCGTATTCGAGACAATGCGTGATGCATGGGGGACCGCGGAACTTAACGCCACGCTTTTTCATTACCAAAAATGAAAATAAATCAACCCCTAAGCGAGTAATATCGTTATGTTTATAGGCAGACGTTGTCATACTGCGCCACTACGATTTAAATCTTATTACCTTTGTACTTATTTATTTACTTAATAAGTGTATTTACGGAAAATTGCTTAGTTACTTTAGTACAGTTATCTATAGATTAATCCAAAGAGATCGCGCGGGAATTTCGGGATGAAAAATCGCCTATACGAGTATGTTGCTCAGAACTTAATTAAAGCGAACTGAGCGAAGCGAAGCTCTTACTGGTCAAAAGTGTGTTTCGTTGTAATGCTACTCCTCCTTGCCCGTTAAACTCACAACAGCTCTGAAATTTTGTAGGAACGTTGTGGACGACACAGTGATCCCAGCGAAGTGGTTTGGTGATAATTATAGTTTTTGAGTAGATAAATGGTCAGAATATGTACCATAGATAACGTTATAGTTAACGTTTTGAAATTTTATTAATCTAACCCAGCGAGTGCGGACAAAACAGAAAATTTCGCAAAATTTTCGCACCGTGCACAGCATGTGGCGGATCCTAGTCTATATTCCAGTGAAAGTCTCACAAGATCGATTCAGTAGTTCCGAACATTAGCCAGGACAAACAGAAAGACGGATCGATAGACAAAAAATTTAAAAACGTTAGTTTGTATTCAAGTATCACGTAAACACCTATAAAAAACCCAGTTATATCAAAAAATCCCAGACAGAAACTTCATAATTTTATTTATATGACATGTATATAGATGACATAAAAATGTCATTTCACACATAATTCAATAGACTATATTTACTAGAGGCCAGTCGTGGCGCAGCGGCACGAAGTGTGGCTGTAAAACCGACTGGTTGTGGGTTCGATCCCCACTCAAGGAGATGAAATATTTACTTAAATTTATATTTCCATTTCTTCGCTCTGGTGTCGAGGGTAAGCACGGCGTTGAGTTCTGCCACTCAACACGCCATGCCTCCAGAATTCGGCAGAAAGTGGGGAACGGAGTATCTTAACACTAGGTTCCCTCTGCCTACCCTGCTGTGTGCGGGATACAGCATGAAGCTGATTTTATTTTATTCTATATTTACTATCGACATTTTCAATTTGTTGTTGTAATCAAATCCGAATGATTATAGATAAAGTAGGTCAGGAGCAATCGGTGATCATGACCCAGGGGCAGAGTGAGGCGAGGGCGGCGGGGCGAGGTGAGGGCACGGTATCCCTGGATGACCCACTTGTTGCCCTCTATTTACATTACACTTCCTAATTATTGATAATACTTTTAGTCTTCATAAGTGATAGAGTCCATACAGGTTTATGATTTGCAGCCGCTCTTGGAGCGATCAATAAATTGACGCACACACCCTACAGGTTGCAACATGTTTAAAGCTTGAAATCTTCGGTACATAAAGTTTACTGTCATCGATTTTTTGTTATTTTTAGTCACGCTAGAGTCACACTGTACGTGAACATTTAGTCTGAAAAATATACCCTAGTAATAAAAATAGGAACTTGAAATATTCTTTTACGTATTGGGAAACTATAATAATATTTAGGGAATTTAAGCTTGAGTATTAGACACGTTTATTATTAGTACAAGTTATATTAATTAAATTAAAAAAATAGATGTACACATAAAAAATGATTTTTGTTTTAAATTATTTAACCTAGTTATAATTATATTTTTATACAAGATACTACCAGCAGCGGCCACTAAATAACGTGCGAATTGATGTCGGAAAAATATATCGAGGTCAAAAAATTGTGTAATAAAAAAAGATTACGTCTAATTTACTTTGAAATTATGAAGCAAGACTACTTTGCTGCATTTGCTAATAATGAATTTTTATATTATAATACATACAGTGCTATAGACATTTCTATTTAACAAGTTCGTCTTCCCCAAGTATTACACTATCAATCAACAAACATAGACATCAGACATTATGCCATTAAAAACAAATCAATCTTATATTATACATATATCAGGTACAATCTCCATTAAACTGTTATATAGATAGACCGTCCCCAAATACATATCATTACAATGGGATCCCACAGCTATAAGTTAAGTTCAAATGCCTTCTGTTCGATGGCAGTGGGCGGAGGACAACAAAGGAATGTAATTACGCGTCACCGACATACACGGTATTGCTCTTTTTTCCATTTATTTACTGTTACGGTATATGTTTTACGTGAAATTGGAAAAGAATTAATACTATAAAAAGGTTGTTTAGAGTGAATAGTTCATAATAGTTTATATGAAAGTTTTTCAGGCATAAGAAAAAAAATCCATTGATATAAACTGTAATACGCTCATTCGCTAGGGGTTATATTTATATTCCGTCTTTTTCTCCGATGTAGTGTTTCTGTTTTATAAAGATAAAACCAAAACATGGAGAATGGAGCAACTTCTTACTAGAATTTTAGGTTTAGAGTTTATGAAAAATCCTTTATTAATAATGATATCGAATAATTTACATCGGATATAATTTTATATCCGATGTAAATTATTCAATATCATTTAAATTTTAAACAAAAAGTAAAATACGCCGTATCTTATATTAAGAAGTAAATGTATCTACTTATTTCCATACTTCTAATTGCTTTCGAGCTTGCTGAATTTCTGGAACTCTTTAAATGAAAATAATAAAAAAATTGCTACCAGTTGGAAACTTTTTGCATAAACTTTGTAAGGATTCTCTATAAAATATAACAATTTGCATAAAACGTTACAGAACTTTGTACTTACGGAATTTTTTGCGCAATGGATTCAACAGAAAAACAATGAGACCGCAAGTTCATAGCAAACAAAGAGCGGAAAAACGGAGCAAAACTAATTTCAGTGACTTACTGTTTCGCGGGGTGTTTCATCTTGTGGAGTTACCCTTCCGAAATCACATTAAGGCAGTTCGAGCGGCCGCTCGCAACTACAGACGGGTAAATCTAAATCTGGAGCGGGCCGCGTTTCTTCTCAAATCCACTTTAATCCTCCTTTCACGCCCTTATCCTCCATTGACAACTTTAATACGATTCAATATCTCAACCGACAAATACGAACGTGTTTTTATCTGGTAAGATTACGTTGTTAATATTTACCAAAACAATATAATAATACTGTGTAAATATTTAGTTATTATAAAATTGTAACGAAACTGATATGAATGAAGATGTTGTGGGTGCGATTGCATTGCATTTTATTTGCAATGAAATATTTAATATTTTTATTTCTTCGCTGAAGTTTTGAGTCAAAGTGCGTTGAGTTCCCCCACACAACACGCAATGCCTGCAAAACTCGGCGGAAAACGGAGAGAGGAGTGTCTTAATACTGAGATCTCTCTGCCTACCAAGCTACATACGGGACACAGCGTAAAGCTGAAAAAGAGAACAAAACGAATAAAACGTGGAATGATAAAAATCCGAGTGTACGTCCGAGTGTGTGTCCGGTTTAGACCTAAGCTGTTATAATTTGCCAACTTCTTCAATGAGGAAGTTTCTCTACATTCTACAGACAATGCGGCATTGTAAATATTCCGATGAAAACCTTTTACAATGTTCATAAGTTAGCAGAGCCCGCCAACAACAAAAGATGGCGTGACCAGTGAACATGTGTGCGATCGCTGTAGAATCAGGCTCGTGGTTTCCCTTTGTTTATCATGTACAGGGTCGTGGAATACTGTCCTCACTATTCGGACCTGAATATATGATGGAATATCTAAGCGATTTTTAAATATTTTGTAATATATATGTCGTAATTTTTATTTTTGACATAAGGATATAAATCAAATCAGCTTCACGCTGTATCCTGCACACAGCAGGGTAGGCAGAGGGAACCTAGTGTTAAGACACTTCGTTCCCCACTTTCTGCCGAATTCTGGAGGCATTGCGTGTTGAGTGGCCGAACTCAACGCCGCGCTTTACCTCGACACTAGAACGAAGAAATGGAAATATAAATTTAAGTAAATATTTCATCTCCTCGAGTGGGGATCGAACCTACAACCAGTCGGTTTTACAGTCACACCTCGTACCACTGCGCCACGACTAGCCTCATAAGGCTATAAGACTCCTCTTATCTCAGATCTAATAATTATTCTATTATATTCAGATCTAATAATTATTCTATAAAACATATTTGCAATATAATAAATGTAAATTATGTATTTTACATTATATTTCAAATAAAATCTCAAAGAAATTATTCTTCAATTGTTTATTGTTAACCGGAAGAGTTGACAAAACTACCCAAATAACTTACTGAAACTCAATAAATTAATTTAATTGATAAAATAATGTTTTAAAAAACTGTAGGAGTAAGTGAGTAGTTTGATTGGACGCGCTTATATCGGGAACTACTGCTTCAAATTGAAAAACAAACGTGATAAATAGTCAATTTATCAAAGAAGTCTATAGGTTTTCATCACAATAATAGTTTCAATGTGAACTACTGTACCTGTGGCTAGAGTTACATCGGACACTTAGAATTTGTTATGTGCAATATACAACTCTATTAGATATTTCTATTTTAGCACAAGGACAAAGCCGCCAGCAGAAACTAGTCACAATATAAAATGTTAGCTATTGGTATGATTGTAAAATTTTATATTGTAATTTTATATTGTTGCACATTCAACATGGACATACTATTTCTATCTATTAAAAGAGTTTATGTTGATCAGCGAAAACCCGTATTGAATTTGGGCATATTAAACCCAGATTTTCAATATTCCTCCAAAAGAGATTTGAACCCTTTAATTAAATTTCAATTTACTTCAGTAATCCAATCACTTTGAAAAAGAAAAAGAAACAAATGAGCATCATAACATCCCAAGGAATCCAGTCGACAGACACGTTCGTGTTGTAAAATAAAAAAAAAGTTTATAGTGGCAACTACACTATACCATAAATACAGAAGGTATATCCGTAGAGCCCCTCGTTTCCGCGGACTAGGTTGAAAGCATAAATTCATCGGATACATGTTCTTAGCACATCTTACATTCATCTTCTGATTTTAATCCATCGCCTCGGGTGTTTGATGACACACTACACGAGATATCTCTCGTTCGAACTATATCCGTTTATATTCACTGCTTTAGTTATAGCTACATGAGAACAGTAATTAATGTAACAAGCGCTTGTAATTTCTACTTCGAATTCAAAATAGTTAATTATTTATGAATTGGAATTAGAATTTTACTTAGTAGTCGGCCACAAATTGGGACGTAAAAATTCTGTTTAATAAAACTGTTTTTTTTTCAATTTCACGCACACCTTGTGCGCACCATATTCCATTATCCACTTTCCGCCGAATTTTCATTCCTCCGAGTGGGAATCGAAGGCATAACCTTACAGTCACACGCTTAAGCTCCTGCACCACGACGCCCTTTTTTTAATTAAAACAAATACAACATAAGTATACGAGACTTAAAAGGTAATAAATACACAAAAAACAAATTAAAAATTGTTTACAAAGTGCACTACTTTAAAAATGTAGGTTCACTACATTATTTACTTTAACCCACGTTTTACCGTTTTTACCTATACAGAGGTTAAATAACTAAGGCAGTACAGAAATGAATAAGAACCAATTATGACGGAGACCGTTGAGAAGTTTGTTTAATTTTTAGAAGTAAAGAAGAAAATTTTATGTAAGGAAAGACATTTATGTTTTGTGGATATAAAGTGGAAAGTAGTTTGATTTGATCGAAAAAGACTATATTTAAATGATTCCCAAAGTAGACAAAAGAAACCTCGGTATAAGACAGTTCGTTCCCCACCTTCCGCCCTATTCCCCGGGCATTGCGAGCTGACTGGCAGAGCTCAGTTTTCTACAATAGAAAAATAAAAACAATTTAAATATTCTCCGGAGGTGGAAACGATGCGCTTATACTTCGATCTACTACAACTCCACGACAGCCAAAAAATACATATTTTATTTTTTAACGCAACAGAATTTAACCTTAGCCAACAAGAAATGATGAAATATGTGTCGCGAAATCTACGTCCTTTTACAGACGTCACAAGTTTTTTTGTATTAACAGCCACATGAAGAGATTTTCACAAAGCTTTGCTACTAAGCACAATATTAAAAAGAACGAGAATTTTTTTTTAGCTTCAAACAGCATCTCGCACATAGCAGGGTAGGCAGAGGGAACCTGGGAACCCAGTGTTAAGACTCTTCGTTCCCATTAAGACACTTCCGTTTTCCACTTACTGCAGAATTCTGGAGGCATTGTTAAGTGGTGGAACTTAACGTCGCACTTTGTCTCATTACCAGAGCGAAGAAATGAAAATATTAAATCATTTTTTCTTCATTTTCAGATTTAAATCATTTCATTTCCTCGAGTGAAAAAGTTAAATTTAGAGGAAATACAAAAATATTATTAAATAATTCTTCTAATATATTATAATAACATTACAGAATAATAACATTAAAGTACCGTTATAAACTAGATATAATGAATATTAGTCCCGTAAAATAAGTTATTAAAATAGTTCGTACTGAGCTCGCATTCAGTGGAAAGTTTGGTTACAGCATTAATAAATATCAAAAGCTTTCATCGACCCATGTACCTATGCTTAAAAAGTCATTCGAGGTCAAAATTTTCAATCTTTTTGGATTTTTATTGATTTAAAAATAACTAAGACAATTTTTGTAACTTTAAGAATTGCCAAATGGTTAAAACGGGTTAAAAATGTAGTTAAAAATCTTTTGCCTTAATTGAAGAAAATTCCAAATTTATAAATTTGGAATTTTCTAAATATAAATAAGCAGGAATCATGACATAAGGAATCTTGACAATTTTTGTAGATGAAGAAATGATCTCTGACTTTGCCACACCTAATATTTTCGATATAAGCTACTACTTGCGTGATAAACAAAAAAAATGTTGGCCTTCATCCATAAATAACATTTTTAAAACACATGGATTGGATTAATGGGGATTTTGGATATTTTAAATTTTTTTTTCGTCATTGTGTACCCAAGTTCATCACAAAATTTCAGCCCTGTACAAACAAACATACGAATGTTTGTAAATAGAAATGTTTTAATTGGAACATTTCATGAAACTTCAATATATACTTTTATAGAAAAAAAATCAAATACTAGTTACTTTTTATTTTATTAAAATGTAAGCAGCAGATCAAAAGTACTGTACAAAAAGCAGTCGGTACAAAAGCGACAAACGCTTATTACAAATTTAATAATTGCTTTGTAGTGTCGTGAAGTATCCACGTTGAAAGTGTCTACTGTTTACAGAAAAGATTAATTTTAATATGTAAATTTTTCATGTCAGATATTATAAGGCATTTTAGTTTCATTCTGCATATATTGCAGGGTAAACACAGGGAACCTAGTGGTGAGACACTGTTTCCCACTTTCTGCCGAGTTTTCGATGCCTTTATTGCCTATTTTATGCCTTTATTGCCTGTTGAGTGGCGCCACTCAACGCCGCCATTGGTACCAGCTCGGTACCGGAGCGAAGAAATAATAATATTAGAATATATAGGGAATCGGACCCATAACCGTTGCGTTACATTGTGCCCCTGCGGCACGACGGACTCTCGTAGATTTGAATTTTTAATTAAAAGTGTATGTACGTCGCTTTTACACGTGTACTACAATGTTTTGAAATACTTGTTAAGCAGTGGTTTGCTTATTTGTTAAATACTAGTATCAATGGGTGCTATTATTTGTCTAATCTAAATGTTTTCAGCACAAATTTAATTCAATGTCAGGCATTTCAGTAGTATTTTTCGAAAATATACACTTACATTTTTTTTACTATTTTATTTTTACGGGATATACTTTAATATTTTTTCAACTTCACGCTGTATCCTGCACCAGGAACCTGGGAACCTAGTGTTAGGGTATTTCGCACCCATTAAGACATTTTCGTCCCCTCTTTCCGCTGAATTCTAAGGGCATTGCGTGTTGAGTGGCAAGATATAACGCCGCGCTTTGCTTTGACACCAGAGGGGAGAAATATTAAATATTTAATTTCTTCGAGTGGGAATCGAACAACAACCTGTCGCTTTTCCAGTCACACACTTAAACCCACGCCACCCAGCGCCACGACTGGCTTCAATGAAAAATAGCATATACGAATAAAAAGTTAGCGAAATAAGTTCCAACGGAAATAAAGCTTTAATAGTGCACAGAATGTAATAGATTAGCCACAAAGCTTAGATTACTACGGCAACAAAGTGTATTGCTAGCGGTTTACTTTGTGTCTGAGAGCTTATATGACTGCGTTTAAACACGTTCGGACGGTACCTTGCAATTTAAATATGCTTAATTTGTTCATACCGGTACAATAAAATCAAGAGGTTAAAATATTATAAATTTATTTCGTTTTAAAATTGGTGAAAACACGAACGTTCAGTAAACGACCTGAATACACAAAAATCGATATTAGTACATATATTATACATCGATATTATATCGATATTGAAAATGTAGCTTCTTTATTGCTGTTTCACGAGCGATATAAATTACGATTGGTTAAAGTATTCATTCATATATAATATAAAACACTAAAGTTCACTTTCGAGAGATTTAACGTGAATATAACTTTTGAACATTTCTATTAATTCAAGCAATCTTTTCATAACTGGTGCTTAAAATTAATTTAATGGATGAGAGCCCGCTTCGCTGGCTTTAATTATTATTATTGGGGTTATTGGTCGTATCATTATTATTAATATTATTATTATTGTTAATACAATGATTAATCAATGATTTATTGTTTTAAATAAAATATTTAATTTTATTTATGTTTGTTCATTTAATACATATAATATATGTAAATAATATAAACAAACAAAATAAAACATTAATAAACAAATTACTATTAAAATTTATAGAGTTCTTTTTTTTAGCTTCACGCTGTTTCATGCATGCATGTCACAGGGTAGGGCTAGTGATTAGACACTCCGCCAAACACGCAATGCCTCCCGCTCTCAACCCCGATACCAGACCGAAGAAATGAAAATAATGAATATTTAATTTCCTCGAGTGAGAATTGAACCTCAAACCTGTTGTATTTTCAGACGCACGATTAAGCCCTGCACCGCGACTGACCTCAAAATATATATATTATTACGTTACATTTAACCAAAACAGGTCAAGTATACTTTGCCTTTTATTTAATTGCATTTAACATGGTAATGGCGCACAAACTATAGAGGATGAGCTTAACTGTTATTTTAAACAGTGTATATTTTAATTATGTAACAATTGTGAATAATTTTAGCCTCTGGAGTATAACAGTTGAGGCAAAGAGAACAATATGTATCAACGACTTCAACGAATTTCGGTGTCGTCCATCAAATAACTTTAAATTATCCACCACAATGTTATATTTTTAACTAAATTTATTTTTTTTTGACTTTCTCATATTTTCATAAAATGAAACCATAATGACAGCAAACATAGTAACATTTGTTTTTGTAATTCAGTGAACATCTTAATACATTATAATTAAGTTTTTATATATAGACAGATAATCCCAGTAAGATAACAAAAGGTAATGTGTTACAAGGTTTTATAAAAGCTCACTGAAATTCAGCTTTTGTGCAAATACCCTAATCCCATACAACCACTCGTCCGGGCTACCGGAGTACTAAATCAATGTGCCCGTGCCGACTCCAACGTGTAAGCCTCTTTAACGATCACTATCAAATATTTAGGACAATATCGGAACTGACGGCTTAATACATATGTTTTTTTTTTTAATTTAAAAGGGCAAAAATAAAAAATATTTGAAAAATTAAATGAAATTAAATTAAATTAGCTTCACGCTGTATCCCGCACACAGCAGGGTAGGCAGAGGGAACCTAGTGTAAAGACACTCCGTTCCTCACTTTCTGCAAAATTTTGGAGGCATTGCGTGTTGAGTGGCAGAACTCAACGCCGCGCTTTGTCTCGACACCAGAGCGAAGAAATGGAAATATAAATTTAAGTAAATATTTCATCTCCTCGAGTGGAGATCGAACCCACAACCAGTCGGTTTTACAGTCACACTTTGTGCCACTGCGCCACGACTGGCCTCAAAATATTTGAAAATCATACATATATTATAAATGTGATTATAAGTTTGTCTGTCACGCTCTCACGCCAAAACTACTCAGCCGATTAGTATGAAACTTTTTACACATATTATATTTTTGGAGGTATTAGAAAAGGCGTAGGATATTATTATTTTTTTGTTTTTGTTTAAGTCTCTAGTATTAACTATTGTTCCTTTACAAAGCTGCTATTTTATTAATTTAGGAGATAAACGAAAGAAAAAATTGAGCTAACAAACAGCATTAACATTTTTTTTTATAAAATTTTATTATAAGTTACATACAATATATTACAATATAGTTATATTATAAAAACATTACTTTCAGTTATTTTCTCTTATAGAAAAATTTAACAATTACACGAACTCGGAAATACTGCCCAAGCTATCTCAATGCGAACGCCTTTTATTTTATACAGCAGCTATGGTTTTCAATTCACTTAAATATAGCTTTTATTTTTCTACCCATTCGATCGATACCCATTCGTGTAAGTGATATAAATCTTTTTTCAGCTTTACGCTACATACCACATGTGGCGGGGTAGGCAGGGAGCCTAGCGGAAGGCACCCCGCTCTCCACTTTCCGCCGAAATCTGACGGCATTGGTTGTTGAGTGGCGGAACTTAACACGCCTATATTGAAAATGAGACGAAAACATGTTTTATTATAAGTGTCTATTATGTAGACCCTGAAAAAGTATTATTATTAAATTAATATAGACTGACATGAAACAAAAGAATAAAAATAGAATATAGGTTAATTTATAGTACTGGCAAAAAGGCCAGTGGTGGTGTAGGAGCACAGATTGTGACTCTAAAACCGACTGGTTGCGGGTTCTAATTAATATTTACTAAAATTTATATTTCCATTTCTTCGCTCTGGTGTCGAGGAAAAATGCGTTGAGTCCTGGCACTCAACACGCAATGCCTTCAGAATTCGGCAGAAAGTGGGGAACGGAGTGTCTTAACACTAGGTTCCCTCTGCCTACCCTGCTGTGTGCGGGATACAGCGTGAAGCTGATATTTATACTACTACTGCAACGTGCCTTATTGTTTCTTTAATGAATAAACGAGATTTAAGAGAATCTTAACAATGTGTCTCAGAAATGTAAATGTTATATCATTGTTATCCAGCTTTAAAAAACAAAACTCCATCTATTCGAAAGTAAAAAGAGTTCAGCCTCGAAATTTGTCAAACAAGCGACCTATTTGTATTATAAATTTTGCTTTGTTTGTCGAAAGAACGGGAAATTGAATTTAAAGTTCCATTCCATTTTGTGGTGGAATTTTTCTTTTCATATTTTCTGCTTACATTGCACTATAGAGTTCATAACGTAACCTCTTATTAACGCTTATAATGTCAAACGAAAAGTTACGTTTTACTAAAATATTTTAGTTAAAATATTTTTCTAGCTAAAATAAAATAAATGAGGCCCTCGTGGCGCAGGGGCACAAGGGCGACTGTAACGTGGCGTTAATGGGTTCGAGTCCCACTTAAGGGAATGAATATAATATTTATTAATATTTTAATTTTTTCTCTGGCACCAAGGCAAAAAGACCGAACCGACCGAAACCATTGAGTTTCGCCTTTTAAGACGCAATGCCTCTAAGAACGGAGTGTCTTAACACTAGGTTTCCCCTGCCTTTATATACTAATCTCACTAGAAAATTTTACTATCTTAGCGGTTACTACTACCTTCATATACGCCTCTATAGTACGCTAGAATGTACAGGCCACAGTAATATATAGTCGAGTTGTCAAAAAAAATGGAAAAATTACAGCATTACGTTTTTCCACTTAAATGTAATTTTACTGATTAAACGAAAAATGAAGAATCACGATTTTGTCTTTGTTTTCGTTGAAAGAATAGACACTTCATCTACTTCTATCTTTACCTATATTGGTAACGTGGAAAGGGAAAATTTAATTTACTCGAAACTTCTCTAGTGGAAAACACTGTTTGAATATGCACGCTTTGATAAACTGTACTTTTATGCAGCATGTTGCTCTAATAGAACCTTTTAAGTGGGTCGCCAGCGCCGACTACGATCTTTCTGTGGACAAACGCCGCTCACCCACGCCCCGTCCAATTTCAAGTAAAACAGAAAAAAGGCAATCTAACTATAGATTTATATAATTTGTTCGAGTTTCCACGTTCTGGTACTTAACTCGAGATGTAGCACTGGAATTGGAAAACGTTTTCTGCCTTCATATTTATAACGATAAACGATTCTTCGAAGAATAAACAAGAGTTAAGAGTTCCATTGCTAAAAATAATATATTTGAATCTTCAATAGTATATTTTTAAAATTATTTTACTCAGTATAATGTTATTTTACTCAGTATTATATCTTTGAAATGATAACCATAATATTTTTTATGTTTTAAATTTCCAACTTGCTTACTAGGATTTCCAAAAAAGAATTTACTAACTACCGATCCGCTTGTGACTTCGTCTGCTTGAAAACTATATAATTTTTTATGTATGTACCGATTGACAAAAAACAAATACTAACGTTCACCACAATAGAACAGTGAAAACTGTATTAAGATTAAGCCATTTCTGAGATAAGCGTGCACAGACAAACAAATAAATATTTTAATAATCATTATTTTAGTTTTATGCACGTGCAACGTATTGTATATTAGTATTTTCTGTTATATTGAGTAACAATTATTACATTAATATCAATTTTATAATAAGTTATTTGATTTTCACGATTATTACATATTTTAAATGAAACCATTTTGACCGGATTTATCGCGTATATTTCGCATTATACATTTTTGGAAACCCGACGTTTCGAACACTTTAGCGAGGATTTGGGGTTTATCAAACCTAATGTATTGGCTGGGTTTATCCACAGTGTGCTCACACACAGCTGACTTCGATACATGCCCATTCTTGATATCGGGGATGTGCTCCTTCACCCTAACACCGATGCTTCTCTTTGTTTGACCGATGTATGATAAGCCACAGTCACAATCTAGTTTGTATACACCTGCTAAGGAAAACAGATATATTCCTGGAATGATCTACGAGGTTATTGAAAAACAAAAACATCATAATTTCAATAGAGAGTATGGCTTGAAACTTTTTACCACCTGGGACCCACTCATAAAATCATTAAAGTCTCAAAGCAACCATACCAGAGGGCAAGATAAATTCAGCTCATTCTGCAGGAATCCAGGGCAGTACGCGAGCCAATTAAGAAATCTTTGGCGGTAGTTTGATATAATAATTACGTCAACTAACAGACGGATGCCACCTGTTTCTACCTGTCACCACGGACTACTGCAAAGTGTTCGAAACATCGGGTTTCCAAGAATGCATAATTCTAAATATACGCGATTAAACCGGTTAAATAGTTTAATTTATAATCAATTTTATGTTTTATAATTGAGCTCTACCTTTTAATATGTGAATAAGTAATAGAAAGCTTTTACAGTCTTTCATATGGCATCTATTTAATAGCGGGTTGGGACAAATTTTTCTAAAAATGATATAATATTAATTCTGATTGCTACTTTTATTAATGCTAATATGTCAGTACAAATACATTAAACTCTTATTAACTTACATTTTTATTATTTAACATAAATAGAAAACACTTTACCTTGTTTTTTTGTTTAACTATTCTTATAATTATTATATTTTGGATGTGAGTAATATATATTTATTTTACCGTGAAATTTATCAGAGAACAATTGAAGTAAGTCAACCGAATTAATTTGTGTTGTCTCTATTCATTGCGCACTCGCTACGCTACTTTACTACGCTACGAATAGGTGCTACGTAAGCAGCTACGGGTGTGCTACGGCGATATCGTTCTCACTAATGTAAAAACAACTTAAATTAAAGAGACAACTTTGAGGAACTTTTTCAATTAAAAATTGAGTGTGTTGGTACATTTATAACGCAGATATTATATTATTATTATAATAAAATAAAAGTTATAATTAAAATTAAAGTTTGAATTATTCAGAAGAAATTATATTTTTATATACACAAAGCTGTTGTCTATCATCAATCAAATATTAAACATAAATATTAATAAATATACTTCAGTAGATGTTATTGCAGCACAGTTGGGACATAACTACAAGCGATGGTTGTTATGGTGAATAAAAAATATTAACATGGATAGATAAAGTGTAACTTTTTGTCTTCCTACTCAGAATGCAGTATTTCTACCTTTGAAAAATATGAAATAGATAAAAAAAATCGGTCAATTGCCTGTTGGACACGCCCGCCGAGGATCCTGTATCAACGTATTATAAGTTCTAACTTCATGCCAAATTTTATAATAGTAAATTAAATCGACTTCACGTTGTTCCCCGCACACAGCAGGGTAGGCAGAAGGAACTAGTGTTAAGATACTTCGTTCCTCACTTTCCGCCAAATTCTGGAGGCATTGCGTGCTGAGTGGCGGAACTCAACGCCGCGCCGCGTTTTGCCTCGAAACCAGAGCGAAGAAACGGAAATATAAACTAAAATAAATATTTCATTTCCTCGAGTGAGGATCGAACCCACAACCAGACGCGTTTCAGTCACATTTTGTGCCCCTGCGCCACGATCGGCTTCCGTAACTGTAAGTTCACAGAAAGTCACCTACAGGTTGTCATTACTCGAATTTCATAGAAAATGAAGCTAAAAGATTTTGCTTGCGTTGTAGCTTATTTTTTTTTGTCTTCTGTGGGACCATAGACTAGATATTTGATAATAATTTCAGCTTGATACTTCCCCGCGGTCTTGAGACAAATGATCTTGGCAGACGGATAGACGTATAACAAAGAGATGTTATAAGGACTCCGTTTTGTTTCTTTTGAGAAACGGAGCCCTAAAAAGGGATATTCCGGATAAATAGAAAGTAAATAGAAAATACCATTCTATTTACTTAATAAAAATTGAAGTTTTGAAAAAAAAAGATAGATATTTCAATAAATTAATGCCACAACGGCATATCTAGAATGTTTCTGGCAAAGAAAGGTGTTAGATTGTCACTTAATACACAAGTAAATGTTAGAGATTTTTATAAAATTATCTGTGGAATAGCTTAGTAATGCATGAATTGGCAATTTTTTTGGTTTCAGCCTCTGATAATATAAAATAAGTCTAGATCTTCACGCTATTCTCATACCGCATAAAAAACGATATTTGATGATAAAAAACTGAACATTTTGTCATATATTATGACAAAGACATTAGTCACTGTACGTACATCGTTATGACTGGCATTTCATTACTAAGGACAAGGGGATAATATTATATTATATAGGCGCAGAAATAAAACAAGAAATATTGTTTAGTCGTGATAAAGCGTCGTCTATACTCTTCGTACATTTCGCAAGGAAAGAGTATACAATACTTATTAGATTTTCCTTTAATAATTTATATAAATGTAAAGTGTTATATTACAGCAAAATGGGCAATCCACTTCCTATCGACCGATTGACCTAAAATTTGGTACACACCTTAAGTTCTGGTGTCAATACAAAATATATATCTATTTTCAGTTATATTATAATTCCCAGACGGCTGTCGTCACACAATAGCACTTTTTTTAAGGATTTTTGTTTTACTTCCCATGGTCAAACTTTAAAACTAAATTTTAAAATAGCTATTCTAAGCTAATTTTTTACACACTTATATATATATTTTAATAAGTGTTTTGGTGAAAAATATATACATATAGAGAAATTAAAAAATAAAAGTCAAGTCGGTCACTCGGCGAAGATTAGGGGTAAAGGTCGAGATCCCATTGCATGAATCTGCAGGTATTTGTTTTTTAATGAAACGTATTTTTCAGAATAATACATGATATATTACCCCAGGGTTGTCTAGAAAAATCGTGTCGTAATCACCATTAATTAAATTTATGATATTATAATATATTTTGTTGTAACATTATATGTTTTTTATGTGAATCCAACATCATTTGAAAGAAAATAATAGCATAAGGAATTAAAGAAGCAAAAAGCAAAAAGGATGGTCACCTCTCAGACTGCCGCAAGTCCACGGTTAACTGGTTGAAACAGATCACTTAATGTTGATAATTAGCACTCATGTGTTTTTTAAGTGAATTATATATCAAATTAAAGATTATTCTTTTCTCAATACTATAACACACGGTCGCCTGGAAAATAATTGCTGCAAGTAGATGCTTAATATAAGAATAGAAGACGAAATGAGCGGTGTGTTTAATGTTTTAAAGAAAAATATCATGTAACAGAAGGCCAATCTTAAAATCTATAATATGTTCTGTTCATCTGTCAATCTTTTAAATGATAATTTTAATCATATTAATTACATACAGAAAACTATGAGGCCATTCGTGGCGCAGTGGCACAAAGTGTGACTGTGAAATCGACTGGTTGTGGGTTCGAACCCCTATTCGAGAAAATGAAATATTTATTTACATTTATATTTTCATTTCTTCGCTCCCATTCAACACGCAATGCCTCCAGAACTCGGCGGAAAGTAGGCAAGGGTGTGTCCTAACACTAAGTTCCCACTAACTGCCACCTTGTTGTGTGCGGGATACAGCTGATTTGATATTCTTTTGAATTATATCTCACTAAAAATGACTGCAGACTTTCAAGTTTTAAATATAAAACCTTTTTTATTTGTTAAATACCAAGCTTATCCATCAAATCAAAAAGGTACATTTTACAGTTTATACAGCATTTTTTTAATTTCAGTACACTGAAAGCAATCAATTGAGAAAAAGAATTTATACTCCGAATTATTTTATTTAAAAAAAACGTAGTGGTAAAAAGAATTAATTATGAATAGTACTTTCGATGAGAAATATATATTGAAATCAATATAATAAAATATTTATACTCAATAAAATGAACCAATAACTAATAATAATATTGTTAAATCAAATAGTATATTTGAATTATAACCTAGTGTATTCATATGAAAACATAATACATTTTGTCTCTATCATTAGGTACACTAAACAACGAATCGCGTGTTGTTTAAATAGATTTTAAGCAAACATTGTAAAATTATAGTAAAATATTCTACTACAATACCTCTACATTTAGTATAGGCATAAGCTAATCCAAAGACATGCACAGAATCTCTACGTTTCCACTCGACGGAGCGTTAATTCGTCGCAGGAAGTGTTAGTGCGCATTTTCACCGTTTCTATCTATGCCTATATGCGCGCATTGATAAATTTATAATACATTCAAAACAAAACAAGCTTACTATGTATGTATGTTTTTAAGTATATGTATGAGCTTAACATACTGTTGACTTAATCTATTTAATAATATCTTTTATTTACGCCAGTCGTAGTTGTAGTTGAGGCCAGTCGTGGCGCAGCGGCACGAGGTGTGACTGTAAAAACCGAGTGGTTGTGGGTTCGATCCCCACTCGAGAAGATGAAATATTTACTTAAATTTATATTTCCATTTTTTCGCTCTGGTGTCGAGGTTAAGCGTGGCGTTCAGTTTTGCCACTCAACACGCAATGCCTCTAGATTTCGGTAGAAAGTAGGGAACGGAGTGTCTTAACACTAGGTTCCCTCTGCCTACCCTGCAGTGTGGGGGATACAGCGTGAAGCTGATTTTTTATTTATTTTATTTTATTTTCGCTATTATGAAAAATATATCGCGTCTATTTAGTATTATACATTTTTGAAAACTAGACGTTTAGAAAACTTTGCAGAAGTCTATGGTCACGGGTAGACCTAGTCCAAAAATGTATAATACAATGTTCATATACTTTGATCAATCTGAGTTAAAGAGTTTTATTCTATTAAGTTTATTGTTAGTTTATTTTTTGAGGCCAGTCGTGGTGCAGCGGCACGAGGTGTGACTGTAAAACCGACTGGTTGTGGGTTCGATCCCCACTCGAGGAGATAAAATATTTATTTAAATTTATATTTCCATTTCTTCGCTCTGGTGTCGAGGCAAAGCGCGGCCTTGAGTTCTGCCACTCAACACGCAATGCCTCCAGAATCCGGCAGAAAGTCGGGAACGGAGTGTCTTAACACTAAGTTTCCTCTGCCTACCCTGCTGTGTGCGGGATACAGCGTAAAGCTGATTTATTTTATTTTGTAGATTAGAATTAACCCTTAAACTGACATTATAACAAGAACTTTCCTGAAGACTCACAATAATAATTTTTCTAGTAAGCTTAACATTTCCTGTCACAGTGCCTAATGAGCCCCAATCATTTTCCTTCCATGAAATAGCGGTGCTAGTGGACGATAAATGCACGTGCAATTAAATGGAATAAAAGCCAGCTTATGTATTAACTCATTCACTTCGCTGCCGTGCAGTCAATTTTATTATATGCCATTCAGAGTTTTCTTTTGTTTCATTTATTGTTGTATTTTAATAAATAATATTTTAACAGTTACTAGTGAAATTAAAAAAGAAGGAAATCTAAAGTGCTTTTCTAAAAAATATAGTTATAAAGTTATCTAGTCTCAAAATTATCATATGTTTTATAAATGTATGTATATGTATGTTGATTCTAAAATAATAAAAGTTAGGCTTGCAGCTAGAAACTCATTAGTTTTCTCTAATTATTAAAATGTACATTTACTGAAATGAATATTTTCATCTTTATTAAAATAGTTCAACCTGAAATCTGTTGATATGATTTTAAATGTATTTTTCATGTTTTTGAGATGGATTCTGTTGTCAAATTTGAAAGTTGGTAGGGAAAATGGTAATTATGAAATGATATCATTGTTTTCAGTTCAGTTCAGTCATTCATATTTTTTTTTGTTGTGATATTTTTGTAAGTGACAGCTTACAGCAGGCAGCAGCAGGCAAGAGATGTAAATGACATTAATTACATCTACTGATGTGTGTCCAACTTTATGCAATTAACTTGAAAAAAAAATTGTAAAACATCTAGAAAAAAACGCAAATATATATAGAAACATCAAAAAATTACTATATTAAATTAGATTCGAAAAACGTATGAAGAGAAAGTAAGTATTCGTGTTATATTTATATTTGTGCCAGTGACAGCTGGCAAGTGACAACAGATAATGGCGTTAATGTGATTCTAAATACATGTACTTACATGTACTTATATAGGTAAATTAAGCCGACGGTAATCGTAATCATATACAGGTGTATATTTTGTCTTTCGCGAACAAGGAAATTTCAATGAAGATATTTCAAATATTTCTTTCTGTGATAGAATTCTAATTTAAGACTTCACGTAATGCAAAATGTGCTACGAATTTATATTAATACTAGCGGACCCGGACGCAGCTTCGCCCGCTTGAATTATACGAATGCTTATTAGATATATTTATTAAATTGTTTTTGAAAATATTTAACTAATTTAAATGAAAAAAATATATAAGTAAACGTAATCATATTAAAATATTAATAAAAAAACTAAACAAAACCAGCTATATTATTAATATCATCTAAGTAAAATAAATATTTATTATAAAAGAATTAAAATTAAATGTGTTGTGCTATGTTTTTGCAAGTGCATGTATGTGGTTATTTACATAATACTCAAATATAATAAAAAAAGTTATATTTTTTGTCTCTGTCTGTCTTTCTATTTCCCCGAGCTAATGTCCAGAATAACTGAACTGATTTTTATTGGACTTTCAGTGATTGATTTTACTGATTTACCCGGGAAAAATCTTTTTACACGTTTTCCTTGCGCGCGTACATAGATACTATATGAAATAACTAAAGTCCTTTCTACATTAAATATGATAAGTTTTGCGAGCAATATCAAATAAAATCCCAAAAAACTAAAACTACAATTTATTAAGTGTATAACAACGGTATAGATAACCATCCAACCGAGATGAAATAACCAACAATTCTTTCCTTAATACTTAAATAATATTATGCCGATGCCGCGCAGGGCCGCAACTTACACCACACCAAGAAATTAATGAAAATCTAACTAATCTACTACTCGAATAAGCGAAGAACCAAAGAAAAGTATAAATTAATTATAAACAGCAAATAATTACATAAAAATTAACAGTAGTTCGAAAATGTATGAAAATTTACAAAACCGTCAAAGTCATCTGCCCGTTCGCGTCGGCCATACTATGCCGCTCGTAGGCTAGGTCATTTCGAATCAGTGACATCTCCTTAATTATTTATTAGAATGTTATACAGTAAACTATAATTTCAATCTAGATGAAATGCTAAAAGTGACTATTATATTCATTTTGATAAGGATCAATATTAAATTATAGGAAATATTATACATACAACAAAAACCCGATAAATATAAAGTAAATTAATTAAAATGGTTACTTTTGCTCAACCTTCAGAGATAAACATGGTATATGTATCGCGGACTTTTTTAAACATTAAAGAACAATATTTTTGTAAAACATTGTTTTTATGTATCTCATAAGGTTGAGTCAGCGCACGCCATGAATGCGTTAAGCAAGCTCATTTTGCTCATAACAACAAACAAACTTTGCAAACCGTTGCTTAGCAACGGTCGGTTGTTATTAACATGGCAGAATAAATTGCCTGTCAAACTAAAAAATATTTTAATATATTAGTATATATCGACAATATTACAAATATGAGAAAAAAAAGTAACCTATGTTCATCCGAAGTATCTCTAGTATCTCTATATATATCTCTATATATCCTCAAGTATCTCTATATGAGTATTTTATCACAATTGAATTAGCGGTTTGGCCCTGATTGCGTAAAAGACAGACAGACAGAGTTACTTTCGAATTTATAATATAGGTATGGATGAATAATATATTGACAAAATCATCGCGTTATTGATTTTTTTTTCAGGTTTACGCTGTATCACACCCACAGCAGTGTAGACAGAGGGAACCAAACAAGAAGTAGTGTAATTTACAGTCAGATTTTGTGCCCTTGGGCCCCGACTGGCCTCAAATTAAAAACTTGAAAAGTTGAATTCCTTTTCTTAATCATAAAGCTGTACATGATTATATTACAGTTGCCTATGCGAAAACTAAATTTACATGTAGAATTATATATTCGAGATGAAACCTCAACAGTTATTCAGTAGGTTATGATTTAGTAAATCCTAGCGGCGAAATTTGAATAGAAGCCGAGATAGTTTAACAATATCTAATTATCAAATAATAGTGATACTTGGCTTCCATCTAACTAGGTACAAGCTCTTATTTTGATGTAATAATATTATAAAAACGGTAACTCAGATAAATACATACACTTGTTACATTATTCTAATTCTGCAAAATTTAGATCACACCGGAGATTAATAATAAAAATCTTTACATTTTACGTAATGTGTTCCAAATTTTTCACTTTTTTGTTTTTTTTTTAGCTTTATGCTGTATCGCGCACATAGCAGGGCTGGCAGAGGGAACCTGGGAACCTAGTATTAAGACATTCTATCTCATTAAGACTTCCGTTCTCCACTTCCACTTGAAATTCTAAACCATTTAAGCTTTAACATGATAAGTTATTTATGTATAGGTATGGCGTAATTATGGTTTCAACTAAAAACACGGCGTTGAGTTTCGTTTCAAAACTCAGTCTTAAATTCTAATGAAAGAAGAAATACGAGTAAGATATACTACACGGTCTTTAATTCGCTAGGTGTCGACCCTGTATAACCCAGAAAAAAAACCGAAATCTATTTAAAAAATTATAATATAAACACTTAAATATTGATAAAATCATTTAAAATAATGAAAAATTGCAATCTGATTTTATAGCAAAGAAGATTACCACTATATCCGATACACGGTTAGATATTGAAAACATACAGTATTCTTTTATTTCCTTTATCGTCATGAAAAATCAACGATGCATAAACCGGCGCGAATCTTTCTCGGTAGAAGAGAAAACTGCTCTCTAATGAGACTCTTTTCATATTATTTTCTTATCGAAAGTGCTCCAGAAATGTTAGAGAGTTTTACTGGGTTTTTTTATCAGGTTTATATTTAAATCTCGAGTTTTATACGATTGACTATATTATTGTATTATAAAATATGATTAATTATTAAGCTTTTTATGGAAATTATTCGTTTAGTATCGTTTATTTACTTTATTGACAAAATATTCCCGATTTATTTCTATTCACTGCATGTTTAATTAGTTTCTGTTAGAAATCTCAACACGAGATGCTTCGAAAATGTGGCGGAAAGTGGGGGATGGAGTGTCTTAACACTATGATTTCTCTGCCTACTCTACTATATGCGGGATACAGCGTCAAGCTGAAAAAAGGTAAGTTATTTTATACAAAATCATGATTATTAAAATAAATAAGATGAACATGACGCCTTCGCTTTGTTCAATCTCAAAAGCACGCCGCACGGAGGGCTTTGTCCGTCCTAAGTCGAAGACAGAAAAGTAGGTCACGATTATTATGACACACACATCACTCATCAAAATTCATGCAGCAATCTTTACACGCTGCAATAAGCCTTCAACAGCTACTTTTCAAGATTTTTGTTCTTTTTGACTTTTTGATTTTGTATTTCAAATGAGGGGATTTTGAGAGAAAAACTTACTATACTGTTTATATAGTAAGATTTTTTTGTCAAGATAAGAATAAATGCTAAAAATTCTCACTTAATACTATAAATATTATATTAATAGATAACGGTATATCAAATAGGTTTTTGAAGCTTAAAAAGCTTTGTAAACACGTCTCTACAATAATTTCAATTATTTTCCAATATAATAATTATTATTTGAACTAAATTGTAATTAGACTAATGTATTCGCTTCGTAGCTTGAGTGGCTGTGGTTTCAAAATTATTTATTAATCAATTTACATTAAAATAATATCAGTCGCATAACCGAAATAAGCTGAAATGTTATTTAAACACGTCTACTAATATAATTCAAAATGCTTGTTTAAATAACATATCGGGTTTATATAATATTTTTTTTAATAAAAAAAGGTCAAATACAGTGCGCTAATATAATAAATTTTAAAATAATTCTAAAGCTAATAATATATCTCCAATACTCACTTTTTTCATAAAAGACATAACATTTGTAGGCAGCATGGTGGCGGTTTTTTTTTCTCACTTCAAGTCACATCATCGACTCAACGGTAAAATAAATACTTTTTCACTTCACTCAGTCCGGTATTAAGACGTTGACACTAATACACGACATTTCCTGACACTTTAGTTCACACTTCACAAATCCCGAAAATCTGAAACAAAGGAAATTAGGTTCGAATATTATATTTTGCATCGTTTCAAAGCCAAATTAATATACGAAATAGATTCTATTTCAGAAAATTGTTGATTTTATTACTGTATAATAAAAAAATGTATTAATTAAATACCTATTTAGGTATATTATTAGTACCTATTTAGGTAGGTGTAGCTATATATAGATGTTAGGGCGAGACTGATCAATTTGTCGTCGGCCGCTCGGGCTGGGGAGCGGAGCGCGAATGAACAGAACTGGCGCATTCAACAGGTCTCCACTTTGTTACCGGATAATTTAGAATTTAATGGTTTTAATATTCATAAAATTTTAATAACATACAAATATTGCTTTAAAAATAAATATCTATACAAAAATCATTTGAATTTGATATTTAATTTTATTATTATTTTTTATATATACTTTTTTGCAGCAGGGATACAAAGTGTGACTGTAAACGCGACTGGTTTTGTTTGTTTAAATTTTATATATTTTCCTTCCTTCTCTTCCCTCTGGTGTCGACACGAAGCGCGGCGTCGAGTTTCGCCTTTCGGCACGACATATCTCCAGAATTCGGCGGGGGTAATGGGGAACGGATTCCCTCAGCTTACTATGCTGTGTGCGTCCCGTCCATGCCCTTGTTAAATGGGACAAAAAGGTGTATCCCGGGGAAATACTATCAATTTTTGAGGAAGGCATTTTAGTAAAGTTCATGAACAAAGGAATCGAATCTTGGAGATGGCCAATAATTAAGGATGAACAGTTGTACACCTGGAATGATATTCTGCAAAAGATAGAGCCCCCAACATTAATCAAAAGAGGATGTTATTCCGTAAAGGAATTAGACTAGTTGAACATATCTAACTAATATGAGCTGTTTTATTAATTCTGAGATTGAATAGGTTAAAGAGAGAACTTTTTCTTTGTTGAATTTCAGTCAATTAATTGTCATTATTTAGTTTACGTTCTTCAAGATATTTTTGTTTTTAATTTAGAAATACTCTATTGGTAAATGCCAGTTTATTTTTATAATTTCATTGTGAATGCCATATAATTAAGTGGCTTCATTAGTATGATGCTGTCACACTGCAATAATTTGTGATTTTCTGGTCAATAATATAAGAAAATAAGATTGAAGAATTAAATAGAAAGATTATTTAAAATAAACATAACAATATTACTTATATTTGTTCTAATGGCTTGTAACAAATTCATTTCAAAATTATTTGTCAGTTTGTCATGCCAGAAATTCGGGATTTTATAAGAATTAGTCTGAAATGCAATGTTACTATGAATTTCTTTTCTTTCTCTATTTTCTTTTAATTGTTGAGACAATTTACACAAAAAAAAAACAACGGTAAAACGGAAAAGTTGAAAATGTAAATTGTTCCACGAATGGACCTACTACTGGTAATTAGGTATATCACAAACAGGCTATGATAGTCATAAAGATTATGCTTGGAGCTTAACAATATTACTACAAAAATATTTCTTTATATATAAATAGATGTTGGTAAATGAAAGCACTGTTAATATTCATAAATGTAAGGTAAATCCAACACTAATAAAGCCTCGGACCCAGAAATAATGGCCTCCATGCCGCACATTCTAAGAAATTTCCTCAATTAAGACTTGGTTGCTTTCATTGCAAATTCCACAAAACAATACCTTGATATTTAAATATTGTTTAATGTTTTAAAATAAAATTTTATAATGATAGTAAAATATTAAGAAAAATCTTCAATTCAATACATATACTTATTTTTACTTTATTATATTTTTACTTCATATTTTACTATTATTTATTATGATATATAGTACGTACATGTACTTCCATATTTCCTTTTCAAAAGGATTTTTTTCAAATGAAATTGTAACTGAAAGCTTATGAAAATGATAGAGCTCGTTACTTATGCGGAACGTGTGTCTAAAGAAAGTCAACTGTGACTGATATATAAAATTGATAGACGAAGGGATAAGTGAGTGTTCCCATGACGACACTGCTTTTCCTATTTGAAACACAGAATAGTATGGGTTAAAATAAATACTCTGTTAATATCTATTCATTTGAAAAAATATACGGATGCTATAGTATATTTCTAATTACTTATTTAACTTAACATAACTTACTGTCCAAATTGGACGGTTTCCAAGAGGAAAAAATCAAATAAAATTCTAATTTTGCTACGTTCAAATTTTTATACATTGTCTAAATAAGTCGGCCAGTCAGTCGTAGCGCAGCGGCACGAAGTGTGACTGTAAAACCGACTGGTTGTGGGTTCGATCCCCACTCGAAGAGATGAAATATTTGCTTAAATTTATATTTCCATTTCTTCGCTCTGGTGTCAAGGCTAAGCGCGGCGTTGAGATCTGCCACTCAACACGCAATGCCTCCAGAATACGGCAGAAAGTGGGGAACGGAGTGTCTTAACACTATGTTCCCTCTGCCTACCCTGCTGTGTGCGGGATACAGCGTGAAGCTGATAAATAAAAAAAAAGTCTAAATAAGTATTTCTTCCTAAATGTGGAATAACACTTTAAAAATTTATAAAATATATATTTTTTACATCTTTTTAAAGTGCTATTCCACAGTTAAGAAACAAAAATACTTATTTAGAAAATGTATAAAAAAATTAACGTAGCGGGACTCGGACCCGTGCCTTCTGGAAAAATCGACCAGGTCAGGCAGATGGTCGATTTTTCCAGGAGGCGCGGGTTCACGGCCCGCTTTCAAATTTTTATACGTTTTCTAAATAAGTATCAAATACAAATTTCTAAATTTTCGTTGCCTTTACATAATTCTATATAATGGGATAAGAAGTGACTCAAAATGCGAGAGTATCTCTATCTAACATTATATAATATGTACTCTACGTACTCCTTTAACATTTAACGATATCACAAAATCACCATAATATAGAGACATTATTAGACACTAGGACTATATTATTTTTCCTCATAATCTGTTACATACATGAAACTTTTGAATCATTTCTGTGTGTGTTTTTGGGAATTTCGGCGCCTTATATGTTTTTATTTACTTTTTTAAGTATTATAAGAATATAAATATTGAAATTAAAAAGGCATTCCTAAGGTTTTTAATTTAGTTTTACCACTCGACAACTTAGAAAATAAAGGTATGGAACGCGTCAACGTCAGTCTAGTCAGTAGGCTCTACTTACTCACCTAAAAATTTTGAAGATAATGTTCCAACTATTCCTCTAAGTCCAGACGGAACAATCAAAAGGTTAGCCTAAATATATTAATTACGTTGTAATTGTAGAAAAAAACATATTATTACTAAAAAAAATAAATGTTACACAATTTTACTGAAAACTTTGTACTTAAAATTAGAACACAGTAGGGTAACCTAACAGCGCGGTGGTACTGACTGGTGAGACCGTGGAGGTATTTCCACACAAACGACTGAAACACAACACCGCACTCTGTCACTACCAGACTACTGAAAGCATCTGTATTTCAATGGGAATATTCCGTTCGCATTTCACAATCATCACGTTGCAATTGGCAGTGTTAGTTAGTGTTGAAACAGCTCTGCGACAGCGTCTGTTTTTGAATCCTTACTCTCATTTTTTCTTTTTCCTTTTAAAAAGTAAAGGACTTGCGCCACTTAGTACAAGTAAACTTGGCAAATTGAAGTCTTTGTAGAAATCGTTAGCTTCATCATAACTACATATAGTTGCGGTAAACTTTCATAGGTAAACTTGATTTTACGAATATCATTTTAAAGTGTGTCAATTGAATTGATTTTTCTTTATATCCATGGCAGTGCTTTCGATAAACCTTTTAAATACTTACTATTAAATAACCATGTACCTTGGTTGAATGGATATGGGTACATATTTACCTTGTATATATATTTCAAGATAATATTAAATAAAATCAAAAGAGGCCAGTCGTAGCGCAGTGGCACGAAGTGTGATTGTAAAACTGACTGGTTGTGGGTTCGATCCCCACTCGAGGAGATGAAATATTTACTTAAATTTATATTTCCATTTCTTCGCTCTGATGTCGAGACTAAGCGCGGCGTTGAGTTCTGCCACTCAACACGCAATGCCTCCAGAATTCGGCAGAAAGTGGGGAACTGTCTTAACACTAGGTTCCCTCTGCCTACCATGCTGTGTGCGGGATACAGCGTGAAGCTGATTTTATTAAATAAAATCTTTACATATGTTTAGGCCGTCTGAAGCGGAATCGGAATCGCGTCGTCGCGTTTACGGTCACACGCTGTGCCACTGTGCCAGAATTCTTTCGCATTCTGGAATGAATTATAATATATAATATTTTAATTTCCTCAATCTGGTAATGCTACAAAACGCGGCCTTGAGTTCCGCCATTCAGCACGCAATACCTCCAGAATTCGGCGGAAAGTGTCTTAACACTTAATTCTCTTTTCTCACGTAACTACACGGAGCGTAGGTAGAAGGTATGACATATTCTTAATATATGATATGAGAGCTAATGTGGCAATTTTTTTTTGCCTTTTTTTGAAAATTCAAATTTTCTTTAAAGCCTTTATTAATAAGTTATCTATAATAAGTGCACGGATAAAGTGTGAACATAAAAAAATATTTTGTTTTTTGACATGGATAACATCAGATTTTAAGCATGACGATTGTGGCTTCTATATCTATAATAAAAATGATTATATATAAAACTAGCGGACCCGGACGCGGCTTTGCCCGCTTAAACTATACGAATGCTTATTAGATGTATTTATGAAATTGTTTTAGAAAATATGTAACTAATTTAAATGAAAAGAATTATAAGTAAACGTAACCAAAGTAAAATATTATTAAAAAAAAAACGAAACAAAACCAGCTACATTTTTTTTTTAATAATATTTTACTTTGGTTACGTTTACTTATAATTCTTTTCATTTAAATTAGTTACATATTTTCTAAAACAATTTCATAAATACATCTAATAAGCATTCGTATAGTTTAAGCGGGCGAAGCCGCGTCCGGGTCCGCTAGTATAAGTATACATAATTAATTATTGATTATTCGNGAAATGCTAAAAGTGACTATTATATTCATTTTCATAAGGATCAATATCAAATTATAGAAAATACATACAACAAAAACCCGATAAATATAAAGTAAATTAATTAAAATGGTTACTTTTGCTCAACCTTTAGAGATAAACATATACCATCGCGGACTTTTTTAAATTGTCATTATTTAAAGAACCATATTTATGTTAAACATTGTTTTTATGTATCTTATAAGGTTGAGTCCACGCACGCCATGTATGCGTTAAGCAAGCTCATTTTTGGTGACGTTTTCTTATAACAACTAACAAACCTTGCAAACCGTTGCTTAGCAACGGTTTGTTGTTATAAACATGGCAGAATAAATTGCCTGTCAAACTAAAAAGTATTTTAATATATTAGTATATATCGACAATATTACAAATATGAGAAAAAAAGTAACCTATGTTCATCCGAAGACCCTCAAGTATCTCTATATGAGTATTTTATCATAATTGAATTAGCGGTTTGGCCCTGATTGCGTAAAAGACAGACAGACAGACAGACAGAGTTACTTTCGAATTTATAATATAGGTATGGATATTTTCATCTCTCCGTTTTGGAAAGTAAATATTTTCTTTTCGTTTCACCACTTTATGTGGAATGTCTCTTAGGAGCGAGCAATGTAGACTACGGATTGTATTGACAGTTGACATTTGGCAAGAACTGAAAAAGAAGATACTAACAATCTCCTTTATGTTCAATGTTTGTTAATGTTTGTGTTTAGGACTCTATGTAAATTTATATGTAAATATATTAGATATAACATTATTAAATTGTAAGCTAATAACTTTGTATTTGGTATATATTTCTTATTTTTAATCTTCTTTATTATCTATATAATATGTCTAGTACATATTGTTGTATATTGATTTCAATTTTCTTTTTTAAAGGTGAAGGCAATTTTTAGCTGTATCTTTTTTTAATATGCATTCTCGCACATATATCTTTTTTTATCGTACAACCTCCTTCGTGTCTTCTCCACGCAACGTGACGTTGGCGAGGTGATATGTGCCCAATGATATACCGGTGTAACGCGTTCGACGGATCAAAACGGCCATGGGTAGAGGACCTCAGTAACTATCCATTTCACCCCCATGTATGTTTGCTGATTTTCAGTAGTTCGGCAGATATTTGGGAATTTGTTATTTTTTATTTTTGGAAAAAATAGGGTTCTTGAAGAAAATTGGCAAATACAGCTCGTCTGTTAAGGCTGCGCTCATGGTTTTTTTTCTTAATAGATATAACTCAATATCGTATAATTGATTTATTATTATATATTTCAAAACTATCCGCTTATAAATCTTGGAAATAACATGGAAACAAAAAATAAAAAAAGTTTTTAAATAAGCTAAATACATATTTATCTATGTATTTGCAATTTTTACCATTTTTTTACAATCAGACAATGTTCATTGAGTACAAATATTTCGATATTGTAAAGCTATAGCACAGGTGGCGAATTGGTTAATCCACTTGAGTGGTGGTGAATATTAACTTTCACACACTGTGGAAAAAATATTTCACAACGACGATCGACGTACGATCTACCGTTTCTTTTAAAAACTATAAACATATATAAAAAATATCCGTCGATCGCGTTACATCCTATATATCTACCAACCTACTACCTACACCTAACAAGCACATTCGGCTATGCTAACAAGTAACACAATCTAGCATAATTTTTACAATTTTCAAAATAGAGTTGCATATAAACGATTCGTTTTCATTTCTTTATCATTTAGCTGATTACACCGTCAAAGCCTACAAGCAAATTACGTAAACATTTCGCCGGGACATTGAGCGCGATATTAAATGGTACGGGTAAGTCGATTACAAACGGTTATCTCGCGGCTGCTTGGCAGCTCTGCCACTGTTCTGCGCGGGATTAGTGCGGGTAATTGGACCGGAGAGATTTAGTTAAAACATTAATACCCCTACAAGCCCTACCCTACAAGTGGCCTTTATATCACCCGTCTGCAATTTTTGTATTAGACGAATTAGTTGAAATTACGAGAATTACTTTACTGAGTGTTGTCTATTTCTACTTATGTTCAATTATTTTATTTCGTTCAAAAGGGACAATATCCTCTGGCACAGTCCGCGAGGCGTAAGCTAAGCTTTGCCTTTGTATGAGCGTGCACAGATAGCAGGTGCGATGACGGTTTGAACCAGTTAATACTGCTACTAAACCTCTTGTACTGGTAGGTAGCAGCGTCATAGTTCCATTGAGCACCAGATTTTTCTGGGGTATAAAAGGTCCATCCGATAAAATAAGATATAATTTTGATCACTACTTTATTTGAATGGTTGTCCGTTAACAGGGACTGATTGATGTGCGTACAGTAACGTGTACAGTTAGGAACTGCCCAATTTCTCCCCGAAGGCATTCTTATTGTATGAGAGTTAATTTTTTTATTTATTTATCACTTTATTTGGAACTTAAAATTTTCTATAATGCTGTTAATAAGTTGGATATCTAAAATATGAAATAAATTCATCTATACATACATATAATAAAACAAAAATGTAACTTTTTGTTAGGTGGCGGAACTCAACGCCGCGCTTTGCCTTGTTACCGGAGCGAGAAAATGAAAATATTAAATATTTCAATGCCCCGAGTGGAAATCAAAACCACAACCTGCCGCGTTTACAGTTACACTTTGTGCTCCTGCGCCACGACTAGTATAATATATAAATATTACAAATATTGTAGATACTATTCTTTTTAATTTTAATTTTAGCATTTGATATAAGTAACTAGATATTTAAATACCTATCTAAAAAAACATCTAATCTAACTTCACGCTATATCTATAGTGGGAAGTCAGAGAGAACGGAGCGCCAAACGCTACGGTCTCTGCAAACCTCTTTCGCCTCATCCACTGTCATCACCCTCTTCATACATGCCCTCCGGGGGGACTTCATGCTTTATACGTGACCTTCCTCCAGTATCTTCGATATTGTGTTTTCGAAGGTACACCGAGGTCTCCTCCTACCTCTCTAGCGCTAACTTTGCCGTCGTAAATCTTTTTTGCCATTTTTTCATCACTTATTCGTTCGATGTGCCCAAACCAGCTAAGTACCTTCTTCATTCTCACTATGACATCCTCGCTAGTGTCTGCCATTCTGTGTACCTCTTCATTGCGGATTCAATCAGCTAAACTGACTCCGCATATCCTATGAGGAGATCGCATCTCCACAGCATTCATCTTTCTTTCATTCTTCTTCTGTAATACCCACGTTTCGCTGCCGTATAACAGCGTCGGTACCAACACTGCATTGTGTACGGCCAAACGCGCAGCTGTGCTGACGTTTCGCCGTCTCATCAATGCAGCTAAGGCTCCGTTCACAATGTTACCGGCAGCAATACGCCTTTACACATTCGTATCGTATCCTCCACCTCTACTGAACGTACTCCCCAAATATAACACTTCATCACTTGTTCTAATATCTTATCATTCACACTGATATTGTATTCCGTTCTTTCTTCATTTCTTTAAAATATCAGAATCTTTGTCTTGCTCGCATTCAGGCTTAGACCATTATTTTCACATCATTCTTTTAGAGTGGTGACTATGCCTGCAATTCGCATTCTGATGCAATGAGCACTGCATCATTTGCGTACAGTAAAAAAATACTTGTATATATATATTATGTAAGCTGGAAATAGACGAAATTCTGATATGAAATATAAGAAAAATTTAAATTTCAAGATTCAACTCATTATATAAGAAATAGAGATTTAACTGTGAGTTACAACATAAATTTATTAGTATTAAAATTATTGCATATGAAAAAAACTCTATAGTGCTATTACTTTAAACAATAATAAAGTTTTATGGATGGCTTGAATAATAATACTGAATAATGCAACATATTTTATTATACTCACCATTTTCATCACATAAGGTATCATAACAAATCCAAAGAAAGTTACATTATTAATATATTAACTAAACAAAACAAACTGCTGATGGGGACAGTAAGAAATCGACAAATGGACTTATATTATTGGCAACTTAAATTTTAAAATTACATTCACTAATATTCATATCACAAAAATTAATTACTTAGTGACAGCATAGAAAGGAAAACATCTAGAGAAAACAGAATTTGTGCACTTAAGGTTCAAGTGAATCATATAGAAGCAAATACATCAATATCCATTGGTTTTATTCGGTGGACTTGGTAATAGTGTTTTTGGATAATTGAGTTATTTTTTTTTCTAACAAATACTATGCATATATTATAAAATTTATTGCAAAAATATTTTATCAAAACTTAAGGAATGGAAAAGATGGAAATCATGTTTCGTTGAATTTACCAAAATATTGAACTGAATAGATTGCTCTATTTGCTTGCATGATTCAAGTTGATTAAAAAATAACAAAAATGTTCTTACTTTATTTATATAACATAATCTACTATACTTATTATGTAAAATTAACTACACCAAAATTCAATATATTTTTTGTTTTAATTATCATTAATTTCATCATATAGAAGCAAATAAGGCAATTTCTATTTAGATCAATTTTTTGTAAATTAAATATTTTCATAATAATTCTTGTAACTTTTGAACTTGATCAAAAGAAAATACAACTCCCACTTATACATGCAAAAATACAATTAACAGATCTGATGAGAAAATTTATTAATATTGATATATTTACTTCTATATGATTCAAGTGGTACAAATATGAGAAAAAAATAAAAAGAATAGATAAGAGAATTCACTGCAATTTATCATTTGGTAATTTCAATTTATATAAATATTGAATTCTACCTGTTATGTTTAGACATTACACAAACTATATGCTAACAAATTTATGCCAATTAGCTTCACTAAGTATCAATTATTAATACTTCATATTAGTTTTTATACAGAAATATATTTTATTGGCACTTTCATGCACATGTGAATTATAATTACTTTCCTGTAATTTTTTTATTAATATGTAACAGTGAAGCTAATCTAGCAAAATTCACACCACAACACAAACATTCTTCATAATTTTTCCAAATATAGTATGTAGCTCATGAACCCATAACTTGTAAATATTTTTTAAGAGTTTGAGTAACCAAAGACATGACTCGACTTCCAGAGAATTAAATATTATATTACAAATAACATTTTAATTGAATTTAATAAAGAATGAAATTTATCAATTGAATGATATAAAAGCAAATATATAATAATAACAATTTAATTTTCAAAGTAATAAATCAATTTACTTTTTTGATGTTTAAACATATTTTTTATTCTCTCTTCTTTATAATGAATTCTGATTAATATGAAACATTCAGCAGTAGGTAGTTGCAATGATTTAGTTAGCATGTGTAAGCAGTGCAACCTGTGTCACACAGAGGTTTTTTTTAAATTTCTAAAACTACATTATGTCTTTAAATTGGTTATAGTCCAGTAATATTTGTTCGATAGTAAAGCACAAAATATGGAGTTGTTATAAAAATATGTTTTACTTTATTTTCTAGATAACCATGTGAATAGAGAATATTTATTTGCTATTATATAATTCAATTATTTGCAAAATAATAACATTTTAAATCCCTAGTACTTAAGTCAGTCCGTAAAATAATTAAACAATATTCTGCGATATATTTTGTCAAAGTCTTTTCCCTTTTATATTTAACTACAACCTGGACAAATTACACCAACATCATAAGCACTTGTCATTTATAAACTGTAAATTTTACCACTCAGCATCACCATTCGCTTTTTGAAAAACATAATCCTTGCCTGACAAATTCATAATACCATCTTTAAGATAGAATTTCCACTTATTACGGCTCCGAGTAATCTTATCATATTGACATACTACTACATTTTCAGTTTCAAACATATCTCCAGTCCCTTCATCTGATACATCATCACCTGAATTGAGTGGTTCTTCCTCGGCTCCTCCACTTTCATCTCGTTCTTCCTCTTCCTCTTCCGCCCGTTCTTCTGCAGATTCTTCATCTTCATCATCATCTCCTCCACCATCTTCCGACCCATCTCCAACGTTTGACCCTTCATCGTCAGACGAATCTAATGCCCCATCCAAAGAAAATGGTGCAGCACCACTACGACCTCCTCCACCACCATCAAATTCATTTTGTTGACCTGCTAATGCAGAATTTATGTGTTGCTGCAATAAAGTAGCAGCTAGAGGTTGGGGTAAGCTTATTGTTGCATTTATAATGGGACCTGTAAGCACTTGGTGAAGCTTGTTACCATTAAGTGCAGAGGCTGGAATTTGAATTGTAAATGAACGTGGCTGTGACCCAGGCACGCCAGGTTGTGCAGGTAACGTAAGTTGTACTGGAACTTTGTTGTTAGGATCAAGCACATGATGTGGGTGAGCACTTGAAGTGGGGGCACCATGTTCACCGCCGGAATGTTGACTCGAGCCTGGTGGAGCCATTTCGGGTCTTTTTGGTATTAAGTTACTTCCATTTGCTTTTTGAAAGTTTTGCAATGCCGGCGGTGGAGGCATAGTCGAGACCTCGGGTTGTGGTGGGTCCATGGCTCCGCTTGCTGCAAGTTTAGTTTTCCATAACTGCTTTAACTCTTGTAAAATCTGTTCGTCTACACCGTCATCAAGGAAACAATCCCGCACTCCTGCTATTACATCGTCTACTACTGTACTGTACAGTTTTAATACGGACAATTGGCTTGTCATTTTTGTGGTTTTTAAGTTCCTAAGCAAACTAGGTAAAACCGTGTATATCACTGAATTAAAATAAAGTCGTAATTCTTTAAATAAAATAATAGTTTAAGTAATAAGAAGTGCGCATCGCCTTTTGTATTCAAGTCTCATCTCAATGTCAACCCGTAATTGTACAAACTATATGGCCATTATGGCACAGTATAATATTTGGTGTACACTTAATATGATGTCTTCCAACTATCAATACCAAGGAGATTAAAAGTAAACAATTAGATCTGCTACATATCCAAATAAATAATTCCACGAAAAACACTCAACATAAAATTTTGACAATTGACTAAAACATAACCTACAAACAAAATGCAGACTAGTATGCCAGATTATAAAAAAATTGTCTATGGAAACTCTCGAACCTCAATAACAGATTGTGACGTACGGCGCATGCGCGAAGACAGCGCCGCCTTGGAACTTCTGTTTAGTCGCGATATTTAAGCAAATGCCCCGCCCGATCCTAATCGATGTTTCTATTACTTATGATTTTTTTTAAAGCATAAAATAGCTTTAAATATTTTTATATACGTAGAAAAAATAATAGATCAATGTACCCAAAAAAACTTATTTATTTAAAATATAAGTAATATTTACTATTTATTAGTTATTAAATTTAAATATTATTTTTTATACATATACATTACATTCAATCTCCTTGGTATAATAATTAAAAACATAATACAGTTTGGAATATGTACTTCATACAGTTTCAAATACCAAAAACATAAAATTGACCTTTAAAATAAGTTGAAAGACCCTAAAAAAACCTTTGTGCATAAAAACTTTGTTTCTTAACAATTACTTAAATAATATATTTTATACATGAATTTTTTTTCATATTATACATGAAATTTAAGGAAATTCTGACATAAATAAATAAGGCTTGAAATATATATATTTGTATAATTTTACTTAAATAATAAAATTGAAAGTTCTGTTAAATTAAAAATGTGTTTACTAAGTAGATATTCATTTTGAACTTGCCATAACAAAGTAGCTCATATCTAGCATTCTAATGTTTAATTACGATCTCCAACCGTACATCGAAATGAAATAAAAGTAAAGAAATTTAATAAAAATAAGTTTTTTAGTATAATTTAATATTTTATTTATCTTTGCTATGCCTGTATAGGTATCATTATTGAAAATACTACGAGTGTATATCGTGATATGTCTTTATATATATTTTGCTACAAAAGTAGATTAAATAAATGCTCTCCGTCTGCACGATCGAATTCCAGATATTGCATGTGGAGTGGCAGAACTCAGTGCTTTTACATCACGAGCTAAATAAGAGAAAACTCGAAAGACAATTTAGTACGAATAATGACACATTGTTACAGTAGGTACACTGTAAACTAAGATTGAAGTAAAGCGAAAAGTTAAATGGAACCGCAACAAACTCCGATTTGAAATGTTTAAAAGGACTTTTCATATTTCTAAAATTCGGATATTTATGACTTCATATTATTATGTGCTCATGAAAAGTATTTTGAGATAAAAAAAACCAGTCAAGTGCGAGTCGTAGTTGTGGTCGTCGTCGTGGCTTCTGAATCAATTTTAGGAATTTAACGGGAAGTACTACACTTATAAAAGTTGATAAACTTAAGATCGTAGGCAATCGTGGGCGCAAGAAGAGGGGGAACCAGATGGGACGTGCCCACTCCAGTGATTCCGCTTTAAAAAAAAACGTCCGAAAAATAAAAAAAACACTATACTTACACGAACATATTTTTGAGCAAAGCTAAAATCCAACCTCAAGATCATTGTAAATAACTTTGAAATTGAATAAACCCAACCAAAATCCATTTTTAGACAAGTAAAATAATTATGTGCAAGGGGAATGCTATAGTTATTAGTTCAATTTCCAAAAGTGAACCACCAATTTTTTTGTGACCTCAAGTTTTGCGTCTAGCGCAACATTCCTAAAATGAATGACAAATCAAGAATGTAGAAAAGCTGCAAATTTTCATAATTTAAACAACAATTAAAAAAAATTGGTCATATGTTAATCAGACTCGCCCACTTTTTCTTAGGGCTCTTTACTAATTTCATGACAGTTTGTCATGAGGAAGTGAAGAAGTTGACAAATCTAAGATTGCAGTCGTACGCACTCATTTTGTATAAAATTAACTTTAAGTAAGTTTGGATTTTTTTTTAAGTTCTATACTGGCTTATCTATAAATATCCATTTTTTGTGTTTTCTTTATTTGTTATATAAGGTCTTACTTTTTATAAATTTCAAGATCCACACAGGCCCACAGAAAATATCATATAGGTTTTGATTACGTAGCGAATTTAATAAAAAATTGGCAAAAACGATGCATAATCGCTCGTTAATTACGTTGTTAGATTTTTGATTTTCACGATTATTATACATCTTCAATGAAACTATTTAACCGGATTATTTAGTGTTATACATTTATATACTCGTATATTTAGTATTTAGTATTATACATTTTTGGAAACTCGGCGTTTCGAACAGTTTGCGTTTGCGAACGTTTCAATTAAAATAATTACGTTGTTGTTAGAAGCTAATATTTTTTTAAAGGCTCCAAGGGACTATAGATCTAATATTTGATGTTAACTACAGCTTGATATCTCTTCTCGATCGTCAAAAAAAAGTTCCTGACAGACAGACTGGTAAAGTATTTTCTTTTAGTTATTACCGTACCTTTTAAGGAAAAAAGGAACCCTTATAAGATCACTTTGTTGTCCGTCCGTCTGTCTGTCTATCTGTCTGTCAAGAGCCTTTATATCAGGAACGCTTGGAGACTTGGACCGAGTTGAAATTCAAACCATATACTCAAATCTACGGTCTCTTAATTTCCTGAAAAAGTTGTATTTCTACAATTACTTGAAAAAAAGATATGGCCGTTTATATCGCTAAAATGCATATTTTGACACTATGAAAGGACTCAAAATTAATAGGGTACCGGTTGACCTATAATATGGAATGGAAATATGGAATTTGGCAGAACAAACTTTTTTGGGTTAATCCTAAAAAATAATAGCCTTAAAAGGGGGGCAAAATTCGGTATTACAGCCACTAGTTCAAATTAGGTATCAGATGAAAGGACTCTGGCTAAGCTAAGCTTGAATTTCGGAAAAAGCTCTAGACCATCAATTTTTGTACGGAACCCTCGGTGGGCGAGCCCAACTCACGCTTTTCCGGTTTTTTTTCTTTTAAAGTACAGAACCCTAAAACAAGACTGGCTTATTTCGTTTATTAATCGGTTAACTTAACAAGTAGGCAGATATGGGTGCCAAGCTATATTATTTATAGGAGAGAAGTCATCGTGCGATCGATAAGCTCGAGAATGTTATTTCATTACTTGCCCACCTGAACTATCTCATAAGCTGATCCAAGCCGCAGTCCCCACAAACACATTATGTTACGGGTTTCGCAAATCACATTGTATTATACCAAAGGTAATTGAATTTAATTCAATTTTCAATAATAGTTTTCTAGCCTGGTCTGGACTGGATAACTGCTAAATAGACTGTAATTTCTCATAATTGAGCGTTGCTTACTAATATGTACCTACTTAATTTTTTTAAATATATTTTTTGCTTCAAAAGAATTTAAATAAGAAATATTATACTGAATTTAAATAAGAAATATTATACTTTCTAAAGTTTTAAGCCTATCTAAAATATACTATATAAATATATTCGAAAATATCTCTATTATTTGAAAATCAAAGTGTCTTTCAATTTTGTAGGGGTATTGCACAATAATTAATAATATTTGAAAATAACATTTGTAAACACGCCTCCAGAATTCGGCAGAAAGTGGGGAACTCAACACTAGGTCTCCTACTCCTACTCCCTCTGCCTATCCTGCTGTGTGCGGGATACAGCGTGAAGTTGATAGATAGATAGTTTAATATAAGTTCTCGTCTCATTAACATCGTCACGATATCATAGCCCACAATTTATTATAATAAAACTTTAGTAGCAATTTTGTCGAACAAAATATTTTAAATTGATATCGCATGTTTATTTATGAACCAATTGATATAAAACAAACACTTAATGTTAAGGGAAGCTTGTCAAAATACAATAGTGAATACTGCATTCAAAGTCAGCCATTTTTGAAATGAACTGAACATGAAACTTTTTTCAACATAAAAATAAGTTGTAACAAGCGTATAAAAATTTCAACGTAGCTTGATGAGAATATATGGCTTCCAGGAGGTTTCCAGGTTCAAATTTTTATACGTTTTCTAAATAAGTGTTTTTCTTTCCTTGGTGTGGAATAACACTTGCCAGACGTCCTAAAGGTTGTTTAAAGTAAGGGCAAACTACGTTATACTAGCTATTTAGTTTTACATATATTATTTACGGACTAATTCAAGCACCCACCCCATAAGTACCCAGACCAATCCGATAGCTCAAATATTCTCCCAGACAGAGATATACCTTTATTTGGTGCTATTTAAGAAAGGGCTCCACTTTCTAGTTAGTGAGTATGCATTCTGTCTTAACTACATATTAGACTAATACAAAGTCATCAAAATTTCATCTTTGTTAAAATGACGTAGGTCTGGCGGCCCGGGGATCTTGGGCTATTATTTCAAGGTTACTGAAAAATATCATTTTCTCATAAAAGGCGGAATGTGCATAGAGATTAATATTTTAGTGGATTACATATAGGGACGTTAACATGACAGAAATATAGTGAATTTATGCTGGGTAACAAAATGTAATGTATTGTGTAAATAAAAGGGAATAGCTTTCCCTTCTCTTCTTCTTCTCTTCTTCTAAATTTCATATGCATTCCGAAAACGAATTACTAATGTCAAGGAGGCCGTAATGGTGCAGCAGCACAGCGACAAACTATAAAAGAGATTTTAATTGGCGCGAATCCCACTTTGTGGAATGAGTTATTTTTCATTTTCTCGGCTTGGTAACAAAACAAACCGCACCATTGAAATCCTCCATCAACAGCTAATGCCTGGAAAATTGGGCGATGCTTGGAGAACGGAATTTTTAATATTATGTACCCTCTTTCTATCCCGCTGCTCTGTGTCTCTGTGTGAAGTGAGTGAATACAGCGTGAAACAAAAAAAAAAGCATTTCTTTTACATAATATTACATAAAAGAGGCATCAAAGCGATCAGTAATTACACAAAGTTCCAAGTCAAATACGTCATGTTAAATGTATAACTGAGCGCTGTTTTTTACAACAAAGGCTCGTTTAGGAAGGTTTGTTTGTTATATTTGAAAACACTTTTGATTTGCGTTTTCAATTATAAATTAAGCGTGGTTTACGTTTATTAAAAATGGAAACCACATGCGTTATTTTAGAAACGCAATACTAACGTTATATTCTTTTATTTTAGCATCACGCTCTATCACGCACATAGTAGGGTAAGCTGAGGGAACTTGGTAATGTAGTGTTAAACAATCTGTTCCTATTAAGATACTTCTGTTTCCGATTTTCAAAAGAAATGAAAATATTAATTTAATTTAATTTATTATTTTATTTTCCCCGAATGGAAATCGAACTCACCGAACCTGTCCCTGTTGTGCCTCTGCGCCATGATTGGCCTCAAAATTGTATTAACTTTATTATACGTAGATACATACATATTATATTATCTTGAGTTACTAAACAAGTATCACAAGACTATAAAATCTACATAGATATACAATAACTAAATAAAAATATACAACGTTAGTTGCCTTTCAAGTAAATAAAAATTTCAAAAAGTCGGTGAAATTGGGTGAGACGGGCGGTGTTGCAATCGTTCTACACCGGCAAACTATTCATATTTTATTTGCATAATTCACGTATAGGTTGAATGTAGCCGAAATATTGCTTAGAAACTGCATATTGCACTTTAACTTTTATTTAACTTACTAAATTTTTTAAGTAGTTTGAGAGTTTCAATTTGACTATATTCTGTAGAATGTAGAACAATGAAAATGCAATAAAATGCTCTGAAATTAATATTTAATATAATTTTACTACATTTATTGTAAAAATGTAAATTCGTCGTCCGTCTGCAAGGCTCGTGCGGGCCCGTGTGAGTGTACAGGTGCAGTAGGATATCCGACTGTAAAGGTAATGGTCGTGGGTTCGATTCACCGCTCTGGTAGATAAGTGCAGCGTTGAGTTTGTCACTTAACACGTAATGTCTAGAAAATTGGACGAAAAGCGAAAAACGGAGTGTCCCAATAAAATATAACATCTGCGCCTGCCATGCGAGAAAATGCGTGACACTGCATTTTTAAATTCGTAAATGTCTACAGTAGATATAGCTAACCGATAAAAACATTCTAAACGAAAATATTACATTCACCGCACATATGCGGAGATTAAATACAGTTACTCTATGCATATTGTATAATACACTAAGCTATTGTGAAAAATTTTGAATACGTAACAAATTGGAATATTTATTTGATATCTGTCTAGATTTATATATTTACATTCCAAAGCGAATCCCATTAAACCAAAAGTTCGAGGACTTTCGAAATCCCTTCATCAAATCTCTATACAGAGACCAAAAACAGGGTTGCACAAAAACCAGCGGGTATTTCCAACGACGACGCAGATTAAACTCTATAGGGGTTGCAGAAAGCTTACAAAGGCTGCCTACAGTTTCGAGAGCGCACGGGAAACGAGGATTAATATCAGTAAAAACTATTTACGTAATATAATTAAATTTATGTCAGCTGCGGCTTTAAAACTTATTGTTACCAGTACGTGAGTGGTACAGAAAACAGGTTTATGTTTATTTTGTTAGTTCATGAAAATATATGGGGCCACTATAAGCGCGTCAAATGTCTACTAGTTTCATTTCCTTGGTCTGGTAATAGTCAAAGCACGGCGTTGAGTTCCGCTACTAGATTTCTGGAGGAAAATGGAGAATGGAAGTGTCTTAATGGGAAAGGAGCGTTTTAACACTAGGTCTCCATGTTCCCTCTGCCTCCTGCAGCATCTACAAGTACATAAAGGCTAGAGCGTGACGCTTAAAAAAAAAAGAAAATAGATTTATAGTTTTGTTCTCGTTACGTTAATAATAAAATTATTTAAATTAAATAATTAATCAAAAATTACATTTAAAATATTCAACTGTATATTTTGTTGTATCACTGTCGATGAAGATTTCTTTTATTGTACACGTACAAAACACTTTATATTTTATTAAAAACACACGATAAATTGTCTCAATATTATTATAATTATTTAACTTGTTTTATATATTTTACGTCATTACGTTATTTGAGATATAATTATAACAAGTCTTCCTGGTGCTATTATAACTTCTTCCCTCATAAAGTTAAGCTATTAATAGGAACTTTTTTATATAATCCTATCGCTATTCTCGGCACAGAAATTTATAGAATAATTTATCTCGTTTTGAAATAACGCTTGAAATCTTATCATAAATTTATTTTTTATTCTCGTTGCTTCTAGAGATCGAATTCTAAAGGATGTTTTACAAGTTTTGGGCTATTTTAAAGTATTAAAAGAACTATTTTGTATAAGTAAACTACGCATTTTTGGGTTTTCTTATGTATACGTTATGTATTTCTCCACTCCCTGCTCACCTACTGAAGGAAAATGGAGAATGGAAGTGTCTTAATGGGAAAGGAGCGTCTTAACGCTAGGTCTCCATGTTCCCTCTGCCTCCTGCAGCATCTACAAGTACATAAAGGCTAGAGGATACGAGGGAAGTAATGGAACTAAAAACCATATTTATATAAACGAACCGAAAAAAGATATCTATCGTACTGGTACAAATAACCGACAACCACCAATGATCGACACATATTTTGCTGTCGAAAATAAAGGAATCTTTAAGTTATCTACTCTAAACTATATATTAATGTACTTTCGGCTAACATCTACTACAATATCTATCTTTTTCTTTTTTCATACATATAACGCATTAATGTAATAATGTATTTACATTTTTTTTCTTCTATTTCTTCTTTCATACATTCATAAATACATAATTTTTTTTGTAGATGCAGAATTGAAAATTAAAGCTAGATATATACCGATTTTTTTCAGCTAATTGTTTAGAGATTAAGGTCAGTATTGTTCAAAATTTTCTTAATCTAAAAAACCAAGCATTTTTCTAAGATTTTTTTTAACGAATTGCTATAAAATGTATTGCTTATCTTATTTTGTTATAATATGAAACGGAATATATAATTTAACTACTATTCACCATTAGTATTCTAAAAATACAGACATTGCACGTGCTCTTTTAGAGAAGTTAATTTCACAATTTATATAATTAACTTAGTACGAAGCTTTTAATATAAAACGCCTATATCTAGACTATTTTTATATTTACTAATAAGCTAATGTATAAAAAGATTTCACGAAAAGATAAAGAAATCTGACTCTTCTCGGATTCTAAGAGGTGTTATATACTCCACCCCTATATCGCTTAATTATTCGAGAGCTGAATACGTCTTTGGGCCCCGCGTAATATACTATAAATATACATACACTTCACGTTGTATACCACATACAGGGTATGCAAAGGGAACCTAGTGTTAAGACACTCCGATGCCCATTTTCCGCCAAATTCTGGAGGCATTGCGTGTTGAGTGGCGGAATTTAACGCCGCGCTTTTGCCTCGACACCAGAGCGGAGAAATACAAATATAAATTTAAATAAATATTTCATCTCCGAGTGAGAATAGAACCCACAATCATATGTTATGGTTGTGGGTTGTGGTGTGGTGGTGTTTAAAACCTTAATATAGTGTTCACTATTAAGGTTTTAAGCATAATCCTCCGTTTCATTTAACTTTTTCAATACCTGCTATTATAAACACAAATTTAGAACATTTGAGACATAATTACAGAAGTTCCAATTAACAGAAGTCGAGTAATGTGAAGGGTTGTGTTGTTAGAGTTTTGGCACGAAGTTATGATGTCAATAGTACGTACGTGATTCAAAGATGGTCGTAAATTACTCTTAATATATGTTAGCTTTAAACAGTTTGCTTTTTTCAGAATATTTTTTTTATTTTTCAGGGTAATTTTTTTGTTAGTAAAAATTCTGGGGTGGCCACCAGTCTACTCTGGGGTAGACACGGACAACTCGGCCCGCCCCTAATTCTACGCCAACGGCTGTGATATGAATTTGTCGATATTAAAAACGGCCCTAGCATACTTATATTTACTCCTTAAATATCATAAACCTTCCGAATAGCTTGAGGGTCAGAAGCCTGAATCAACACTCAATTAACACGATAAAGACATTCCGAGTCTTTAAGGACTACAAACAAACCGGGGCTGGGCTAAATAAAATTAATAACCAAACATTTATAACGCCAACGGTCCTCGTTGCTTTTTACTACTTTACGCTAAATTCTGTCTAAGCCGGGAAGGATTTAAATCTCTAGATAGCAATGTATCATTCTATCAAACGGTGTTTCGCAACCGGTTCTATTAGGAGAAAGATACAAATGGCTTCATTAAACACCGGCTTTTACACTTTCCAGCTTTTTAAGGCGTGGTGCCTCTTTACTTTGTGCGCAAATTGACTGTTTATCGCGGGCCGAGGCGTTATGCAGAGCCTCCATTAACTAGCAAATATAAAGCATCCGGCGAACGCGTACAATAAAATCCCAACGAAACAAATTGTGTATAATAATTTTAGAATACATTATAAAAGTACAGTAATAGTGAAACATACGTGGTTAAAATAAGGAACCTAAAGTTAAGACACTCCATTTTTCCACTTTCCTTTAGAAAATGAAAATATTAAATATTTTATTCCGCCGAGTGAGAATCGAACCCACCACCTTACATTCACACGCTAGTGCCACTGCGCCACTACGGTGTCTCTCGAAATAGCTCGTTGAGGCTGTAATATACAGATGGGGTTGGGTCAAAATGAATGACGGAAATGGAAGCAATAGTTCGAACTGAAGTACTCCAGCTAGAGGCAGAAATTACTAATCTCGATCGGCGATAGACGATTCAGACTTGAGCTAGATAGTTTTGATTGATAACTTGCCCCAATTGGTGTTTTATAATGGAATTTTCAAAATTCTTTTTTTTATTTCTTTTCTTTTATTTAAATAGATATTTAGGGCAATAGGTACATAGATATGTATAACAATTATAATACAATTTGGAGATGAATTAACTAATATTGTATGTATTTTTGAAGAAAATGTTGGGTCCATTACCACCTTTAGTATACGCTACAAGTATAATAAAATTGCTGTAGACAGGTGTGGCTTAAAATTATAGTTTTGTCACTTAAATACTCTGTGAATGACTGTTTATGAATAGGCATTTTTATGAGTTCAATGTGAGAGTAAAAATTAAATTATATTAAATTAAATCATAATAATTTATCTTTTCATTTCTTCGCTCTGGTGTCGAGGCAAAGCGCGGCGTTGAGTTCCGCCACTCAACCCGCATTGCCTCCAGAACTTGGCGAAAATGGGGAACGGAGTGTCTTAACACTAGGTTCCCTCTGCCTACCTTGCTGTGTTCAGGATACAGTGTGAAGCTGATTTGATTTTTTTTTTAGAAATACTTTAGGTACTGCCCACGTAAAACCTTGCCCAGGGGTAGCTCGTTTGCAAATATAGAAATATATTAAATTATTTATATCTGTTTACTCGACTGTGGGCGTGATATATATAAATAGCTGCATTCAACATCAATATGGTAATCAATACGGTATGTTGTAGCTATTGCTCAAATAAAATTCTATTTCCGTCACACAAACAAGTATGTTGATATTACGAACGTTTTTTAGAAGGAACCTAATGTTAAAACAGTTCGTTCTCATTAACACACTTCCGTTTCCCACTTTCCGCCGAATTCCGGAGTCATTGCGTGTTGAGTGGCGAAACTTAACGCCGTGCCTTGCCTTGTTAGAGAAGCGAGGAAATGAAAAAAAATTGCTTAAGTGGTAATCGCGATAACAAGATAGATTGTCGATTAAACTTATCGTGTTACAGTTACACGCTTGTACCCCTGCGCCACGGATGGCCTATACATTTTGTAAGAACCAATATGTTTCACCAGATTATTTTATTTCTCTGTTACCCTTGTATTTTCTATTTTTAGTTCCCACTATACTTATTTAGAAAACGTATAAAAATTTGAACGTAGCGAGACTCGAACCCGCGCCTCCTGGAAACCGACCAGGTTTCCAGTATTTTTCTTTCTTAAGTGTGGAATAACACTTTAAAAATGTTTAAAAATAGTTCACACTAATTCTTAATTAAGCGAACATTTTATTTTACGAATTTCCTTATTACAGACTAGCGGCTCGCCCACGGCTTCGCCCGCTTAAAATACATGATTATTGATTTAATAAGCAGAATTGATTGACAACTATAATGACTTCTAATATGATTTTTTTACGACATTATCGTCAAAGAATTTTTGATTGTTTTAAATAAAAAAATACGACCATTGTTGATATTTAATATTTATAAAATATACATAAAGCTAATTATTTATTACACGTATATATTTTTGTAACTTTATGTTCTTTTTACCTATATAATATACTCTGTTAAATGTGCTGATGTCAGTGAATAATTTAATTTACTCATTCAGAAACAGCCTTAAATGTTAAATTATTGATTTGAAGGATTCATAATATTCTTTGTAAAATAACTGTAATAATTGCATATTAACTCCTGTACAGTTTTTAAATTAGTTACATATATTATATGAACGAACCAACCAAAAAATCTTTGTATTTACTTGATATTTCTTTCAAGATCGTTCTTTATCTCTGTGTTGAATTAATTACGACTTCTTTCAAATGACGATAACTTTTTTTTTAATGAACCGATTTTGATGAACTAAACTTTAGTAGTTAAGTTGAGTTAAAACAAAGCAATTGGTGAAATTTTCAAGTAAATCGGTTCAGTACTTTCAGAGAAAAATGCGGACAAAAATATGTCGACAGACAGACAGACAGACAAACAATTCAAAAAAAATCTTTTTGCTTTCTATTATTCTTTTTAAGTGTCCCTCTATCCATTTCAGTCAAAATTACTAAATGTACAGACAAAATATTTTTACTGTCTTATTATATATAGAGATTATAGACAATTTAAATTCGCGTATTATTCAAGAAGAGCAAGCACATCTATTTTCTTCCTTCTTATATTTCTGCTTCGACTTATTAAAATCATTCGCTTGTTTTAGAAATCCAGCAAATCAATTAAATTTCACATTACCTTCTATTTATCTCTTTTATATTCAAAATAAATATACTTTTTAGCTTTAACTCTAATTTGCGTCATTTATTTATGATATTTATAACCGATTAGACCCTATCTAATATTTCTTGGACTCAAAACATGATTTTACCCCGAAAGTTTGAATAACGACCTATTAATTTAATCGTTACTCGTCTTAGGTTCTTGTGGCTATTAGGGTGGTTCCGCTTAAGGGTTCAAAGTAATTTATAATTTTGTATGCAATAAATTAAAAGTTTTAAATATAGCAGCAAAGCTATAATATGGCAGAACCAGTAGTAAACATTTTTTTTATATTTCGACGTTTACCTTTGTTTTAATTATTACAAATTGAGTGACGAACTCAATTTGTAATAATTAAAACAAAGGTTATGAGGTTTCTTATTATTAACTATAACTATTTTATTAGAAATCGTCTTTTATGTTAAACCAGCTGTATCTGCACATAAAAAAAATCCGACACCAAGACGTATCTATCTATGTAGAAGTATATTTAAAACATATTTTTTAAAGTTAAAAATGCGCTAGAAAATTAGTAGCTGTTAACTAAGACTTATTTAATGTATTTTATGTTACAGATTAAGTAAGTTCTTACGTTACGGGAAAAGTTGTATTAAAGTTCGTTTTAAATTCCTAGAATTTACAGAATAAGAACATATATTTTTGTCTTACAACTCGTAATGTACCTGGTACCTTTACATTGTATATATCTTTATATATTAACAATGTATAAAGATATTAACAAACTTTTTCATAGACAATATTTACATAGTAAAAATGAAGGAAACGTTCGTCTTGTATCGAAAAAAAAAGTTAAGCTTGAGTGGCAATTTCAACCCTCACTCGAACAATGAATAATTTTACTGACGCGTCCACGCCCTTGATTAAAAAGTCCAGCGTCGAATTCCACCATTCAACAGGAATGTCCTGTACCTCTGTACAATATATTCCAAACAGCGGCTTTGCGTGATAGGGCCCCCATTCCAATTAGAAGCCTTGTGTGACAGGATTATCCTTAGCTTGCCAAATCAGACTACCTAAAAGCACCCACTACATGTAAAATATTTAATCAAATTCAAAAATTCTAAGTAAAAACCTATAACTACAAGTTCCAGCTACAGGTAAAATCGATCGATAGGAAGATACGATTTACGATTACGTTGAATAACTCAAAATAGTCGCCAACGTAATAAGCCTTACAACCAAAAACACTTTGATGATAAAAGTGAGATCTTAAGAAAATCTTTTTAATGAAAAAAAAAGCTAAGGCTTAACCTTTGAACTTCTAAAGGAGTATTACTATGCAGATTTATGTGTGGAGATAAAACGGCGGTGCACTCTAGCAATACTTACTCCGCAAATAATACTAGTATTTCTTTTCAGATGCTGTAACATTTTACGAATGCGCTAGTAAGCATCGTTGCTATTAAGAGAGTGCAAAGAGGAAAGGCCTGGGTTGTATACGAACAAAAGAATGGGCGAAACTTTGGTGTAAAATATAAAGAGGATTAAATAAGATTTTAAATTTAATCAAACCAGCTTTACTTTCACACTGTATCCCGCACACAGCATGGTGGGCACAGGAAACCTGGTGTTGTGAGACTCCGTTGCCCACTTTTCACTGAATTCAGGAGGCATAGCGTGTTAAGTGGCGGAACTCAATGCCGCGCTTTGCCTGAACATAAATATACATTTTCTCCAGTGCGGATCGAATCCACAACCAGTCGCGTTTACTGTTACACACTTGTGCCCCTGCGCCACGACTGGTCTCAAAATCAAAATTCTTAATAGTGAAGTGAACGACACGAAAATAATAATTTCCTGTTATCAATGACACCGACCCGTCGTAAATTACAAGGAAAAAAAAATACTGTTGAAAACAAAACAAAATCGTGATGGAGTTTTAATGCTGGAGGTCATCGTGACACAGGAGAATGAGGTGTTACTGTAACGCGATGGTTGTGGGTTCGATCCCCACTCGAGGCAATGAATTATTATTTATTAATATTTTCATTTCTTCGCTCTGGCACCAAGGCAAAAAAGCTCGAAAAAATCACTGGAAAGTGGAGATCGGAGTGTCTTAACACTAGGTTCCGTCTGCCTACCACTGACTGCTGTGATGACTGCGTTATACAGTGTGAAGCTGATTAAATTTAACTTTAATACTGAGACATGTTACTTGTAACACTGTGTTTAACTTAACATATAAATTAGCTTATTACTAGCGGCCTTAAGTTTTTAGAATATTCAGATGTTTTTAATATTTATATTGATAACAATAAAATATTTTAAAATATATATATATATTTTTTTTATTATTAATAATTTCAGTATATGAAAAAATGATCAATTGTTCAACTAGGTCACGTTTTATCTCGATACGGTACCCAAAAGCACTTCGTTGTTTTATGTCAGAAGCAGGCTGCTCCAAAACCTTTTATTTTTTAACTGATGATTCTTTTTCATAGCAGTTATTTCAATGTTTCCAACTTTCTATTTTGAAATAAACATTTTTGTTTAATATTTTCGTTTTGGGATAGAAATTACATATTTTGTCAGCTTCACGCATTCCGCATGTAGCAGGATAGCGGAGGGAGCCTAGTTCTATGACATTCCACTCCCCACTTTCCGCCGCATTCAGAAAGCTTTGCATGTTGAGTAGCGGAACTCAACGCCGCGCTTTTGCCTCGACACCAGAGCTAAGAAATGAAAATATTTAATAAGTATTTAATTTCCTCAAGTTGGAATCGAATCTACAATCTGCGACCTGTGACTCACTTGTGACAATGCCCCACGACTGGATTGATCGATATTTTTTTTAAACAAATATATTAAATCTACATCTATATACAGCATCTAAAACATTACATACATATGAACTCGCTTACTTTACACTTAGTACTTTAACATAGTTTACTTAGACATGATGAAAATTTAACCTCAACTAAAGTTCTGGCATAAACAACGACTGCGCTCGTGAAAATCCTAATTTATTGTTCCATTATGTAAAATGTTTGTGTTCCTTATACCCTTTAACCTTAAAAAAAATATCATATAACACTTTAAGTGCTATATGTAAATATATATATTTTTACAATAAAAATAGACTATTTAAATGAAAAGATCAGATTAGAATTTAGATGATGTGGGGATGTGCCTCTTAATTATTAGTTAACTTGTACAATCTACTAAGCAGCTATATAAAAAAAGCGGTAAAGTGCGAGCCCACCAAGGCTTCCGTACCAATTTCAAGATTGTAGGTCGACAAAGTACAGTTGTACTATAATGTACTATAATGTATAAGTTTATAAAAGTTGACAAATTAAAGTTTGCGGGCATATATACCCATTTTGTATGAAATGAACTACAAATATAAGCGTGTAGTGACTTTTTCTATGAAATATGTGAAGTATCTATAAGTAAGTTCTCACTTCGTACCACGATCTTGACAGACGAACAGAAGGATTAAATGATCTTATAATGGAACCCTTATCTTTTACCTTTTGAAGTATGTAACCCTAAAAACAAGATCACTAGTAATATATTACTATTTTTTGTAAATATGGTTTACGTATTCCTTTTAACAGTTTAACACTTGTAATAGGTACCATGATAAGAATTTGAACTATTATTGCGAATTTGTAAAGCTTTTTCTATGTAATGTTTCCAAATGGATAGTCTAACATAAATGTATTTCAACATCATTTTAAACACGAACGTAACTCATATATCATGTAAATACCGTTTCTCTCGGTGGGCTGATGCATAAAACATATCGATTGGGAGCTTCCGCGCCCGCTATCAAAATACAGGCTACATTTAAACATGTTCGTTAGTCAGCTACGATGTCACCTTGAATATAAACTTTCGTATATTAAGTAATATAATATGCATCGCGCAGTAGACTATAAGTGCGACGGTTGTGGGTTCGATTCCTTTTCAGGGGGAATGAGTTATTTCCCCGTTCTGGCAAGAACACATAGAGCGGCGTTGAGTTTCCCTATTCGAAAATTGGGTGGAAAGCGGAGAACGCAATGTTTTGACACAACAATAAATTCCTTCGGCCTACCTTGCTAATTGCGGATACAGCTATAAAAAATGTGATATAGTATAATGATAAGAGTAAAATTAATGCATTTATGTAGCATCAATTTCATGGATCGCATTTCAACAATTTCTCAAATTAGAATGTTTAATAAAAAAACATTTTAAAGTAGTATTATATAATTTATTTTTGTATTAAAATTCAATATTAATAAGCCTCTTAAAACACGTATATATAATAAGAACCCATAAATGTTACAACACTTAACGAAGGTTTGAACAGGGTAATAAAGTCTCTTGTTTTGTTATGAGAGATTTTATTAGCGGCGAATATTAAATCAAACTCTTATATTTAAAATTTAAATTTATGGAGACGGATGAAGCCTTTAAGATATACTTAATATTAATTTGTTATAATATGCTGTGCCTTATTTATCTGTAATATGCTTGTATGCCATGGCTTGTTTCTTCTTTGATAGGCTTGTAAATAAATCTATAAAAGGCGTTAATTATTTTCTTTGAGGGCCCGATCCGCTCGACGGCCGCAAGCCGAGGTTTGAGTCCCCTAGGGCACGCCCTTACCGCCGTCAACATCATCTTAAGCAGCCACGTATTACTTGCATTTTTTTTGGGGACAGAGTACCCAGAGTACCACGTAGTATCCCGTACATAACAGGTATACGGAACCTAGTGTTAAGACACTCCATAACGACTTTCCACCAAATCTTTGAGGTATTAAGTGGCAGAACTTAACGCCGCTCTTTGCCTTGGTACCAGAGCGAAGAAATAAAAATATGAATAAATTAATAACTCTTTCCACTGAGTGGGAATTGAATCCACATCCCGTCGCGTTACAGTCACACGCTCCACGACGGCCTCAATATTAATTTATACAAATCACTGTATGTAAGGCCTCATGTGACGCGTATCGTGTGGATTAGACTTGACAAGTAGGCTGAGGTTTACAAGCACGTTACAAGTTAATTAAGGAGATCTGTCAAGCAATAAGCCCGCCAGATGCTATACCGCGAGTCGATCCACGCGTTTCGTTTCTTATCAGTAATAATCTGCAGGCACTTTGTAACTTGCTGAGTTTAAATATAAATCTTTTTCTCAAAATTATATTTAAAAAGTTTCCCCTTCATTATAATTAACGTGTACATTGTGTTACGAATATCCTTTTTTGTTTTCTTATCTAAGGAGATAGTTCCTAATGCCTAGAGATATCTAAGTAATTAGGAAATATATTTTATTGAAGTATTGTCACTATATGTTAAGCCAGGAAATAAAAACAACATTGAGGACTTTGTATCGTCCTCCATGTGACAGTAGATTTTTTAATCTATTATCGGATAACTCGATGAGATCAAAATACACTATTGTGAAAGTGTTGCCATTTTCTTAGAAACAAAATAGCAATTTCTAAAGATACGAAATTTACATAATATATATGAATATTCTCACACAATATGAATAGCGAAACTAATGAAGTAAAGAATAATATAATTTCAGATTAACAAAGAGATTGACTTAAGTAAGTCTGAAAATTGATGTAAATAATAAATGAAGACTCCATCCTTTGTCTAGACCGCTAGCAACTTTGGGTTGAAGTGACAAAGCCAACATTTCATATAAGTTTGTAACTTTGTCTTTACGACGCACTACTTCGATAGATGTTAGTTTCTGCTACATTTAGCCTGTTTGGGATCAAAGTTTAGGCCAGAACACTAGGGTTTCATTTATTTGTTCCTACTTAAGCCGTTGGAACATATGTGCTACATTATTACATAATTTCTGCTATTTGTTTATATCATTATTAAATTATGAGGCTAGTCGTGGCGCAGGGGCACAAGCTTGTGACTCTGAAAGTGAGAGGTTGTGGGTTGGATTCGCACTCGAGGAAATGAAATATTTTCGTTTCTTCGCTCTGGTATAGAGGCAAAGTGGTTGTTCGGTGTTGAGTTCCGCTATTCAACACGTTATGCCTCTAGAATTCGGCGGAAAGTGGGGAGCGGAGCTTAACCTTAGACTCCCTCTGTGTACCCTGCCATATGCAGGATACACCATGAACTTGAAACAAAAATTACAGAATTATTTTTGTTTCACGTATATTATTGCCAACATTTTTTTTAAGACTTATTAATAAAACGAATACATTTTGTATGTTCTAATATGTACAGAATTTGTCGTAAAGAGGACATGGGAGACATCGGTTCACTCTCGAAAACATAATATCGATAATAATGGAGGGAGCCGGTGTATTCACGTAAAAAGCATGAGGACCCTCCAGAGGGCATGTATGAAGAGGTTGATGACAGCGAAAAAATATTGACTACATCAAATATTTATCGATGTTGTTTCTAAAACAATAAAATAATAATGACCATGTTTAAATTATTTTTATTAGTTAGCTAGAATAGATGTTTTTATTCAGCTTCACAGAGCAAAACCCACACAAATCAAGATAAAGGAAACCTAGTGTTAGGACACAATGTCCAATTTTCGAGACATTGCGTGTTGAGAGGCGGAACTCAACGCCACCCTCTGTCTTGTCATCCGAGCGAGGAAATAAAAATAATTCATGTCCTTAATGGGAAACCGAAACCACAGTCGCCACGCTTATAGCCAGACGCTATGCCGCTGCACCAATACGTCCTGGCTAGGATAGATTAAAAATAAAATAAATTACTAAATATCAGTAAAACAGTAACAGGATATTCGATCCTACATACTTTCCTAATTAGTTCTATCCACTATATTGTACCTAATCTACTATCGTATTCCCGACACAGATGGCAATAATAGGTAGTTTTGCAAAAACCGATATCATTATCACATTATTTATCGCACATTAGTCCGACTGTTATATTGCCAGCCAACCGCAGGAAAAGTTATTAGTGGCGCGCAGATGAAATAGGAATTTGAAATATATGTATATGTATGTGTGATAGGATATTGAAATATTTCCTATAAAATTTAAGTTAAGTCCTATAAAATTTACTAGAACCAATGAAGGTATCATTGGTTTTATTGGTTTTCTTATTATCAACTCTCTTTTTGTCAATATAGACAAAAAATTGATAGTGAAATCGTTGAAACACTTACCCACATTAACTCGTTTTAAATACGAGGATATCTTTTTAATTAGATAAAAAATCCTGTAGCACTACTCTTAAATACTAGAGAAAAAAAAACATCTGAAATAAATGAAGAGCATAGCAGAAGCAAATGAATATTGGGAAGTTCGTTTTATTAAGTAGCCTTATAAAGATACTTCGAAGCCTCTTAGTGCTTTCTAGGCTTAACTACTATGACCGAAGTGGCACAGTAATATAAATATAGAATAAGCCATTTCAGTACCAATAACTTTGTCATAACTGCATTAAGTTTTCACAAAACATATTGAACAAAATATATAATATATTGAAAATATAATAAAAATACAACTGATTGGTGGCCGTGGATGAAAGATATATGAGAAAATTTATTATTTGAAGCACTTATCAAAATAATGTTTTTTTTAATTTTTGTCGGTTTATCTGTGTCGTTGTGCAGGCTAATTTCAGAAACTGAGTAACGGATTTAAATGTTTTTTTCATTATTACATTTTGATCAGATTCCATTACCATTTAGTATTTGTTTATTTGATTCAAACCGAATCAAATAAACCACCAATAAACCATTGGTGTGTTCATGAGGCCAGTCGTGGCGCAGCGGCACAAATTGTGACTGTAAAAAGACTGGTTGTGGGTTCGATCCCCACTCGAGGAGATGATTACTTAAATTTATATTTCCATTTCTTCGCTCTGGTGTCGAGGCAAAGCGCGGCGTTGAGTTCTGCCACTAAACACGCAATGCCTCCAGAATTCGGCAGAAAGTGGGGAACGGAGTGTCTTAACACTAGGTTCCCTCTGCCTACCCTGCTGTGTGCGGGACAAAGCGTGAAGCTGATAAACCAAAAAGTTATATCAATTTATTTTCCCCCGCAAACAAAGTCGCAGGTATAGCTGATGTGTAAATAAAATAATAGCTAAAACCTCTTAGGTTCTTATCCATAACGCATTGGGAAATTATCCATTTCGAAATCATTCATTCAAATCATTTCGAAATCATTTCGAAATTCTGATACGCAGTTGGCCCATGATTGTAACTGATAGGTACTGAGCCTTGTATTCTTTGATGGGGATAGTAAAGTAATGCTAGGACCATCAACTGTTGTACGTTCCTGCATCACATCTATTTCGATCGATTCTAAATTTTTTTTGTAATCTCGAAGAATATTTTTAAAGATTATTTTTGTTGTAGGTATTACTATAATATATAGAAAAGATAATATGTTTACTTGTTTAATATTACATTAAACTAACCCTAAAAAATGTGTGCTCTAAATATTTTTTGTGAAAATTATGAATTTTGGTTGAGTAACCTCAATAACCATTTGTACGCAGGCGATCACTACCAATATGGCAGCCTCGTCTAGCCCATTCTCTATTTTATATATTCAACCCACGTAATCAGTAATTTGTCAATATATTGGCAGGCTACCTGATATATACTAAAATATTTTCTTGCGTATCTTTGTTCTTTTTTTTTTTAGAAAAAAAAATATACTGGTGAAAAATTGTAGTGTCTATTTGATAACAAAGTGACATTTATTAAGCTCATGTTACGGTTGCTTTTATTAATAGAATAAAAGACTCTCACAGTATAAACAAAAAATTGATAGCAATTACATTAGAAGTTGTGAAATATATATACCTTTTACCTTTATTTTGATTAAATTATTATTTGGTGTGAAATTGATGACTGACACAGTTTCATACTCATATCACTTTATATCAGGTAATAGATGGAGGCTCTCAATTTTTCACGATATACCTTGTGGCGTTTATATTGATTAATAAAGTATATTTATTACGTATTTATTTTTTAAATTGATATAATTATATATAATAAAAGGAATATAGGCTTAAGCAACTTTTTTTGGTTGATTTTTTTGTTGTTTTTGTGTGTATTTACTTATCAACTGTAAAATTTGTATCAACTATATTTCTTTTTTAGTCTGATTTACAGAAATTGTGAAAGTGAATGTATATATTTTATATGAGATATATATTTTAAAATATAATATACAAAACAAAATATACCTATACCTTTTTCTCTATGAACCCATCTATCACATTCAATCCAAAAGCTGGATTAGATCTACAAAGTACCTATCCGAGTCTGTACCCGAGTATAACGTGTTAGAATAGGCCACGTATAGAAAAAAATACAACACTGTAGATCTAGCAGAATTATTTACTCAAAAAATATGAGTAATAATTTTCACTGGAAATTATTTTATTTTTATATTATATATGATAGCAATTTTATTTCAACAAATACATGCTTATATAAAAAAAACGTAAGTAACATTGTCTGTGTGTCTGTAACGCAATCAGGGTCAAGCCTCTGATCCGATTGTGATTAAATTTAATATACAGGTACTTGAGGGTCTTGGGATGAACATACTAATATATTAATATATATCTATTTGACATGCAATTTATTGTCTGACATATTAATTACAGCCGTTGCTAAGCAACCCGAAAGGCCCTAATTTATTCAATATATTACTTTTTTTTTGGTGACATTTACATGGCGTGCGCTGACTCAATCAACCTAAGGAGACGCATAAAACAATGTTCTATAAAAATACGAGTATTGTCCTTTAAAAAATCCGCGATGTTTAATTTAAAAATATTAGGTGCTTTTTATTATTAATTCATATTTTTCTTTGGTTTTCTTCGCTTATTCGAGTAGAAGATTAGATAGATTTTTTTAACTTCTTGGCTTGCTTAAATTTTGTTTTCTTATGGCATTATATAAGGTCGGAACAAAAGTATTTTGGTATTCTTCATACAAAGAAAAATATTTTTTTTAGGTATAATTTAATTTAATTTTTATTTATTTATAATATGTATGTGCCGTTTTGATCGATGACTTGTTGCCATTTTATGGGTAGTGTAATGATCCCATTCTTGTAGAAATATTGGAATTTTTGATTAAAAAAAATCTGACAGATAGTGTTCACAGTGTTCTTTTGAGGCTAGCTTTATGCTTCCTAAAAAGTTCTGCAATGGAATTTAATGGTCTAATAAAACCAGCCAGTTACATTTACACACATATACAACCAAAGAGATTTGATGACTAACAGTACATTCAAAATACGTAAATATTTTTGCCTCGACCTATTATTTCGTGTTACTTTTAATTTTAAGTAAGTTTTTTATACATACTTAGTGAACATTTATACACCAATCCTTTGTTTTCTGATCTTTTTATAGTAGGGGTTGCCTGGAAGAGATCACCTGTATATACTTGCATACGGCCGCCTTTTTCCTTCTGTTTTTTTTCTCTCCTTTTGTGTTTAAACATGTTGGTATAATAAACTATTAAATAAATAAATAAATATGAAATTATTTTCAGTGTTTAATAATCATGATAAAAAATGAAAACCACTTCATAAATATATTTAGTAAATAATCATATAGTTTAAACGGGCGAAGCCGCATAGGTCCGCTAGTATTCTATATAAAGGTTGCCAGATACATAGAATGTTGTAGTTGACAACATAGAGAAAAAGTATAATAATATTTACAATAAGTATCAAATGGAACTATTTCTGATTATATCCACTATTACAGTTCATGAAAAATTTCGATTTTCGTGACACGGCCTATAAATAAAGCCTTTTAAATGACATGTCACTAAACGATCGCTGTCAACTACTATATATACGCCATAGTAATGTCAGCGAGCCGAACATTTCATAATGTAACAGTATGTACCTTGGGTATAAGTTAAAAATAAATAAATAAATAAATAAAATAAAATATGCATGGCAATACACATAAATAACATAGTTAATTATGAATAATACAAACTATATATTTTTAATAACATATTAATCGAGACGAGTTCGTGTATTGTCGTCCCGAGTGTCGCGACCGTCGTTCTGTCTATATAGGTGGTGGTGATGCTGGAAGGCAGCGGTCGAGTCGAACTCTTAAGTACTACGGTACTAATAAATATGATGCACATAAAGACTCGTACCAAGTATATTATAAATATAATATAATAATTCGAAGCCTATGATGGCACGATCTTTTAGGATCGAATTTCTTATAAAGGCAATATATGTGTAGGGGCGACACATATTGTGGATCCAAGTGATCTTTGACCAATATTATGATATTGAATGTTGCTTGACGTCGCGAAGGCTGACGTGATGGGCTTATGCGAACTGTTATAGCGACATTAACTATGTCGTGGCTGACGCCGTCTCGCAGTACGCTCGCGGTACGCAAGCTATGCTTGTATGGCGTTGGTCGTTGACATATTATATACCACTTGACTTGGTATACGACTAGTAGGTGTGTGATGCTGTTATGTCCCAGGTCCGGTGTATGTAGTAGTGTCCGCCCTCACACGGGTGTGTGGTGCTATTTTATGTCCTGGAACTCTGGTGTATGTAGTAGTGGCCGCCTACGGTTCGAGACACGACTGTGGGGTGTGTGCCGTGCGTTTATTTAACATATCGGCCGCCTAGCGGTAATGCGTTCGTTCCAACGACTTATATTGATCTCACAAATCAATCAACATCACGAATCACTATTCTAATACAATCTTAATATAAGCAAGCGTAACAAGTACCTTTGGGTTCTTCACGATCACAACTATAAACGGTTCTAACCACTACACACATCACGAGCCAAGGCATTATTTATTAAATAATATTTTCAAAGGAGTTTGGGATATCAGTTACAATAAAATAATGATATGTTATCATAGATAAAAAAGCTTTTCATTTATTTGTCAATTTTTCTGCATCTAATTTTATAAACTTAGCAGAGTAGGGGGAAAATGCCTAGAATTATGACACTCGATTTTTAATAAGGATAAAAGATTCCTATAACCTATTTATTCTCTCATGTATATTTAAAAAAAATACTATATGTGCTTTATAGATACTTTACTGTAAATTTCACACGTTTACTTTGCATTCATATTTCTTCACCTTTTCAATTATAAAAACAATACAGTACAATGAAACTTTAAGCTTAAAAATCCAATTAAAATGTCGACATTTTACCTTTAGTGATTGTTAGGAATGGAATCTGTGTGGCACTTAAGATATCTTTATAAATCTTTTAACAGCATGTGATTTATACTTTTTTATATGTAATTGATTTCTATGGCGGTTAGTAATGGAAACACTCTCTTCTCCCTTAATAATTGAAAAGATGGCTTAAAAATACGTTTTCAGAGGTGCGAATATTCATGTTGAAAGCCATTTAATGGTTGGTGGAAAGTGAAAGATCCTTTTGCAAGCAATTTTATTTCTATTTTTTCTGTTTCTGTAAAAATCTTATTACTTTGTTTATTTAAAAAGCGTTTCATATACTGTAAAAAATTAAAGATTTTCTGCTGTACCTAAATGCGCAATAATTTAATATAATTTAAATATATCGTGGTACAATATTTTTTTAGCAGATACATAATAAGCAGTCTTAAGATAAATAAATTAAGTTAAATTATAAAAGATTTATTCAATGGAAGTTACATAGAGTTCCCTAAAGAGTTTCAAGGAGAGCTGTGAGTGAAGTTCACTCAAAGGAGACGAGAATGCTTATCGTCTGAAGACAGGATTATGTCAGTTTCAGGCTTACTCACGTAGTAATTGGATTACCTACAATATTTTCACTAGCCAACTTCAAAAAGGAAGAGGTTCTATGTTTGACGTATAGACGTATAAATATAGATTTATTTATTAATCTTTTATTTTCATCCTATGTCATTGTTTCAGTTGTGCATATATTGTCTAATATTTAAAAATAATATTATGACGACTAATAAATAATATGTAAATAATGTATTTTCTGACATTATATTGTAATTAAGTATGTATAAAAATTGTAGACCTAATCGAATTATTAACGATATTTTTAGTCGTAACATTTTCTTTGTATTGAAAATCAAAATCAAATTAAATCAGCTTCACGCTGTATCCCGCGCAAAGCAGGGAAGGCAGAGGGAATCTAATGTTAAGACACTCCATTCCTCACTTTCCGCCGAATTCTGGAGGCATTGCGTATTGAGGCGGAACTCAACGCCGCGCTTTGCTCAAACACAAGAGCGAAGAAATGAAAATATAAATATAAATAAATAATTTATTTCTTCGAGTGGGGATCGAACCTACAACCAATCGATATTACAGTCACACTTTGTGCCCCTGCGCTACGACTGACCTCTTCAAAAACCATTAACAGTAAAAATAACATGTTGGTAAAAACTGGAATAGATTAATTCCAGCATATAATAATAATCTAATTAAAATAAAGTAAAGTTACAAAGGAGACATTCTTATTCTACGAACATGTCAGGCGCACACGGTTACGTGCGAATTACGGAATAAACTGCCTTACATAATATTTCCCAGCTACGAAGTGAGCTTCGTTGACAGCGGCTCCACTTTTGCGCCGTCGAACACTCGACCCGAGTGTCGGCAGTCGTACAAATGCCTGCGAAATATGTGATGGTAAATTTATACAAAAATCGTTCAGAAGCAAATATTATGAAATCACGTTTCGTTTTCATGGTTTCTTTGTGCAAAGCTTAACTTTTACTACAATGTAAAGGAATTATAATGTCTCAATGTTGGTTACTCAATTTCGTTTTTATATATTTTATATAATATATACTTTATGTTTATGACTTAAAAATTAAAAACTTATATTTGTGTTCACATATACTTGTATATATGATATTAATTTTAGCTTGACGTCTCCACGCGATCTCGAGAGAACGATCTTGACAGACGGATTGACGGACAACAAAGCGAGGGTTCCGTTCCGTTATCACTTTTTGAGATACGGAACCCTAAAAATATATAACATATTTATCCACCAGCTATTAAATAGCAATTCAATAAATATTTTTTGTGTACGGTCTACAGCGTAATAAGCAACAAGAATGTAATCCAGTGTTCTGCGTTCAATGAAGTTAATGGGTAAAAGTCCATTAGTAATAAAAGCCGCCTTAACCGCGCTAATAAATCCGGTACAAACGCGCAGACCATCGATATACACGCTGTGTCGTACTCGTGTGTCGCTGTGTCGTATTACATTCCGGAAAACGTGTAAAACCGTTAAATCATTAACCCAAATTACTTACCAATTGGATGTTTGTCTACAATTCTATCTATACATATGTATATGTATGTCATTTATTTCTTATCAACTTATTATATATATATTTTTTTATTTATGTAAGTATATTAAATTTATTTAAAAAGTTTTAATATTAGAAATATGATTTTTTCTTTGAATAAGTTCTCGCTTTTTTTGTTTAAAAAAATAATTTAAAATATAATGCTTACAATGACATTACTCAAAGTATTGTCCATCATTAGATACCACTTTCTTCCATCTCTCTGGTAGCAATTGAATCCCCCGTCGGAAAAACGACTCATCTTTCGAGGCAATCCAGGAATCAAGCCATTTTTCGGCTTCTTCAAAAGAATGGAAGCGCTGCTCGCTTAAACCGTGCGCCATCGACTCAAACAAGTGGTAATCGGAGGGGGCTATGTCCAGTGAATACGGCGGGTGGGGTAGAACTGCCCATTGAAGTGTGTTTCCAGGTAAGTTTTGACTGGTTTTGCCACAAGTGGCCGAGTATTATCATGTAATAAAATCACTTTGTCGTGTGTCTGCTCGTATAGTGGCCGCTTTTCTTACAGAGCGCGACTCAAACGCATGAACTGAAGTCGATAGCGAGCTCCCATGATAGTTTCATTAGGTTTAAGCAGCTCATAATAAATTACGCCCTGCTGATCCCACCAAATGCAGAGAAGCTTAGAACCATGGATATTCGGTTTTGGCGACGATGTTGATGTGTGACCCGGCATGCCTCACGATTTTTTTCGCTTTGGATTGTCGTAGTGAATCCACTTTCCATCCCCAGTGACGATACGGTGCAGAAAACCTTTTCTCTTTTGCCGTTGAAGCAACAATTCACACATGAGAAAACGTCGTTCTACGTCTCTCGGCTTCAACTCATACGGCACCCAATGCCCTTGCTTTTGGATCATTCCTAACGCTTTTAAACGTTTTGAAACTGTTGACGCATCTACTTGTAACGTTTTCCCGAGCTCTACTAACGTCTGACATGGATCTTCTTCAAGCAATGCCTCCAATTCTTTGTCTTCAAATTTTGTCGGTGCTCCAGAACGCTCTTTATCTTCAAGGTCAAAATCATTACTTTTGAAGCGCCTAAACCAGTCTCTGCACGTTGTATTCGACAAAGCATTGTCACCATATGTCTCAACGAGAATTCTGTGTGTTTCTGTTGCAGATTTTTTCTGAATAAAGCAGTGCAATAAAATTCCCCGCAAAAACACTTTATTTATATACAAGATTGACGTGACCTAACTTAATTGAGCGTAACATAAGTATCCTAACTATATGTAACTAATTGAAATTAATTTATTTCTCTAAAACTAGGGGTCGATAATTTCATTGATATGCTTTGTTCCTTTTGTTCCGTTTGAATGTTACTACGACTACGGCGTATAAAAATAAATCAAAAAATCTGACTTATCAGTGGAAAAACATCAATTTTCTATTATTTTGATTTTTCAACGAAATCTGCCCACTACGTTACGTTATGTTTCAAAAAGCGTTATGACTTGTTTGCAACACACGTTTCGCGAGACCACGATGGTCATATTCTTGATAATGAAAAAATCACTCCAAATACCAAATATCTCTAAAAAATAAATGCTGCCGCCGCCACGATGTTATACGGAAATAATTAGATAGTTTAAGTTAGATTAAATGTACTTAATTAAAATCTGTACAGCAAAATTTAATATAAATTATTATCAAATAAACAAACACGAAGTAATTAATTATAAGATCAGTTATTTCGTTGATGAAAGGGACGAGAGCCGGCCTTACTTTACAAACACGGTCACTTATGCGAGCCTTTTGACCCTTGAATATAGAATGAGCATCAATTACAAAGTATTCTTTATATAGACCACGTGGGTATGCACTATATAACTTTTCCTACACGATAATATTAATTTATTGTTAATTCTTTTAAATAATTGGTAAAATAAACTACCTAGTAATGATGATAAACATATTTGTAAAGATCAGGAGTAAGGAAATAAGATTATAAAAAAAAGAAAATAGCTCGAATTTAACATAACATTCATACACAGATAGACAGCCATAGAAGCCAAGCCAAGCCTGACCCTCAACCGGTTTGCTACTAATGAACAACAAAAGCGAAAACTAAAATATCCATTCCAAAGCATTGTTTAATAGTAGTCTGTTTGGAAGAAAACTTGTTGATAAAGATCACTAAACGTGGAACGAACCTTTTTCTTATTTATAGACTTTTAAATGAAATTTTTATCAACATTTAATTAAGATGGGAAGTTCAACTAAAATACTTTTTAGAAAGATATGCTTTTCTTTCGTAAGAGTAGAAGAACATTTTAAAAATTATTAAAATGTTTAACTTGAAATAGAATTCTTAGTTACTACTATTAAGCTAATGTTTCAGTTATGAATATGATAAAGGAATAACGTAACGTCAAATATTTATTTTTAACAAATATCATCATATATCATCCACCCATCTTTGATAGAGACCATCGTAGACCAGTGAGATAAATAAGAAATTGTGAGTTTACAATTACTTTCTTACTCGCTCTAAAAAGACAATTTACGGAGTTGATTTCTGTCATCTAACTCACTTAACCTTAGATTTTCCCCACCAGCCTTGCTGTAGGATATATGAAAAATTCCGAAAAAAAAATCATCTTTGATTCACATAAATTACTGTAACAATTTAGACACTAACAAATATTAAAAAAATCTATAGATATTGCAACTTCTTATGTCTTGCTTCTATCATTCAATCAATATGTTATTGTTTTTAAACTGCCTTGTGGGACCTGTATGCCTAAATAATACGTAATGCAAACGTAAGCAAATTGATCAAACAGAAAAAAAGCTGCAAAATATTCACTATATGGGTGGCGTCTGTCAATTTGTGTATTTATGCGAGACCCTTCTGTCAGCAACATTGCCTGGGAATTTATTCGAAGGTCTAAGAGATAGTGCGGAAAATAAGTCTCTAGCCCATTGGCGACAAAAATTCAGTTTCATTATTATGAAAGGCGAATTTTTGTCGTAAACTATAGTAATACGGAATACGGGACAGTTAACAATGAAATCACTGTTGTTNTGTAAGAAAACATATAAAATTATAAAATCATTGAAGTTATGAATATTAATAGCTAACTTATGTAAGAGAATTGTCAGTGTTAGGGTAATTTATAAAATATAAAAATAATAATACCCGCATAATTGATTATTAAAGAGAAGGGAATGGCTATATTAAGGGACGTTTTTGATGGATTGAGTTAGTACGTTGTTATTCTGCTTCTCGTAAGGTGTAAAAATTGTCACGGTGTTAAAGTGTTAAAAGTTAGTGTAATCGCTGTTACTATTGTTAAAATAAGTTTGCAAGTGAAAAGTGTAATGCTGAAACTGTGTTAGGTGTAAAATTTAAACAGTGTGAAGTGTGACGTGTGGAGCGTATGAAGCGCGTATTTGTGAAAGTGTAACAATAAATAGTGATCGTAAAGTGCTACCTCTTATTTCTCCTCCTGACACTTTGACACTTATTGTCATATTATAGCCTAATTATATAAAATCTTTATATAAATATTGTAGCCCTTGTGCTTTGCTGACATATAATCAATAGTACTGTTAAGTTTCATCGAAATTTGTTCAGTGGTTTTTGCATGAAAGTCGAACAAATATTCATCCTTACAAAACATTTAAATTTATAATATTAGTAAGATATTTTTTTCTCTTTTTATAAATCACTAACTTAAAAGGTTAGTCACTCAAATTTATTAAAACCATTTGCATATTTCATTTCCCGCGGTGGGCTAGGCACAACTGGTCTTTATTTCATTTTCTGTTAATTCTATTGTATGCGTTAGACCAGAAAATCACTTGAAATTTATCTCCATTGGCCAACTTTATGACTTGATTTTGATAAATGTTCATTGTCAGGGACGGTCTCCAGAGATATTTTCGGTAATATTTTATTAAATGTAAAAATAAGGTAATAAATATTCAGGCCGTAATTATTTCCTTGGGTCTTAGTTATAAATTAACAAATTTAGGATTTGTGACACCACTACAGGTCACCGTCCCAATTAATAGCTTACTAAAGATTTGCTGGCATAATATAAAAATGCCTAAATGTAAACCTGAACGCCGCGCCGGAAATAACTTTTTAACTAGGTACGCATCTATTCGCTATATTTGTGTTATCAAAAACCTTCGCATAAGATAATACAATAAAAATATGACTTTTTTGTTAATGTATGTATAATCATAATATAATATATTAAAATTAATATATGTATAATCTATTTACATATTATATGGAACATGTAACAAAGAAATGAGCCACTGCATATTTAATTTTTTAAATGTGAGAAACGTTGGTGAATAAGAATTTAAAATAATATTTCATATCTCATTCATTAATTGAACAGTCTTATTTTAGTTTTCAATCTCACTAGAGGGATACCTTTATAATATAACATTTTGAAATAATCTTTTGGACCCGTCTGGAAATAAAGCGAGAAGCTAAAAGACCGTTATATTTATAACTTGTTTAAGTACCTACCTTAGCTCGAAATTTAAAAATCCTGAAATATTCTTTGACAAAGACAGACAGTAAATGATTGACGGACACTAAAATATTATCAACATTAGTCTCTAAGATTAATGTCTCTTGCGCAAGGGATCATTTTTACCCTCAGGTAACTAATCGAGGTTCGGAAGTATTGGGAAACTCGTTAGAAGCATCGAACATCGAGCTAATTAGTAATTTATAATGTGACGAGTAGTAGACTTGATGAAACGGTAAGAGTTCCTAACATAAAGATTTCTCATTAGTAGACACTACAGATGTATACGTTAGTAAGATTGCTTTAATTGATAGACTTGCCGGAGGCGACTAATTAACGTGGTTTATATACGAAGAGCCAACATGTGATCTACTTTGCTCCGAAGGTTTGAGATAGAAATTATAGTACGGGTCTTTTTCGTTCTTATATATGGGTAAATCAGCATACGTATTTTATGAATAACGAAATATGAAATCTCTTTCCGTAAAATAATCATTTAATTTATATATCACTATCAATACAATATCACTTGAAATAATCGTTTAATATGTATAATAGTGGGCGAGTCCGACTCGAACTTAAGTTAACGAAGCTAATATAAGTTTTGGCGCAGTGGCAATTAAATAATGTTTAATTATATTATTGTTTAATTAAATTTTTTTTTTAATTAAATTAATTTTCTTTAAAAGAAGGTTGTTAGCCACATCCTTTTTTCAAAGAAAATTAATTAAAAACTAGCTGGCTTCACTCGGTCCAGAAAAATAAAACTAAAACTTAAAAATAAAAAATAAAATAAAAATTGTTTATAAAAGTGAAATAAAATAAAATTTATAAAAATTAAATGAAATAAAAATTGTGTTGTTTTTATTTTCTAAATCATACACCAAACAAATGTTTGGTGAGACGACGCCAGAAAGTAATTATTATACTTGAGATGTTCGCTCTTAACCTAAGGACATTAAACATAATCTAAACAATTAATGTTATACAATAAACTATTTACTATGTGAGTGCTGTGCTGCGTACTCAGTGTGTGTGCGTGTGCATGTGCGTGTTCTCTCACACACACTCAGTGTGTGAGAGAACACACACATACACCCTGTATGTGTGTGATAAAATACTTATATAATTCTTTTTAAAATACGTTCGGTTTCCTCATAGTCAAGTGTGCTTAGCTACTTAATTAAGATAGTTTTGCAATGAAATTTTAGTTTTGGGTAAATATTGGGTTGTCTAACTTTCTGTTTATGGAATTATAAATAAAAACATTTTGACAAAGGTATTGACGTCTGGCAAAATCGGCTTATGATGATTATCAAATTTTTAAATGATTTGGGCAAGAGAGCTACTTTTCCCAGTTGGTAAGTAATGTCCGGGTAGTAGTCCATGTGACGATAAGAATTCTAAATATATTAGTCACTTATAACGATCATAAAAAACTATTTTAGTAATAATAACAATGACGCCCTAGCTATTTTTTATTTCTTTTTATAAGCTAATCCCAATTTAAATATTTTAAAAAATGCAAAACATATTTTAATATTTCGATCTAAGTAACTTAAAATATACTTAGATACTTGGAGGCAGGTGACCTCATAAATTTGGTTGGATTTTTCATTTACCCAATATAAAGGGTCTCTATCCCGTACTACAGGCATCTATCCTTTAGTATCATTACAGTGGAGCAATAACCCATATGGGAAGATCTATCCACAAAACAAAAGTTTCACGAAAAGCAAAATTTTGGTAAATCTGTAATTGATAAGTTAAAACAGCAATTAATAATTCAATATAAAGGATTAAAATAACTGAAACAAAGAAATTATTGATATAAAATTTATAATATATTTTTGAAATTAGTAGGCTTTTTCAAAAGTGGGTCATCTTTCGTGGTTATTACTCATATTCTGTAGGCAGTTACAATTTTTTTTACTTTCATATAGACTTATAAACACATCCGTTTTTAAATTAGAGCAATACGGCAAAACATCTTCTATTTAAGATAATGCTGGAATTTTGTGGCAGATTAGTATCACAGAGTCGTGAGTTCTGTTTGTGTACCAACTAGAGAATTAAGGGACTATAAAATACACAATTCTCAAAATACAAAGACATCCCTTTAAAGTTAAAGTTCAACAACTCCGCACTCAAAAACAACTTTCTTCAAAGATTATTGATTTACATTTCTTACGTATGAAACTTTTACTTACGATTGACTCACTTTCTCACAATACCTTACAAAAATAATACACTTTACATATGTACTCAATACATTTATATAGACAAAATAATAGGTATAGATTTGTTCTTAAGTCTTTCAGTATTCTAATAAAAAAACTTTAGAAGTACTTATAGTAAGTAGCATTAGCAAACATGATAATGAACCGACGAAATTAATTTGATTTTCAATGAGATTCAAACAGCCGATTGAATAAATCAGAGCTTTGCTAGAGAAAATGATGGAAGAAATTTATAACCAATTAAAGCCATCCCTTAGAAAGTAATAATAATTAATTATTTCGGCTATTAAATATGTCTCTTTAGTCGGCTGCAAAAGCTACAGATTTTTTGCACTTTTCTATTTATTATTTTATAATTGATTGAATTTTTAAATAAAATATGAAGCTTTACAAAATGATTTTTTTCTTCTCGCACCTACCTATTTAAAGGGCCTGATTATTACAATATACTTATATTAAAGAAAATAAATAAATCAGCTTCACGCTGTATCCCGCACACTGCAGGGTAGGCAGAGGGAACCTGTGTTAAGACACTCCGTTCCCCGCTTTCTGCCAAATTCTGGAGGCATTGCGAGTTAAGTAGTTTTACAGTCACACTTTGTGCCCCTGCGCCACGACTGGCCTATATAAGAAAATAAGAAAAAGATAGAAATATACCAAATAAAAAACAATTCTCTAATAAAATCGATACATACTCATACACTGCCCCGTTGTATTATTCGCTTACCTTTTCGAATTATATTTCACGGAGCATTTTCATTTATTAATTAAACTGTAGCCGGATTTATATATTCAAAATTGACTTCATATTAACAAATAAAACGAAAATAATTGAAAATTCTCAACACACATAAGATTAATTGATGCAAAAATATTTTTAGACTAATATAATTGCCATTTCATTGTCTTATTTATTCTTATATCTTCATATGAAATTTATAATTTTAAGTATTTTTAACGTACTTATAGCGTTTATCATTTCTTATGCATTATAGATACAATATAAGCAGTAAATCACGTTGACCGAAAACACAATTATTATATAATAAAAACTTCGGCAATAATTATTATTAATTTAACGAACGGACAAAACCCATTTGCATATAATATTCACGTAGCCCCGTAATATATGAAAACATTTATTAATATCACGAATATTACGCTGGCGTCACAGCATTCTATAAATTTAATATGTCCCGATTATCATAAATACTCACGAGGAGAGATGCCATCAAGTTCAGCAAATTCCACAACTTCATCGTCAGGGCTGAGTGATCAATTCCTATATTAAGATTAACGCCACCACAGATACGGTATTTTATTTACTTTATTTTTATAATACTCTTTTAGAAACGAAAGAAAAAATTACTATAATTTTTATACGTTGCCAAAAAAAGTATTTTTCTTTCATAATTATGGAATAACACTTCAAAAATGTTAAAAATATTTTACTTTTTAGTTAATTACTTATACAGGTGAATTACATCATCAATATATTCACAACTTACATACTGATATGTGTGATATTTAAGATCCTCCAACCTGCGTTATTCTATTAAGGATAAGACGTTTAGACCGATTGTTCTCTCTATCAATTGTTCCCCGCTCTCGCTCGCACATTTGGCTCAGGCGGAACGTGACAACAGGTCATGCTTTTCGTGCGTGCAGCCGGTGTTCATTGATTTATAAGACGTTCACGGTCACGTCACCAACAAATTGAGATCTTAATTTATTTTTTGTGTTTGGCGTCTTCTGTGTCCACTTCTTTTTCAAAAATGAGACTCGATTTTCATTTTATTATTATCTGAGGACCAGGATCGCACTTCCAGAACTTAAATAAAAAAAATCCAAACTCAGCTATGTCGGAGTCATTTTTGTATTTCAATATAGGACCTAGAGGCTTAGGCACAAGGGCACAAGCGTATAACTGTAAACGTGACACGTAATGGGTTTAATTCCCACTCGAGGAAATGGTGTTGAGTTCTGCCACTCAACACGCAATGCCACAAAAAATCTTCGGAAAGTGGGGGGCAGAGCGTCTCATTATGCTCCCGTGAAGCTGAAAAAAAAACAATAAATAGAGATCACTAGCTAACATTTTCATATTATTGAAGACGTTGTACATGCAAAATATAATCCATTTATATTTAAAACCATTACTTTATTTCCCCTGTGCGTACAATAGACTATATACATTCACTTGAAACATTTAGATTAAGCAATATTTTATTCTAGCTTTTGCCGAGGACGTCATATATGTAAGAGCTTTTTAAATTTGCAAGTAAATTCTTCCATAATCGAGGCCAGTCGTGGCGCAGGTGTGTGTTACTGTAATCGCGACTGGTTGTGGTTTCAATTCCCAGTTAAGGAAATAATAATAATAATCAGCTTCACGCTGTATCCCGCACACATCAGAGTAGGCAGAGGGAACCTAGTGTTAAGACACTCCGTTCCCCACTTTCTGCCGAATTCTGGAGGCATTGTGTGTTGAATGACAGAACTCAACGCCACGCTTAGCATCGAAACCAGATCGAGGAAATGGAAATATAAATTTAAGTAAATATTTCATCTCCTCGAGTGGGGATCGAACCCACCACCAGTCTTTTTTACAGTCACACTTCATGCCGCTGCGCCACGACTGGCCTCGTTAAGGAAATAAAATATTTAATATTTTAATTTCTTTGATAGTCCACCGTTTAACACGCAATGCCTCCCGAATACTGCGGAAAGCAGGAAACGGAGTGTCTTAGCACTAAGTTTCCTCACCCCATCCTGCTATGTACGGGATACAACGTGAAGCTAAGAAAAAAAAATATTTATTTCTTTATTTGTACACCACTTGCACAAAAATACACAAAAAAAAAGAAAAGAAAACAAATGTACAAAAAGGTGGCCTTATGGCTAAGTAGCCATCTCTTCCAGACAACCTTTAGGGCGAAAAGAAATTGTCATAATGTTAAGAAGGTGGGTGGTGGACGTTGTTAAAAAAGTATATTAATAAGCAATATTATTATATAGACAATACGAAGAGCTAAATGTTTTTACGAACGTTTAACACAGCACCATCAAGTTCAAATATAATCGCTGATTTGGTGCAACATATTTACAATATTGCACGAGATAAAATCTAAGCTTATAAATATTAAACAGATTTTTTCAAAAAATTGCAATTACGCCATTGTTGCACCAAATAAACAATATTATAAAGTGTGAGTGGACAAAGTTATCCCTAGTTCTGCCATTATGGCATTAACCACAGAAGCAGGAATTATATGCTGTGTTAAAGCGATCAATTCAAAGTTTCTCTTTGAGTATATATAATAGTATGAAGTCCTATCATTAAGCATACATAATGAAAATACGACGTTATTTACAACTATAATATAAATAAAATATTCAGCTTAGCAAATATTATTCTTTAACGTTTTAGCTCGTCAAGACGCAGAGACACTAGCGTGAGACTGTAAACGTGACGGTTCAATATAGGTTCAATTTCACTCGGGGGAATGAAATATTAATTTAATATTTTCATTTACTCGCGCTGGTAAAGCGCGGCATTGAGTTCCGCTACTCAACCCTACAATGTCTCAATAAATCGATGGAAAATAGGGAACGGAGTGTCAAAACACTAAGTTCCCAGGATCCTTCTAATCTACTCACTAAAAGTAATCTCTATATATAATAAGACAGTAAAAATATTTTGTCTGTACATTTAGTAATTTTGACTGAAATGGATAGAGGGACACTTAAAAAGAATAATAGAAAGCAAAAAGATTTTTTTTGAATTGTTTGTCTGTCTGTCTGTCTGTCGACATATTTTTGTCCGCATTTTTCTCTGAAAGTACTGAACCGATTTACTTGAAAATTTCACCAATTGCTTTGTTTTAACTCAACTTAACTACTAAAGTTTAGTTCATCAAAATCGGTTCATTAAAAAAAAAGTTATCGTCATTTGAAAGAAGTCGTAATTAATTCAACACAGAGATAAAGAACGATCTTGAAAGAAATATCAAGTAAATACAAAGATTTTTTGGTTGGTTCGTTCATATAATATATGTAACTAATTTAAAAACTGTACAGGAGTTAATATGCAATTATTACAGTTATTTTACAAAGAATATTATGAATCCTTCAAATCAATAATTTAACATTTAAGGCTGTTTCTGAATGAGTAAATTAAATTATTCACTGACATCAGCACATTTAACAGAGTATATTATATAGGTAAAAAGAACATAAAGTTACAAAAATATATACGTGTAATAAATAATTAGCTTTATGTATATTTTATAAATATCAAATATCAACAATGGTCGTATTTTTTTATTTAAAACAATCAAAAATTCTTTGACGATAATGTCGTAAAAAAATCATATTAGAAGTCATTATAGTTGTCAATCAATTCTGCTTATTAAATCAATAATCATGTATTTTAAGCGGGCGAAGCCGTGGGCGAGCCACTAGTAAGTAAATAAACAACTTACATACTTAACACGGCGTTTATATTCATATATGTATTACCTTAATTATTTTGAAGGTTATAAATAGAAATCCTAATGATTCGAGGTAGTCATGAAGGTGGGTAGTAGAATCCAACAACGCACTTTATTTTAAGCATAAAGGGATTAATTTCAATCCTACGCAAAGCTGTTAGCTATTTTTTTCGTTGTCAAAGTTATCTTACCCGCTAGGTTCAAGTATTATTGAATTAAAGTGTTATACTTAAGACGATATTATAGATAGATATATATTAGAAATCGAAGCGGTTAACGTTTTTAAAAACAAATATCGTCTATATGCTTCTAAATTATTCGGAAAGAGATTCTACGTAATTGTAATAAGTGATATGTATAATATCACCCAATAACAATTTTATCATACGAGTTTCCTTCCAATAAGGCCCGTTACCTATAAGCAACTGCCGCGATTGACTCAATTCCATTGCTTCTTACAGCGTTTTTCACCTATATCTACCCTCTTTTACGTGAGTTTACTAACAATACTAAGAGAAAATAATTTTTTCCTTCCGCGCATGGCAATACCAATTATAATTATTATTATTTTTATAATTTATACATTTCGTTCTATTTGATCAAATTAAACTTCACACACATTTTTTTTCACATTGTATTCACTAGTGTTTAAGATACTCCATTTCCCCACTTCAATGGGAGTCGAACCCACTACCGTCGCGACTATACTCACACTCTTGTCCCATTGCGTCACGAAAGACCACCTACACAATATTGCAAAATATTTAGTTTAAAATATTAAGAAATAAATAATATAGGAAGAACCTATTGTTTCAATCCCGTTTTTCGTTTCCTTTTATTTAAAATGTAATGCTCCACAGATAAGATACCCAACGGCATTTTCAAGTTTTTACGGCAACGGCAATTTCAATTTTTTACGGTATTGACATCGAATTCAGGAACATGGCTTTATGGTCAGATTTACTTTTTCCTTTATTTAAATTTTCCATTTTTTCCACTTCTTTCCCTTAATTTTATCTTTCCCTTATTTTTATTTGAATTAAATTTATAAGCTACATTAATAAAATAGAGTGTTATTAACTTGAGGACTTGTGTACCAAATGCCAAAGCTATAAAATGTCGAAGGTCAGATGATATTGAATGCAAGTGAATATGCCGTTTCAACGCATAATATATCCGCCCACAGCTCGTTCCATTGCTTTCCGACCCTCATTATCACTGATGTCACAAATATGATATCTGATTGAAATGTGATTCGAACAGTCGATAAGTGAAGTGTTATTACCTTATTTCTTTTGTTAATAACCTTCTTTATTGTGAATAATTTTTCTTAGCTTCACAGTTTATCCTGTGTCTAGGGAGAAAGTAGTGTCATGATACTTGTTATCTTCTCTAATTTGGGACATTGCATGTTGGTGGAAGTCAGTGCAGCTTTTTCTCTTAGTAAAGAAGTACACTTATTTAATTTTTTTTCTCTCTGTTTTTGCGATTTTGATGAAACACGTGAATATGACGACACATTAGTGATTACTTAAGCTTACAGTTTATATACATAAAAAAAACGTATTTCTAACGTGACACACACTGGACACGCGCAGTCTGTTAATACAAAATTAAATTCACAAATCCGCTTGGACGGTTACTCTTGGGAAATACCTATGGAAATATTGTTACATCTTACATTGTTCACTGCACTAAATTTCATATATAAATTTGAGTTTTAATCCCTAGGCCTCAGTTATGGACAACTTTACAACACGATTCGTGTTATGGAAGTAATATTTAATTAGTAAGACCTCAAAGACAGACCCGTTTTACTACAACAAATATAAACTAAGACCAAGATCAAAGTAGCAATTTACTTCCAAATCAATATTCTCAGTAAAGTTATTACAGAAGAGAAAATAACGATAACATAAACATGAAGCGCTAATTAATTTTATTACCTCTCGTTTGAGGAATATGTATTAATTAATAAATCAAAATTAGCTAACATAATTATTTAATAACAAGGAATTTAGTGTTAAGACTCTCCGTTCACCATTTTCCGCCGAATCGTGAAGGCATTGCTTGTAGAGTGGCGGAACTCAACGCTGTGCGCTGTGTTGCCTAGACACTAGAGTGAAAAATGAAAATATAAACATAAATAAATATTTTCCTCGAGTGGGGATCGAACCCACAACCAGTTACGCTTATAGTCATACTTTGTGCCCCTGCGCCACGACTGGTTTGAGACCAGTATATATGTATATTGAGTAAAATTAATTATTTATAATTATTTATTTATATGCATATTGGAAATATTGTATAAACATTATTTTAACTTAAAATATGTATTAATTTATATTTTACAATATAATATGATATGATATGATATAAAATAAAATCTCCTTTTTGAAATGATTACTTCATTAACTTAATGGATCACATATGTACATCACGAGCTGAATTCGAATGACGAATAAATTAAAGATTACGTTTAAATTAATGTCAAAAACTAGTTAACATTTAATATGACTTTTGCTAATATTAAAGAAAATATCTAAAATGGTCAAAAGTTTGAATGCATGATTATTTCACGTTTTAATATAATTGAGGCCGGTCGTGGCGCAAAGGCACAAAGTGTGACTGTAAAATCGACTGGTTGTGGGTTCGATCCCCACTCGAGGAAATGAAATATTTTCATTTCTTCGCTCTGGTGTCGAGGCAAAGCGCGGCGTTGAGTTCCGCCACTCAGCTCGCAATGGCTCCAGAGTTCGGCGGAAGGTAGGGAACGAAATATCTAGGTTCCCTCTGTCTACCCTGCTGTGTGCGGGATACAGCGTGAAGCTGATTTTTATTTTTTTTTATTTAAATATGACGATGGGGACAGTTATGACCCAATTTTGGCTCATAATGGATAGTAAATGGAAATAGGATGGCAAGGATCAGAAAGTTCACGCGAACAAAGTTTCGGGCTTTTCCTAGTTATGATATATATGTGTGTCGTGCTTAATAAAGATTATTTCTGAGAAACTTTAAAAGATCAGGATAGCTTCTAGATGTGCACCGCTTATGTTAAAATCACAGTCACACTCATATTTATATTAAATTATATAATTAATTCTACTCTAAATTCTAGTTGTTAAATTCACTCTAAGGTTCTATTTAACGCGGCAGGTAATTTAATCTATTCCGAGTTATAATAGACAATAGTTGCAGCCATTTCGATTATAATCCATGCCATAGTTTCCGCGTAATATCCCTGAAATTATCTCATATATTAATACGTAATTTTGATCTACATATCTAATTTTAGTTAAATCAATTTTGAAATTTAATCGTGTAAGATATAACTATGTGTTATTGTATAATCTAATGTAATCTAATCTAATTTAATCTAGCTTCACGATGTGTCCTTAGTGGGGTAGTCAGAGAGAAGGGAGTGCCAAACGCTACGGTCTCTACATACCTCTATCACCTCATCCACTGTCATTAACCTCTTCCTAAATGCTCTCCAGGGGATCCTCATGCTTTTTACGTGACTTTCCTCCAGTATCTTTTATACTGTGTTTTCGAAGGTCAACCGATGTCTCCTCTCACCTCTCTTACTGCTCAATTTTCCTTGATAAATCTTTTTTGCAATTCTTTTATCAGTTATTCGTTTGACGTGCCCAAACCAGCTGAAAATGTTCTTCACATACCATTCTGTGTATTTCTTCGTTTCGGATTCGATAAGTAAGCTAAGCTAACTCTGCATATCCTACGAATAGGTCGCATTTCCACACCATACATCTTTCTTTTATTCTTCTTCTGTAACACCCACGTTTCGCTGCCGTATATCAGCGTCGGTTAGTACACTGCATTGTATACAGCCAAATGTGCAGTTGTGCAGAATCGTTTCACCGTCTCATCAATGCAGCTAAGGCACCATTAAACTAGTTACTGGCAGCAATATGTCCTTCTCCATCCACCTAGTATATTCCATCTCTTCGAAAATACTTCCCAAATATATCACTTCATTCAATTGTTCTAATATTTTACCATTAACACTGATCTTGCATTCCGTCCTTTCTTTATTTCCTCACAAATACCAGAAACTTTATCTTACTTGCATTTAGGCTTAGACCATTATTTTGCATTCTGATGATGCAATGAGCACTGCATCTTTTGCCTACCGCAGGCAATTGACATTCAAGTCACCTACTTTCACTTCTATGGCACTTTGTTTCACTCTTTGGAGACAGATATCCAAATACAAATTAAACAACCAAGCTCACATACCTCATCCTTATTTAACATCCGATTGGTGATCAAACCACGGCGACATGCCAGCTCCTACTTGCACGTAGGTCACTGTACAGGAATAATATCTCCAATAATTTCGTTCTTGTAACTCTGTCAAACGTTTTTTCCAAGTCTACAAAAGCACGGAAAACTATGTGTTATTGTATAATATTATAATACTAGCGACTCTTAAAATACATGATTATTGATTTAATAAGCAGAATTGATTGACAACTATAATGATTTCTAATATGATTTTGTGAGTCAACCATAAAAGATAGACATATGCTGTCGTGGGATATTTTTTTTATAATTTTATGTAGAATATTTCCGTTATACATGGTTTCGCTGTAGCTTTAACCATTAAGGCTGTATACGCGACGGAAGCTTAAAAATATCAAGTAACTTCTCCCGTTTTCCCAACATTTTCTTTCACTGCTCTGCTCCTACTGATTGTAGCGTGATGAAAATTATATTATGACCTGCCCAGGAGTATGAAGAATAACTGTACCAAGTTTCGTTGAAATCCGTCAAGTAGTTTTTGTTTCTATAAAGAATATACAGACAGACAGACAAAAATTTTACTGATTGCATTTTTGGCATCAGTATCGATCACTAATCACCCCCTGATAGTTATTTTGAAAATATATTTCATGTACAGAATTGACCTTTCTACAGATTTATTATAAGTATAGATTAATATTATTTTTTATGACATGCATGAAAAGAAAGATATATTTATGTAAAATGCGTTATATTTATTAAATTTTAACTCTGGAAGTAGCAAAGTACTGAAAGTAATATATTGGTATTATGACACAGTATTCCGCAAGTAATAGCACCTTCCTCCGAATTCTAGAGGCGTTGCGTGTTGAGTGGCGGAACTTAACACCGCGCTTTGCCTCGACACCAGAGCAAATAAATGAAAATATTAAATATTTTTCTTCGAATGGGCATCCAACCCACATCCTGTCGCATTTATAGTCAAACCGTTGTGTCCCTGTCTGACTATAACTAACTATAACTAATATAAATAATAACAAAAAGCAAAGTAAACCTTTATAACAATTGCATTCCCCGCGGCTATAGTCGAAGGGTTGCAACTAATATAGAAATATATAAATACTGCGGTTATTTAGGTCCGCTACGTGATGGCTACGAGTTCGATACGTGGCTCCTCTGTGATACATATATACGGGCCATGGAAAGAGCCGGAATTCATTTTGAAACAAAAATCAATACTAGGCCGAAAGGCATTAATTAATTAGTTTTATTCATGATAACGTATAAATTGTATTCCATACTGTGTTGGGATAAGCTGTGCTGCCTACTACAATAATGTTTGTGGTAATATATTTGCTTGGACGTAAGAATGATGAAATTTAGAAAAATAACTTAAGAAGTTTATGAATATCTATTTTATATATTATATACTAGTATAAAGCTGACGCTTGTTTGCTGTGTAATAGACTAAAATTTTTCAGTGCAATCTTCGCTTATTCTAACTGGTATAGGTATATGCATTAATTAAGAGATTTGAAATAACCTTATGAAATATATATGGCACTGTAAATTTTAATATGAAGAGGCAAGTATGAAAAGGTTGATGATAGAGGACGAGACGAAAGAGGTATGTAGAGAGCATTTCTCACAGGACAACGTTAAATATATTTAAACTGTTTTTTTTTTCATTTCTCTGTACTTTTACTATGGTGTTTGATTTAAGAAATGAAATTGCAAAATAGTTAACCGCTAAGAAAAAAAATTAAGAGATAACTATTATAAATATACTGAAGAGAAGCTGAAAAAGAAGTAGTCAAAAAATATCAATTTTTTTGACTACTTCTTTTTCACTACTTTTTTTACTCCAACATAGATATGTTGGCAACGATTTTAAAAAATGAAGAATTTTAAAATTGTGAATTTGAAAAAAAATGAAGAATTTTAAAATTTTGAAATATTTTAATAGGCATATAAGTATCAAAAATTTCACTTGTTTTTTAATTTTCTTTACTTTGAAGTGAAGCTGATTAGATTTTAAGTAATTATTATATTATATTCTATAAAAAAGTTTTTTTTTAAGAATAATTTTGAAGTCAGTTTTTTTTATGAAAAATATTAAACTTTTTACTTTTTAGTTTTAATTTCAAATTATTGTTTGTTGTCGTTAAAAAGATTGCTTATTCTTAAAGCAGTCCTTTTAACAACATCAAACAAGATATTATAATGATCACCCTGATTTTGTCCACTGCTGAAGGTAATAGGTATGTAGGCATTAATATAAAAAAATACGATGGCCTTTTTAACTACCTACAATTTTAAAAGAAACAGATATGCAAAATTCTCATTAACTTGATTAAACCAGAACATCATCTTTGTACATATGAGTACATTTTATATTTTTGTTGATTTTCAACAAACGTTAAGCTCTCCTCTTTGAAATTCGTTAACAATAAAAAAATATTAATCTTAGTTTTAACACCTTCACAATTCATTTATTAATCTTAATAATATACATATCGCAGAGTATGAATAGGGAACGTCAAGGTTGACTTGGGTGTATTCAGTATTGGAATTGAGGAGTTATACCTAAAATTATCTATTTACCCAAATTGTTTGATAGTATACAACGAGCCTTCTATAAATCCCTATAATAATTAAAAGATTTTACCCTAACTCCTAAGTTGAGACGCTGTCTCCTATCATCATCATCAGCTCAGTATTATCATTGGATGACGGCTACAAGATGCCAATATATTTTCAAGATTATTTTAAGAAATTATATCAAATACATGGTTCTTGGAAATTGTCTCTTGATTTCCTTGGGATTCTGTTATCAAATCTTGCCTTAATGGCAATGAGACTAATCTGAGAGTACATTATTTCAAATATAAAAAAAAAATTAAAATCACCCAACAAATGACACAGAAATCGACAAACACACTGAAAAATATATATAGTTGTCGAATACTGTACCTCCTCGTTTTATAAAAAAGACGTTGGTTAAAAAGTTAAGTTATATATTCTATATTTGAAACAATTTTTGTACTTGAAATTATCAGATGTTTTTATAGTTAAAACTTCTAACTAATATCAAAAGATTCAGTAACTCGATTAATTATTTAGATTGAATATTCAGATTCGTATTCCATTACGGTTGGACCAAAGCGCTGTAACAGGCTTTGTCGCATAACATGAATTGTATGTATTTCTAAATCGTTTGAAATGTGTGTGAATGTTTGAAGTGTGTAATACAAGTTGTTCCCATACCACATGTACTAAGTTTTCTCTATTCTGTTATGTAAAATACAAAGTTGTGCAATTAAAAAAATGAAAGTTGTGGAACAAGAAGAAGAAATTCATTAAATTTTTTTATTAGCTTTACGCTGTATTGAACCTAATGTTAAGACATTTTATTTTCATGAAGACACTTCCGCTCCCACTTTCCGCTGAATTCTGAAGGTATTGCGTGTTAAATGGCGGAACTGAACGCCGCGATTTATCTCGTTACCAGAGTATGGAAATGAAAATATAAAATAATACATGCCCTAGATTCGAAATCGAAACCACAACTTGTCGCGTTTACAATCGCATGCTGGACCCTTGCGCCCCGATTCGCTTAAAATAAACATTATTCGTAAAATAAATAAAATAAATGGATAATAACGGACAAGCGCGTGTCGGGCTCGCCCACCGAGGGTCCCGTACAAAATTTGGAGGTCTTGCTTTTTCTAAAATTCAAGGTTAGCTTAGCTAGAGCCCTTTCATTTGATACCTCACTTGAACTAGCTGGTGAAGCCAGCTAATTCCTAATTTTGCCATAAATGTACAGTTTTTAGATTTATTCCTGAACTAGTTAGTACTACCTATAGATACTAGCAGCTAAATTTTTATTTCTTTTATAATCTCGAAATATCATATCTTTTTTTAAAGTAAATATAGAAATACGATATTTTCAGGAAATTATGGGACCGTAGATCTGAAGTAATTGATTTGAATTTGAACTCGATATCTCCAAGTGTTCTTGAGATAAAGACAAACAGACAGATGGACGGACAACAGAGTGATGTTATAAGGGTTCCTTTTGCCCTTAAAAGGTACGGAACCCTAAAATACGTGGGGAAGATAATTCCATTAATATTAAACAACAATATTTTCGTAGTGCTCTTTTATCTAAAACGTCAACGTTTGCGTTCACCTAAAAAGCCTTCAAAGGAAAACAATGTTTTAAAGATTGCGTCCGGTAAACGTCTTACAAATAAGTATATTTTGTTTATAGATGGGCGAAAATTTAAAAGCCTTACATAATTCGTAACGTACAATAAATAATGAAACTTCTCGTTTGAGTAAAAAGACTTTGGTTAAAAAGTAGTTATAATATATTTCATATTTCATTTAATTATAAAATATGAGGCCATCGTGGCGTAGGGGCCTAAGAGTGTAACTTTAACGCGGCAGCTGTGGATTCCATACCTACTCGGGGGGAACGAATTTTTTTTTTTTTAATATTTTCATTTCATCGCTCTGGTATCAAGGCAAAAGCCTGGCGCTGAATTCTGCCACTCCACACGCAATAACTCAAAAAATTCGGTGGAAAGTGAAGTACTGATTGTCTTAAGGCAAGTTTTCCTCTGCCTATCCTGTATATGCGGGATACAGCGTAAAGCTCATTTATTTGTTTTTTTTTATCCTCCTCCTCGTCTCGTCCTCGTCGGGTCTCCTGATGGTAAGTGATCACCGCCGACCACGACCCCGTGTAACACCAGAGAAGAACAGTTGCGTGGCGCGTGGAAGGAAGATCCTTCGAAACCGCACAGTAGTGGAGTGCCAGATGGTGTGAAGGGTACTTTAGTTTGTGACGTACTGTGCGGTACGCAATACAAAGTGTCAAGCCTTTCACAGATCAATGGGTCTTCATTAATTCGAACGGCTCTACGTTGTATGCGATCAAACAGGTCAAGCTGATATTGGAGTGCACCAGCCCCAAGATGATAACAGTACTCTATATGAAGCCGAACCTAGGTCCTATACAGGACCAATCGGTGTTTTGGCTTGAAGTACTGTTTGATTTTTGATGACCCTCAGTTTCTTTGAGGCCAACTTGGCATGACTTTCCAGATGATGGCGATACTGGCAGTCGCTCGAAACGCTAGACCCCAATGTGCCGATGCTGGGTGTGCCTATAAAAGGAGTGTTTTGGAAGACTGGCGATACGTCAAATGGGGTGTTTTTAGTGGTTAATGCGCAAACTTGTGCCTTTTTACAATAAATAAATTCCTTATTTCAATATAGCTTAAAAAAACAATTCTTGTCTTGCCAAATAAATTTGGAATGATAAGGAAGCACTTAAACAAAACAGAAACAACAAGAAAAATATGTTAACATTTCCTAACAACACTTAGTAAGTCATGTATTCACAATCCATATTTGTATATAGCTTCTGGCGATATAACGTGATCTTTATTGGCACATTTCGATTTTTAACAAGGGGATACCGTTCCTGAGCACAAAACCACTGACAAGAACGTCCGATATCTATTGATCACATTCATCGTATTATACTTACTACTCACAACCGTATTTTCTGAATATTTTCCTTCAATTATCAGATAACCAGTAGTGGCGAAGGGGCACAACGGTAACCGTGACATATTGTGGATTCGATCCCCACTCGAGGAAATGAAATATTTAATATTTTCATTTCTTCGTTCTGGTGTCGAAATAAAGCGTGGCGTTGAGTTCCGCTACTCAACACGCAAAACTTACAGAATTCAGCGGAAAGTGGGTAGCGGCGTGTCTTAACACTGGGCTCCTGACTTCTAACTTTCTACCCTGCTACATGCGGAATACAGCGTGAAGCTTAAAAAAAATCATAGATAAAATACATTATCCACACAGCCTGTGTTGAACGTCAATGGGTAAGGACTGTGTAGGCGACAATCGTTGCCTTTGCCTCATTTAGTGCTTATAGGGCACTTAGTCTAATCTGTAAGAAGTCGTATAGTAAAGATATTTGGACTAATTCTAGCATCCATGACAATTTCCTACACTTTTATTATTATCGTTACATCGCAATTGTTAAGTTCAATTATATAGATAAAAGAAAATTATCAATATTATTCGTTCGTATATATGTAGGTGCTTCTTTAAAAAAATATTTTTAGTTGAATATGTATGTAAATAATGATGAAAACATTATTTTAGCTATACCGAGTGGAAGCGCCTGTGCTCCTTTTACGGATACAGCAAATAGGGGAAAATATTTTAAGCCTATACCTAAGAAATTTAGTCAAGATTCGTCAACAGTTTTCGTTTACTACAAATCCTAGGTTTTAGAATTAAGATTTGTGGCAAACGAAAACTGTAACGAAAAAATCAAAAAGTTTTCGACCAAGATTCATTTACTTCTTATTTACTAGTTGTAGATGTACTTACATTTATTAGTATATTACATCTAAAATCAAATCAAATCAGCTTCACGCTGTATCCCGCACACAGCAGGGTAGGCAGAGGGTACCTAGTGTTAAGATACTCCGTTCCCCACTTTCCGCCGAGTTCTGGAAGCATTGAATGTTAAGTGGCGGAACTCAACGCCGCGCTTTGCCTCGACACCCGAGCGAAGAAATAAAAACAAAAAAAATTAAAATGTAGAATATGACGAGTGGAGTCCGCATTATGTTTGCCAAACTGGCAATGCAAAGGATTTTTTAATGGAGAATAAGATAAATCTGCAGAAATAGTTCTACAGTATAGCTAAAGTTTATAATATGTTTTATATATCTTTAATAATAAAAAAAAGTAGCGGTGTGCTTATCATTGTGGCTAGTGAATAGTCCTACATTCAATAGTAGCCAGCAGCTACAGGAAATCAATAGTTTTTTATATAGTTTCCGACAGCACACGATATCCATCTGTACATACATAGACAGATTAAAAAAAATATTAAATCAGCTTCACGCTGTATCCCGCACACAGCAGGGTAGGCAGAGGGAACCTAGTGTTAAGACACTCCGTTCCCCACTTTCTGCCGAATTCTGGAGGCATTGCGTGTTGAGTGGCAGAACTCAACGCCGCGCTTGACCTCGACACCAGAGCGAAGAAATGGAAATATAAATTTAAGTAAATATTTCATCTCCTCGAGTGGGGATCGAACCCACAACCAGACGGTTTTACAGTCACACCTCGTGCCACTGCACCACGACTGGCCTCAACATAGACAGATATATGTGTATATTTATTATACATATTATATATTTATTATACATATTATATATTTATATAGTAAGATGTGTTTGTTTTCAGGCAGTAACGTTTAAATAATAAGGAATAGGGAGCGGTTTTTTTTCACTTTCACGCTGTATCCCGCACGCAGCAGGATAGGCAGAGGGAACCTAGTATTAAGACACTCCGTTCACCACCTTCAGCCGAGTTCTGGAGGCATTGCGTGTTGAGTGGCGGAACTCAACGCCGCGCTTTGCATGTGAATTATATATTGTCATTTAATATAATTAATCAATTATTTTATTAATTTATTTTCGGCACCTGTAAATAAATTATTTATCTCACTGCAAAGCGTACATTTAAATCATTTTAATTACTACTATCAACAAATACAGAACGTTGATGCGTTCTGTATTTGGATACGGAATTTAAAAAACGGACAGAAAACGCAGTGTAACTTTTATAAGAATGTCGGTAAAAATATTATATAATATACTATTCTATTCTAGCTATTTCGTCAGGAAAATATCTATAAGCTTTTCTTATTTCCACTTGGAAGTAAAGAGTAAATACCTAGAAAGACTTATTTATACCAGCTGAATAAATATTTTTCCATGAATACAGTCGATAGCACTTAAGTGTTGGGGCCGTTTAAATATAAATACAGAGTATGAGTTAATAATAACCCATTTGTAAACTGAAACTCGGTTCCAGCGACACGTCCGCCTAACGCAGATGTCCGGAAAATTTAATTTGCACTGTTTTCGCTGTGCATTTGTTTTGCAGTGGAATTTAACCGTTGCCTTTTGTTAAAACTTAAAATGGCTCGAACTTTTGTTGATTTCAGTAAAATAAAAATCGATTTATTTTTAAGAAATATATAGATATGTACATAAGGACATGCACATTTGTAAATATGTACATATTTACGTAATTTATTACAACTTATATGTACCTAATATAAATGTATATAATGAAAGGATAAATGAAGAATGCAAAGAGACTTAACATATAAAAATTTTTAATAGCTGATTCACCCTGTATCCTGCACATAGCAGGGTAGGAGTCCGTTCCCATTAAGACACTTTGGGGACCGTTTCGAGGCATTGCGTGAGTGACGGAACTCGATGCCACGCTTTCTCTCTTTCGCTCGACACCCGAGCGAAGAAATAAAAATATTAAATATTTCATTTCATCGAGTGGGAATCTCTATTTAATTTAAATAATAGATTTTCACAAAACGAAAAGTACATAAAGTTTTTCTTTCGACGATAAAAATTCAACCATACAAATAAAGAAGACAAATACTATAACGAAAAACACTTACGCAAACCACTACACTATACCTCAGCCTCAGACCAGAGAAAGCTTTTTCGCTTGTCTCATTTGAAATGTAGAAACGTTAACGAGTATGTAATATAATACTTTTTAGCCTTGTTAGTAAAAGTGTAATGAAATGAAACGCCTCCTAAATAAAAGATGATTCTCATAAGGAGCATCTCGACTCCCGAATGGAACAGTAATGGCGGCCACTCAGAACGCTCGCGTTTAGACTAACTTCCTCTTGAATATTTAATGTTGGTTGCTTTGTTTGCTTATATTGAACCTAATTTTTGAAACGTAGACAGCTCGTCTGACCTTTGTCAGCATCCCGCTGTGCCAAAAATAATATACAGGTTAAATCAAAACGAGTTAATAAAATATTGTTTTCTCGTTTCCATTATTGGATTTTACTTTCTGAATGTTATGTAATTTCTCCACACCATTTTCGGTGATATCGACTGCATACAGTTATTTATCACTTCCAAAACACAGTAGTGTCATGGTGGGATTTTATGTGACTCGCGAAATCTAAAATAAAGTGATAATATAATCTCTTGTATGCAAAAATTTTAAATTTATCTAAAAAACGAAATACGTAATTATTATAATATTACATTTTTTCTCATATATATAGTTCAAACAAGCATAAAGATAATGGTGTTTTTTTTAATTTCACGCTGAATCTTGCACGTAGCAAAGTAGGCAGAGGTAACCTGGGAACCTAATGTTAAGACACTCCGTTCCCATTAACATTTTCCGCCTAATTCTGATGCATTGCGTGCTTAGTGGAGGAACTCAATGCCGCGCTTCGCCTCGTTACCAAAGCGAGGAAATAAAAATATTAAATATTGCATTTCGTCAACGGAAATTGCACCTACAACCTATCACGCTTACAGTCTCCACGCTTGCGTCCATGCGCCACGAATGACCTCGAGTTTAATACTATATGCAAAATATTAAAATTGAAAATATCTATCTGGACTAGTAAGTGTTAAAAGGCACGGCCTTGACCGACTTGTAAAACCGATGTAGCGTCTACCACAAACCGCATACAATTTGCTTTTAACAGAAACACATGATTTACACTTGTCATAGGATGTATGTATGTACGATGTGAAATGAAGCCTGAAAGCTTTTATCGTGTCAGCATTGTCACAATTTTACATGGATAAGTTGCTAAAATCACTATATTTATTCTCTACTAATGGCCCCGGCGTGGCTTCACCCGCTTGTACTACACAATTATTTATTTTCAATTTATTTTTGCTTTTTAAAGACAATATCTATACATTGATAGCTAAAATTTTAAAGTAAGTTTGCCAGTTAGAAAATAGAATAAGGCATTTAAATCGGTCAAACTGTTTCTAAGCTTAGCATAAGTAAACGCACAGACAAACAGACAAAAATGTAATAAATAAAAAATAAATAGTTACAAACTTATACTTGGAGTTCTCTTCATACAAAATGAGTGCATACGTCCGTAGATTGAGTTTGTCAACATTTATAAGTTTCACTTTTTGACCTACAATCCTGAAATTGATACGGAAGCCTCAGTGGGTGAGTCCGACTCGCACTTAACCTGTGTTTTTTGTTTTCAAATAAAACTATTAATTATTTTTCCACTTATATTTAAGCAAACAAAAGACAATTTTATTTAATTCTTCACAAAAATAAATATGTTAACAAATATTCTATTTTCCATAAATAATTTATATTATTATCGAGGACAAGCGCGGCGTTGAGTTCTGCCACTCAACACGCATTGCCTCCAGAATTCGGCAGAAAGTGGGGAACGGAGTGTCTTAACACTACGTTCCCCCTGCCTACCCTGCAGTGTGCGGGATACGGCGTGAAGCTGATTTAATTTGATTTAATTTATATTATTAATTTAGGTATAGATAGATTAAATTATAAAATTAAAATAAAGTATGAATATCAGAAATAAATTGAATAACAGTGTTGATTTGAACAAAAGTAGTGTGGCATCAAAGAGATTTCAGTACGGATGTCATATATAGCCGGCTCTTGGGAATTAAAACTAAATTGAATACCTTTTATTAAAACTAAGCCTTATTATATTATTGAAATCGCGCTTTAAACTTATGCATTATATTAACCACTAAAGATCGATCGATGTAACCAATATTTACATTGACTAAACATATTTACATTTATTAATTTAAATTAATTATGAATATTTATTAAAAACAAAATAATAGCAAAAAGTTGAACCTCAAGAACGTGCGTAGGGGTAAATATGTAGTGTAGATATACAAAACAGCAACATACAAATAGAGAAATATAAGCAAATTAAGAATTCATAAGAATTAAGATGATGTTGTGATCTGCAGTAAAATTGAAACATGACACTTAGATAAAGCCAAGCCAAACCAACCAAGCCAAGATAAATATTATTATAATCTTGCTTTTACTCTGCAAATTTTGGTCTTCAGAAGCAAAACTTGAAACGGTAAGGTCAGTACAGCATCATGTTTTAATGAGAGACACTTATGCTATTTGCATAAAACACCAGTCGTCCCTTTACAATCCCTTTTAATAATTGCTTGTAAAATGTACGATTTTGCTGCTACTCATATGAAAACTACTACTAAATTCTCTTTATAATCATAAAGAACTCTTTATAATGTTTGTATGTATTTTCTTTATTGTATATTAAGTTATATTCTTAAAACACATCAAAAGAAGATGGCTTAATATTTGTCAAAGAAAATTCTCACAGCTACAAAGTGTATTTCTTATTTGACGGTAATACAACATAAGTCTGCCAATCTCAATAAGACCGCCAACTCCGGTAACACAGTGTAAGAGTAACAAGACACGCCATCGGATGTCACGGCGGCTTACTCTGCTCTTCAGGTACATAGTCACTATGTTGTTAATTCTTGATTCTACTTTGTTACTTGAAATTGGAGGATTGCTGTGTCAGGTCTTATAGTAAAAATGGACAACATATATTATACATATATAAGTATGTTGAAATACTTTTAGTCTATTTAAACAAAGTATTTTTCGACATATGCCGTCGCCGATGTAAATTCAGAACACAGCTTAAATATTATGTAACCCGGCAATAAAATACAGTGTTAAAAATACTTGTTTCTTTTTTTAAAAAAACCAATTAAGCGCGAGTCGGATTCGCATACCGAAGTTTCCGTACCAATTTCAGGATTATATGTCAAAGTGTGTCCCACACTTGAAGAATGGAGAATACAACAATAACTTGAGGAATCGAGAGTGCAATTTATAAAAGTTCACAAGCTTAATTTTGCATTTTATTTTGTGTGAAACGAACTTCAATTATAAGTTTGAAATATTTCTATGAAAGATCTTAAAAACAAACATTTACTTTTTGTATTTCGCCCTTTGTTTGTACAGCAAGCTCTTACTTCTCGCTAAATTTCATAATTGTAAGTCCACGAGAAGATTTAGATTACGCTGCGAATTTAATACAAAATGGAGAAAAAAATAAGGCATAAACGCTTATATCTTTTGATTGTGTTGACTTAGTAGCTTTATTTTATAATGTGCTCTGATATCGTAGACTGTATATTCGTTATTAACTTTAGATCGATACATCCGCGCAATCTCACAATAAATGATCTTTACTTACAGACGGACAACAAAGTGATCCTATAATAATTCTGCTTTTCCTCTTGAGATACGGAACCCAAAAAAAATTATTAAACTCATACACATCATCCAGTCCATATGTATTTCATAATTTCTTCATATGAATAAAATTTCATTTATACTCATACAAAAGTTATCATTGATTTCTGCGTGGATTATAAAATATTATGACGTAAGTTTGTTAAAAGCTTTTCCAGAACATTTTAACATACTATTAAAGAGGCAAATTGATCTCACTTTAAAGTAATGAAAATTTTACAAATTTTTATACATTTTTTTTATTTATCAGCTTTACGCTGTATCCCGCACACAGCAGGATAGGCAGAGGAACAGTAGGCTCAGTGTTAAGCCACTCCGTTCCCCACTCTCCGCTGAGTTCTGGAGACATTACTTATTGAGTGGCAGAACTCAACGCTATACTTTGCCTTGACACCAGAGCGAAGAAACAAAAATATTAATGTAAATAAATATTTCATTTCCTCGAGTGGGGATCGAATCCACAACCAGTCGATTTTACAGTCACACTTTGTGCGCCTGCATCACGACTGGCCTCAACCTATTTAAAAGATTTGCGACGAGCACTGCATATTTTAATAAAAACGAATTTCTAAATAACATATAAGATCGGAGCAAAAGTATTTTCGTATTGATCTTACAACGAAAAATATTTTTTTAGGTAAAATTTTTTATTTGTTTATAATATGTATGTGCCGTTGACTTGTTGCCATCTTATGAGTAGTGCCATGATCCCATTTCTGTAGAAAATTTTAGATTTTTCATATAAAAAAATTTACAGGTAGTGTTTAGTCTTCTTTTGAGGTTAGCTTTATGCTTCCTAAAGAGTTCTGCAATGACCGAAACAGGTGGAAATCTGATGGAGTAAAGTCAGGGCTATACGGAGGTTGCATCAACACATCCCAGCCAAGCTCTTCTAATTTTTGTTGCATGGCTATAGATGAGTGCGGTATGGCGTTGTCAAGGTTAATCACTACGCCCTACCTTTTCACCAGCTCCTGCCGGTTTTTCTCAATAGCTTTTTTTAAACTCATCAGTTGTTCTTAGTAGCGGTCAGGATCGATAGCTTTACCCGGTGGCAAAAGCTACACACCATACACATAGCATCACTTTGTTCCAAGTCAGGCCGGGCTTTGCCACAGTCTGTGAGGCTTGTCCATGCTTCGACCATGATCTTTTTCGCACATTCTTATCGTAATCACCCATTTTTCATCACCCGTAATCAACTGTTTAAGAAATGATTCGGAATTTCCAGACTTGAAACGTTTGAACCACATTTGTGCTACTCTTATTGATACCGCATTAGGTCCGTAAACCGCACAAATTGTATTCACGGCGTTCGTCGCATTTTTTATTATAAAACTTTAAAATGTACCGAATTTCTTCGTCACATACGTTCATTTTGCTTGCTTGAACAACAATTGAAAAATGGCGGAACCTAGTTTTTTTTATTTATAGCATCTTTATGAATGTCACATTTAATGTTATTAAAACCAGCCAGTTACATTCAGTACAGCCAAAGAGGTTTGATTACTAATAATACATTCAAAATACGAAAATATTTTTGCCCTGATAAATGTATTATGAGGTCAGTCGTGGCGCAGGGTCACAGGTGTGTGACTATAAACACGACTGGTTTTGGGTTCGATCCCCACTCCAGGGAATGAAATATTTATGTAAATTTATATTTTCATTTCTTCACTTTGATGTGGAGGTAAAGCGCGGCGTCGAATTCCGTCACTTAACACACAATGCCTATGTTTGCTTATAACCTATATATGTGTGTGTGTGTGTGTGTGTGTATATATATATATATATATATATATATATATATATANGTATATATATATATGTATATATATATATATATATATATATATATGAAGGTATTTAAAAATGAAAAAAATAAAATATGAAGGTATAAATTCTATTAATATATTAATAAAAAGATAATTGGTTTTATGATGTTTTAAGAAGAACTATTCATCTAAAATATACGACCAAAGCCTGCCATTACATGGAAGTTGAGTACTGTAATTACCTTATCGTTAATATTCTGACCGCTTACGGGGACACCAAACGAATCTTACTTTTTATCAAAATTGTTACTTCCATTTTGCCTTACTTGAGGACTTAACTCTAGTTTGTGGAAGCTGAAAACTTTTAACGTTTTTAAGATTATAAAAAAATATGTAAATAATAAGAGGTACTGAATAAATAAATAAAATAAATCAGCTTCACACTGTTTCCCGCACACAACAGGGTAGGCAGAGGGAACCTAGTGTTAAGACACTCCGTTCCCCACATTCTGCCGAATATATGATATGAGGTACTGAAGTATCATTATTTCAGCTTCACCACAAGAAAGCAAAAGTATTTGAAAATTAAAAAAAAAATGCTCCGATTTTTACACAGGCTTAGCGTTGCTAAAATTAAAATACATATTTGTTGCTACAGACATTCTACTTTCAAATTCAACTTGCAAACATACACAAATAACTGTTATAACACGCAGTTTGTCATTTGCCACTCACATGCAACTGCGTATTATTGTAACAACATTTATGTTTGACGTTTAGTCATAGCAAATAAAAGCATCAGCTGAAAACATATAACAAATAATAAATAAATAATACGATTCCAAATCGCCTTCGAAAAGGAAACGAGCTTGCCTCAAATCGACATTACACGATTTCGTCTGTTCTTACAACTGTTAAGTCAGTTCATTCAGAATTCAATGGGATGCCAACATAAAAAAAATGTGCAAGTTTGGTTTAACAAATTTGGTTTTGACGCCGGTATAGAAACTCCTTATTATATTAATAAAATATAATTGGATGATTTCTAATCAAAAAATCCTTCTATAAATGTTTTCAATTACATACAATATAATAGACATATAGTCTATTATACATATAGAGTATTTTTGCTCTTATGTATAATACTTAAAAAAATATATGCTAATATATATTATTTATGAGCGAACGAGGTGAAAATTATTAAAGATTTAGGTGTAACTTTGGATTCCAAACTAACATACCAAAATCAAATCAATGACAGAATATCTAAAGCATCTAAATGTTAGGTTTTATTCTAAGAAACAGTAAAGTATAAATTTAAACATAACAGAACTAAAATAATTTTGTTTACCTCTCTTGTACGTAGCAAACTGGAATATTGTAGTATTGTCTGGCCACGTTACGCTACTCATTCTTTAAGACTGGAGCGTGTGCAAAAAAGATTTCTACAGTACTTATCACACCAGGCTAAAATTAATTAATCCATACTATCGTATGAAGTCCGATTGAAATGGACTTACTGGACACAAAATTGATTGTCCAAATTTGTTAGCAAAAATTAATTTTAGGATAACATATAGATACAGGCCAGTCGTGGCGCAGCGGCACGAAGTGTGACTGCAAAACCGACTGGTTGTGGGTTCGATCCCCACTCGAGGAGATGAAATATTTACTTAAATTTATATTTCCATTTCTTCGCTCTGGTGTCGATGTTAAGCGCGGCGTTGAGTTCTGCCACTCAAAACGCAATGTCTCCAGAATTCGGCAGAAAGTGGGGAATGGAATGTCTTAAAACAGGTTCCCTCTGCCTACCCTGCTGTGTACGGGATGCAGCGTGAAGCTGATTTATTTGATTTATTTATATAGATACCTAAGAAAACATTTATCTATATTAGTACCACCAAATAAAAATAAGATAAATATTATAGAAGATAAATATTTAGGTGTATAGTTCTTTGGAGCACAAAAAAAAATCAAACTTCAAGTCCACGAAATCAAAAGATATTTATGCAACGTTTTTACTGCATTTGATATGAAAACCAGAATACTTCCCGTGGATTTACACTTACTTATTAACTTACTTACTTAAATTTGACAAGAAGTCAGAACTTTCAGTACAAATAAAGCTTAATACAGAAAATGGAAATTTATGTTTTTATTACAGATAAAAATGTATATATATTCACATTGCTTGAAAAAAATTTCAAACTACTTTTAAATATTTATTATGAAAGAAAAATAAAGAGTTTTGTTTTCGTACAAATAGAATTATCTTCACGCTATATCCCGCATTCAGCAGGGTAGGCAGAGGGAACCTAGTGTTAAGACACTCCGTTCCCCACTTTCTGCCGAATTCTGGAGGCATTGCGTGTTGATTTGATTTTTAAGCATCAATTAATATTATAAAATTACTTTGCTTGATGAAAAAAATATTATTTTGAATTAAAAGGGTTGTTAAGTTATTGTTAAATGTTGATAAATATATTCTGTTTACCTTTTAGTATAATTATATTACAAGAACTATTAAATGAGAAATGAAGTAAAAACTTATAACTTGAAGCACAAAATAATTGATATTAGTTTGTTTGGCCTCGACAGCGACCATTAAAGAGTAATTTGCCGTGTGAATTAATGTTATTTCCCATTACATGCTTAATATTGCTGCCTTAATTTTGTTTTTCTCTTCTGTTTTTTGTTTCGTTAAGAATTAGTCAAAAATAGAATTTATTTTTAAAATACACCCAACATTAAAATGACAACAAAGGATACATCTATATAAACATTTAGTTAATAATCCTACAAACCAACTTAAAAACTAAAATAAAAGGAATATCTACACAACAATAAAAAATATATATAACTTTCTAATCACTTTCTATGAAATGGCTAATAAAATTGAGTACAGATTAAATAGATTTCATTGGCAGTGATTTAATGTTGTTGTTGTTATAAATTTGACGCTTATACCCGATTATGATATTAAGTGCCAATTTAAAAAATAAATGAGCTTCACGCTGTATCCCACACACAGCAGAGTCGGCAGGGGGACCCTAGTGCTAAAACACTCCGTTCTCCATTTCCCGCCGCTTTGCCTGGACACCAGAGCAAAGAAATGGAAATATCAAATATTTCATTTCCTCGAGTGGGGTCGAACCCACACAACTAGTCGCGTCACACATTTGTGCCTTTGCGCCACGGCTGGCCTTAAAGTATCAAGATATTTTACAATTTTAAGCCGAAATCATATATCATTGGAAATTTAATGTTAAATGAAACCATTTTTACTAAAGTGAGATGTTTAATGGAAAAAGTTTTAATGGGATTTGATGAACGAAACGCTTCTAATATAAATATCTTAAAAGCAATTTTCTCCGTCACGGAGCTTATTTCTTCTTCATTTCTTTGCATTGATATGATTCATGCGTCATTCTATAATTCTTTCTTTTTTTAATTTATGATTTTCAAATGAGGCGTGATCTCTCGTATTCTTAATGGAGATTATACTTCGCCTCGGTAGTCGAGTAGAAAATACTAGATTCCAGATGTACAGTGGCTTATATTTAAACACTAGATCTAAAATTCCTAAAATTTTCCTTAAAAGCCTTCCTGGATAAATGGACAATCCAACATTGAATAAAGTTTTTAATACTTAACTTAACTTAGCTTCACGCTTTATCCCTAACGGGGTAGTCAGAGAGAATGGAGCGCCAAACGCTACGGTCTCTACATACCTCTTTCGCCTCTACCATTTACACTGATTTTGCATTCCGTCCTTTCTTCATCTCTTTCAAAAAGGAGGTGGAGGACGGAGCTATAAATTTTAAATTCGAACCAATAACTTAATTAGAATAAGCGCGTTCAACCTGAAGAACTCTTCAGCTTCCTTTTGTAAATATTAATATTTTTAGCTTCATGTTGTGTAGACAGAGGCAACCTAGGAACCTAGTGTTAAGACACTCCGTTCTCATTAAGACGATTCCGTTCCCCCACATTACGCCGCATTCTGGAGGCATTGTGTGTTAAGAGGCGGAGCTCAACGCCACACTGCCTCGTAACCAGAGCGAGGAAATGAAAAATTTAAATATTTGATTTCTATGATTTGCGATCAAACCCACAGCCTGTCACGTTTACAGTTGCACATAACCCCTGTGCCACGATAGACCTCGGTATTAACATTATACATTAATAATTTATTATTTTCTAAACACACGCCATTAATTATTTCCATACATACATTCGAAATATAAAATAAACGTAAATTCAATTAACGTGTAATTTTAATTTGTAATTGGCTGTTGGATGTCAACATGAATTTTAACAAGGTTGATGTCGCGTACAAAAATTAATGAACTTCGTCGTCGTCGTCCTTGCCCCAGGACTCATGATGTTTGCTTTTTCATCAAATTCCTTATGTTTACTTTTTTACCGATCATAAAACGACGGGATACGTAAATAGATATTTTAAGCTAATTTCAACGAAAGATTTAGTAATAATATTTAGTGTTTTTTTTTTTGAGCCGCGCTGACAATAGCGTAGGTAGAGGGAACCTAGTGTTAATACATTTCCCGTTTTCCGCCGAGTTTTAGAGGCATTGGGTGTTGAGTGGGGGAATTCAACTCCACGCTTTGCCTCGGTACTAGAGCAAAGAAAATGGAAATATGAATATTTAATTTCTTCCAGAATGGGAATCGAACCTACAACCTATTTATAACCTGTTTACATTCACATTTTATTTTATTTATTTTCTACCTATAGTATTTCACTGTGCTATAGAATATTGAAAATTATAACAAATCGAAAAACGAAAGTAAAGTAACGAATATTTCTTCTTCTTCTATCGAAGCAATTACTAATCTTTTTGTATAATAATTTCGGAGCATGACGATGACAATTAAAACAAAAACAAACGTATTTTAATTAAATAGGCATAGCACAGTCATAAAAAAATTATTAGACGAATAAAAAATATAGTTAGTAAATATTTCCATGAGGTCCGGTGGTCCGGTCGTGGCGCAGCGGCACAAAGTGTGACTGTAAAACCGACTGGTTATGGGTTTGATCCCCACTCGAGAAGATGAAATATTCACTTAAATTTATATTTCCATTTCTTCGCTCTGGTGTCGAGGCAAAGCGCGGCGTTGAGTTCTGCCACTTAACACGCAATGCCTCCAGAATTCATCCAGACATTGAATTATTAAAAAAAATACCTTAAGTTCAAATCGTGTGTAAAAGTATGGACTGACTTCATTAAAACAAAGTTTTTAGGAAACTAGTTGAAATCCTTTTGGTATTTGTTCTAGGTAAAGATACCTAAAAAGCAACAACATACACCAAAATATATTATAATGTTAAAATGGTCAATTGGTCACAGTATAAAAAAATACTAGACTCTTAATAATTGTAACAGAACAACGATACTCATATGTAAATTTCAAAATTTTCAAAACTGGAATATTACAAAAAAATTAAGCACTTTTGTAACAAGATCTCGTTTTAAAAAATTTACATATTTGTAGTGAGTTCCTTCCATGAATAAAAGTGTTACTTTAAGCAACAGGTAATATTAAGTTTACTTAAGGCAACAACATACAACATACTAAGGTAATATGTTAGGTCAAAAGCTTATACTTTAGGTATCCATATGTATACAATATGTTAGTTGAACGTATTATTTTACAAGGTAAATACAGGTATTTTTTTCTCCCCAAGAGCACCGACATAAATTAAAAGACAATGGCCCAAGTTTCGACTATAATGCCAGATTGGATAGATTAAGGGTCCGTATAAAAGAAGAAGCGACATTCGATGAGAAGAAATGGGTCACATTTTAGTCGTTTTCTTTCTTTGCCTGGCTGGTTTGCCTTTGTTCATTCTTAGAAACTTCCGATTCTGAGATTAAAGCTAGAAAGTACGAATCTCTTACGTTGCGTCCAGTAACTTATCATATGATAGACTGCTTTTAGTTACATGATAAGAACATGTATGATGATAATAGTAAGTAAACCGATTTAGCTTTTAATTTTTTTTTCAGGGCCAATTTTTTGTTGGTGAACTTCTGGAGTGGACACAAGACTATTTTGGGGTGGACACGGACCACCCAGGCCCCCATCTCCTACGCCCATCTCGATTCATGTGTTCGTATAATGACTATGTTAATTTTTATATTCTTTTTGCCAGAAAAAAAACCTTAAAAAAATATACTGAAAAATGTCCTATTGCATTCTATTTGACATATTTGTAGTATAGTTAATAGCTGCTACTGGTCCGTTATGCTTAGAGAGTTTATAAATTATTTTTATTTGCCGGTTCAGTTATGTAAAGTAAGGAAGGATTCCGGTCCAGGTCCGCCAGCTAACGCGGAAGGGGTCGAAAGTGGAAAACGAAGTTATATATGACAAGTCTGTCTTAATAGTGAAATAAATTAAGCAAAAATACTTAAAAAAAGTTTATAAATCATTTTTTTTAAACGACAAAACCTTTTTTAATAATTGAATATATAGCGTATAGCGTTGGGTAATTGCACAAAGGATCATCAAAAAATATTTATCTTATAATAAACAACACAAGCCTAGTTCATCGTGGTGCTGTAGACATTATTTGACTAAGCATTAAGGTTGTGGATGCGATCCCCACACTATTAACCTGGTCTAATAAAGCAGCAGCAGCATGTGGCATTGTACCTGCCTCTTATTAGTGCGGTAAGTAAGAAACCATGAGCATATCTACAGATATGTTCGGAATGGGGACTTTAGCTTTGAAAAGACATGTTCGTGTGAACGTTGTTTTTTTTTTAAGTTTCTGGGGGCAAATTTTTTGTTTGCAAATTTTCTAGTATGGGCACCAAACTATTCTGGGGTGGGCACGGCCCTCCCGGACCCCCCATTTCTACGCCTATGTCTCGACTCTTTAGGAAGAGAATCAAGACAGTTCTCCACATGGGCGTAGGAAGGGTAGGGTAGGAATCCTACTCTACTTATCAAAAAAAATCCTGAAGCTATTTTTTTTACTTTTTTATACAAGCCTAGCAGTAATAATTTACAATTTTCATCAGCTAAACTTGTTGTTCTGACTCGTGTGCAATAAACATAGCGTATAATGTCAGCACTAACTTTAATTTACATCGAATGCGTTGACTAACTATAGGAAGATTGATGATTATAGCTGGCATTCCGCATATACAGGATTCTGAACTCATCAATCAAGCGGAAATGTTTTCATCTGTAGTTGCATGTGATGCATCGTGTTATATGTATGCGCTGCTACTATTCAATTCTCGTTTGAATATTTCCACCTGTCACTATTTTGAAATAGATATTGAATAGTGTATCTCGGTTACTTTGTTTTTTTTTAGTTCAGCCTTCGCCATTTATATTTATTTTTACTTTCTATTGTATTTAAATTTATTGTCAATTTTTAGATAAAAATTATTAGTATTTTTCATTGGAGTAAAGCTAAAGAATAGTAGAGTAAAGATAGTAGACTAAAATTTATATGCCTGCCAATTTTTCATTGGAAAATTTGTTGAGTAAATGTCATATATTATAGTCAAGGGACAATGAGGACCAATATATTGGGAAAAAAATAAGATACGTTCTTCGCACTCGCTTCGTAAATATTGTTACAGATGATAAAAATTCATGCATAAAAGAAACAAAGGTTATGCCAAAGTTAATATTATAATGTCCCACGTATATTTCCGACCCTTTTATCCCTTTTAGAGCGCCACACGAGCCTGATGAGCTATAAGATGGATGGCTCATGAGGTGCCTTCTCTCGTGTACTCATAATCTTGGGTTATATATTAAGTTCAAGAAAAATTAATATGAATACATTTACTGAAGATGAAGCTACTTTCTTTCTGGGTTTACCTTATAAATGATGCTGTCTCGAATCCGTGGTAAATTGTTCCTGAAAGAGAAAAAAGTATTATAATTTCCATTTGAGAATATTGCGCTTGAAATGATAGGTAAGCATTAAATGCTCAGTAGTATTCCATCTACCTATCAATTTAAATATTATCGATCGATCAACTACTTTACTTGTAAATTATGCTTACGAATAGCAAGGTTTTTTTAATAAAATGTTTTTTTAAAAGCAATATATTGCTAATCTTGCTTTAAAAAACAAAACAAACTCAAATAATATTAATATAGAAAAATACTATTCGATTTGAAGTTAAAAATACAATAGAAAAATTAAATAACATAACATAACTTAAGAACTTAACAGCGCGCATATTCTATGAAAATATGACACTTGATTTTAAACATCATTAGGATCTATCTATTCGAAGAGATAATATAACTAAAATTGATGTGATTTTCTCGTTCTTCTAAATTACAGGTAGATAAGTGGTGGCAGGTTTTCAATGATGTTTAACGGCCGAGAAGAATTCACCTCACGTAATCCGCCTAATGGTGCCACGTTTAGCAATTTAGATATCGAGGCTCTAAGCCCTTGGAATTTATCAAATAAGAAAAATATAAAAGTATCGTTATAAGAGTAGTTTTATATTTAAATATAGATATTACATTTATGAAAGTTTTATATAAGAATTCTTAGAATAATAAGGCATTTACAAGAACATAAAATAAAAAAACACATTGAATTATATGTTCTTTTTCAACTTTACATTGTATCACCTACAAAGCAGGTTAGACAGAGGGCACCCAGTGTTAAAATTCACTGTTCCCTCCTTTACGCTGAATTTTTGAGACATTGCGTATTGAGTGGCGAAACTCAACGCCACAGTTTACCTTGCTACCAGAGCTATATTAAATGGTGTGGGCACTCATTTTGTATGAAATGAGTTACAAATATAAGTTTGTAATAATTGATTTCTATGAAATACTGATTAATTTTTCTGTGTTTCTAGGGACCATAGACTTAAATTTTAGATATTAATTTCAGCTTGATACCTCCACCTGTTATCAAGGTAAATGGTCTTAACAGACGGACAGGTGGTATTGGTTCAATTTTTACATTTTGAGGTACAGAACCCTAGAAAGAGAAAAGAAGACGAAGAATTATTATTACAAAAAATATTTATAAGTATACAGTCAATACGCACATGTCACATAACAGGATATCATCAAAGCTCGGTCACAATACATACACCCGTACGTATTCAGAGGCGACCGACGTTCGGCCGATTACAAGCCACCAGCCGGCTTTCACTATTATTGGCGCACACGGTACGGCCGGTGCTTACGAAAACATGTGTCCAACGAATCGATACCTCTTGGACCTCGTGGTTGTATGGCACAAAGTGGTAAATGTTCTATTTTGTTTAATATGTCAATTTGTGTAATATGTTAAATAAAAGTTTATACTTTAGCAGATTGATATTATCAAAGTTTAAATGTAAAACTAAGTCTATAAATCAAATCAAATCTAATCAGCTTCACGCTGTATCCCGCACACTGCAGGGTAGGCAGAGGGAACGTAGTGTTAAGACTCTCCGTTCCCCACTTTCTGCCGAATTCTGGATACATTGCGTGTTGAGTGGCAGAACTCAACGCCACGCTTGTCCTCGACACCAGAGCGAAGAAATGGAAATCCAAATTTAAGTAAATATTTCAGCTCCTCGAGTGGGGGTCGAACCCACAACCAGTTGGTTTTACAGTCACACTTTGTGCCCCTGGGTCAGGACTGGCCTCAGACTAAGTCTATCATAGGAAAATATAGAACAATAAGTAGAAAAAAAACTACTATATCTGTATATAATAGTTTTATTATAATCTCTATTACAATTTGATTCTATAATATTTTTTCATAAATAAGAGAAGATGTTATAAAACAACTATAATATATATTTAATTATTAATAATCAGCTTCACGCTGTATCTCGCTACTGGGTAGGTAGAGGGAACCTAGTGTTAAGACACTCCGTTCCCCACTTTGTGCCGAATTCTAGAGGTATTGCGTGTTGAGTGGCAGAACTCAACGCCGCGCTTTGCCTTGACACCAGATCGAAGAAATGGAAATATAAATTTAAATAAATATTTCATCTTCTCGAGTGGGGATCAAAACCACAACCAGTCGGTTTTACAGTCACACTTTGTGCCACTGCGCCACGACTGGCCACAATATTTAATTATATTTTTTTATATATTTTTTTAATTTTGTTTTAATTAAAATTTTATTTTATTTATTAAAAATACAATAAAAAAAATACATTATAAACCACAAAACTATAATATGTTCCCCTTAACGTGAATTGAAGATAATTGTACGTGTAAAGTTACCTCGAAAACATTTATGGAAGGGTTACTTGATTGCGGAATGTACCTAAATTAGCTTCACGCTGTATCCCGCACACAGCAGGGTAGGCAGAGGGAACCTAGTGTTAAGACACTCCGTTCCCCACTTTCTGCCGAATTCTGGAGGCATTGCGTGTTGAGTGGCAGAACTCAACGCCGCGCTTAACCTCGACACCAGAGCGAAGAAATGGAAATATAAATTTAAGTAAATATTTCATCTCCTCGAGTGGGGATCGAACCCACAACCAGTCGGTTTTGCAGTCACACCTCGTGCCGCTGCGCCACGACCGGCCTCATGTACCTAAATGAGAGAGTTTAATTAGTTTTAATGCCCACAATTACACAAACATACAGAAACAACATGTTTTTAATTTCTTTGTATATTTGTAAATACTATGTGACAATAAAAAGAACTAAATATTACATTTATTCGTTTTTTTTTAAAAATTCTTTAACACATCGGTTAGTATAATTGAGGCCGTCGTGGCGCAGGCACTAGGGTGTGACTGTAACGCGACAGTTGTGGATTCGATATTCACTCGAGGGAATGAATTATTATTAATTAATATTTTCATGCGCGGCGTTGAGTTCCGCCACTTACCACGCAATGCCTCCAGATTTCGGCGGAAAGTGGGGAACGGAGTGTCTTAACACTAGGTTCCCTCTGCCTACCCTGCTGTGTGTGTGGAATACAACGTGAAGCTGATTTTTTAATATTTTCATTTCTTTGCTCTGCCATCAAGGCGAAAGCCCGAGTGTAAGTTACACTACTCAACACACAATCCCTTGAAAAATGCGGCGTAAAGTAGGGCACAGAGTGTCTTACCACTATATTCCCACTGCCAACCCTGCTGTGAGCGGAATACAGCGTGAAGCTGATTTTATTTTATTTATTTTAGTTTAGTATAAAAAATCTAAATATAAATATAGGTTGCTAAATAAAATTTAACATGAATAACTTAAATAGGGCAACCTTATTTAGCTCTTATTTTAGTCAAAGAGGAAAATATTGAAAGCGATCTTATTTCTAAAAAGTCACAAGTAATTGAATGAATCGTTACGTATTCACGAAAAACTCCAAAAAAATAGAGCAATTAGCAAATGAGGCCTTTGACTTGAGCGCCAGCTTAATAATTTAAACTCACTGAAATATTTAAATTAATTTTGATAGCTGTTTAACTCGTAGTCACGTTACACGGACAGCGTTACTTGATGAATAATGAATCCATTAAACCATGAGTCGTGGTGCACGAGTCGAGGCACAAAGTGTTACTGTAAATGTGACTGTTGTGGGTTCGATTCCCACTCGAGGAAGTGAAAACACCAAAACGCGGCGTTTAAGTTCGCTACACAACACGCAATGTTTTCTGAATTCGCCGGAAAATGGGGAGTGAAATGTCATAAAAAAGAAAAATAAATTATAAAGCTTAAGATTTTTTACTTAAAGTTTTCTATTAGATGTTAATTAAAAGATGACAAAGAAGCGGATAAAAGGCAGAATGTGGCAAAGATAGCGAAGTGAATAACATAGTTTATTTGTAAAGGTAGACATGGAAAGATAGTAAGACAATGTGAGTGAAGATAAAATGTATTATATTTTATTATTATTCAGCTTCACGCTGTATCCCGCACACAACAGGGTAGGCAGATGGGAACCTAAAGTTAAGGCACTCCGTTCCCCACTTTCCGCCGAATTCTGGAGGCATTACATGGTAAGTCGCGAAACTAAATGCCGCGCTTTGTCTCAACACGAAAATATACATTTAAATTAAATTTAATTTCCTGGAGTGGGGATCGAACCCACAACCAGTCGCGTTTATAGTCACACTTTGTGCCCCTGCGCCACGACTGGCCTCAAAATGTATTGTACATATGGAACTATAGGCTGAAAAATCAAACAATTATATATTGTTTCATTTTTCACTGCACTGCACTGCGTTTTTTCTGCCTCTATCCCAGTAAAAATATGCAATAATGATTAAAAAAAAACTTAATATTGAATTACAATCATAAATCAAGGTTGATTTAATAAAATCCAATGATACGGTCCAATGAAGCACACTTGATATCTTCTAAAATAACAAAAAAAAAAAAAAAGAATTATCAAATAAATTGTAATAAATTAATTTAATATAGCGACCTCAAATCATCGAGACCTTTATGTCTTTGGAATAATTTAATAGCATTGACTTATTGAGACATTTTTTTTTCAGCTTCACGCTGTATCCCGCACACAGCAGGGTAGGCAGAGGAAACCTAGTTTTAAGACACTCCGTTCCCCACCTTCTGCCAATTTCTGGAGGCATTGCGTGTTTAGTGACGGAACTCAACGCCGCGCTTTCCTCTCGACACCAGAGCGAAGAAATGAAAATATAAATGTAAATAAATATTTCATCATTGAGACATATAATATTAAGTTATTTATTTTTTATATAACGTTTTGTCGTTTTAACATATTTTGGATTATTTAAAACACGACACATTTAATAATAAATAATCATCATTTTTAGAAGAAAACATAGAATAAATTACTAAGTAAGTATATCATCTATACACTTGCCATACTATCGTCTCTTATCAAACGTTCTTTAAAGTAATATTTTTATGGAGAAAAGGAATAATCTATCTATATATATAAAAGGACTTGTGCTGACTGACTGAGGTAAGACGCACGCAGAGCCGTAACCGCTGATGGTAGAAACGTGAAATTTGGGCAGATGTTTATTTTCATATTCTGGACATCCACTAAGAAGGGAATTTGAAAAATTTTAACCCTAAAGGGATGAAATAGGGGTTGAAAGTTTGTATGGAAAAAAATTTTAATCTGTACCGATTTTTATAAAATTTGAAATTCAGACTCTTAAAAATATTTCATTGAACACGTGTTTCATGGTTTTTAAGAATTCACCCCCTAAAGGTTCAAATAAGGGGTTGAAAGTTTATATGGAAAAATCTTTAAATTGCCACCGATTTTTATAAAAATTTAAATTCAAACTGTTAAAAATATTTTATTGAACACGTGTTTCGTGGTTTTTTTAGAATTTACTCCTAATAAGCGGGCGAAGCCGCGCGCGCCCTCTAGTAATAATATAATAATGTGTAATATTTTTGTTTGTCCCTTATTTTTTTTTTTGTTTAAACCTTTGGACAAAGGTAAATAATTTAAGAACTATTTTTTCCACTAAATATACTTTCTATGTTGTATTTTTTAATATAACAGTTCCAAGAGAAAATCAAAATTAGCATACGAAACTGACTGTTGTTAAAAAAAATGTAAGATTTAGTAAAATGAGTAAAATAACATGCATATCTAAGTATATCGTAAATTTCCAAGTAATTGTATCGCTGGATTTACGACAGAGATAGAGGCGCCTCGCTACAATGGCCTAACCCAAAATGCTTATTTATACGGTAAGATTGTTACATTCATGTATAGGCTGTACTTACACTCCTTGTAAAAAATGTTATTTATATAATAAAACATTATATATATAAGTTAAATAAATATTTTCTAAAAAACACTTGCCTTTATACTATTGGACTATTATTATTTTTTAATAAAAAATATATGACTTCATTTTTTTATAAAACAAACAATGAAAATTAAAGTAGGGAAATATTTATATTTGTTATATTTTCTTTTATGCAGGTAAATACAATATATTGCTTTCTATATTTTCTATTTAAATTGAAGCCTTACAGAAAGCTGCGACAAATCACAGGCTCTTTATTTCTATGATAGAACCCGACGACCTCCCATTTACATACACTTTGCCTAACACCCCCAAAACCTTTTTTTTAACGTTGGAAAATATTTTGTATTGCACAATCGCTATAGGAACTTCTTAGTGGCTTGAAAAGGTGTTTTAAATAAATGACTAAGGACACTACAGTAATTTAGGTACCAACTTTAATAATCGAGGATTAGGTTACAAAATATAACTAATGAAACATAAAAATATTGTGTTATAAATTTTGGAATACTATTAATTAATATCAAATAAAAATATATCATTTGTTGTTTAAATATTTTTAGTATATATTTTGAGTGTAATTATAAGGTTTTATAAAGAATACACAAGTAAATATATTTGCAAACTTTCCTTTACCACCACAAATCCCTTGGGAGGTCTTAGTTTTCCTGTAATATAACATAAGTACATACTTCCCACTTTTGCTTTAAATTTGTGTTACGCCCAGCGTTTGTTACACTATTTTAGGTTCAACTCTTTGTTCGTTAATGAATTGAACCTAAAATAGTTTCACACTTTACCTCGACCTCAGAGCGAAAAAAATGGAAAAGTTAAATATTACTTTCCTCGAGTGGGAATCGAACCCACAACCTGTTGCGTTTACAGTCACACTTTGTGCCCCTATGCCATGATTTGTCTCCAACAGCCTAGCAACGATAGTAGCTCTTATTATCTTGATGACTTATAAATATATTTACCTCAATATCAGAAGATGCTTAAATTTTCGTTTTTATTTGTTCCTAGGTTATTATGTATATTGATTAAATTGTAAATAATGAAAAGCATAGAAAAATAAAATAAAGTCTTTTCATTAAAAAAATATAGAAAAAGCATAGTTTCACTAAAATTGTATAGAAAATTCTACTTGATCCTTCAATTTAATATAAAAAATATTGCTACTTATAATTTAATTGTTTATATATTATAAATACTAGCGGTCCGCCCACGGCTTCGCCCGCTTAAAATACATGATTATTGATTTAATAAGCAGAATTGATTGACAACTATAATGACTTCTAATATGACTTTTTTATTACGTTAATCTGTAATATTCTAATATGATTTTTTACGACGACATTATCGTAATTTCTATAAGAATTTTTGATTGTTTTGAACTAAAAAATACGACCAATGTTGATATTTGATATTCATAAAATATACATAAAGCTAATTATTTATTATATGTATATATTTTTGTAACATTACGTTCTTTTTACCTATGTTATGTTTTTTAAAGCTCTGTTAAATGTGCTGATGTCACTTAATAATTTAATATACTGCTTCAGAAACAGCCGTAAATGTCAAATTATTGATTTGAGTAAGGATTCATGATATTCTTTGTAAAATAACTGTAATGATTGCATATTAACTCCTGTACAATTTTTTTTGGTTACATATATTATTAGCTAAATGTATAATATAATAGAATTGGTAAATATGTAGTTATTACAGTGTACACGTAGAAAGGATGTTTTTAGGCATTTTTATATAGATTTATTTCAAACGAACGAACGAACCAAACAATCTATGTATTTACTTGATATTTCTTTGAAGATCAAATCGTTCTTTATCTTTGTGTTGTATTAATTACGACTTAAACTTAACTGTTATGATTTATGAAGGTAATCTCCACTAACAATTCAGTTTTGTTTACTTTATTGTATAAAATATTGTATAATAGTGCTTTAAAAATATAGATTTTTATCAACAGTCATATAACTAAGACGTTTCTAATGACATTCTTTAGCCAGGAATCTTACCAGCGCGATTTTTATTTAATATTCGCAGGCAAACTAATGCCTTGAGTTCATTCAAATATATAAATGACGATAACTTTTTATTAATTAACCGATTTTGATGAAACAAACTTTAATTGTAAGTTGAGTTAAAACAAAGCAATTAGTGAAACTTTCAACTAAATCGGTTCAGTACTTTCGAAAAAAATGTGACCATACATATCGACAGACAGACTGACAAGAAATTCAAAAAAAATATTTTTGCTTTCTACTATTCTTTTTAAGTGCCCCTCTATCCATTTCAGTCAAAATTACTAAATGTACAGACAAAATATTTTTACTGTCTTATTATATATAGAGATAAACACTATACATTTGTCTAGACAAATGTACTAGACCCTAGGTGAATGAAAAGTGAAATTCATAGAGATGGATTGGGTCGACTAGTTTCTTTTTCTTGTCTAATATTAAAAAAATTAAATCAGCTTCGCGCTGTATCCCGCACACAGCAGGGTAGGCAGAGGGAACCTAGTGTTAAGACACCTCTGTTCCCCACTTTCTGCCGAATTCTGGAGGCATTGCGTGTTGAGTGGCAGAACTCAACGTTGCGCTCAGCCTCGACGCCAGAGCAAAGAAATGGAAATATAAGTTTAAGTAAATATTACATCTCCTCGAGTGGGGTTCGAACCCACAACCAGTTGGTTTTACAGTCACACTTCGTGCCGCTGCGCCACGACTGGCCTCATATTATATATTTTTATATTTCCCTTGAAAAGCGTATATAAAACCAAGAATCTATATAGAAATCAGTTGAAATAAAGAAAATAAACATACCTACACAAAGCTATATGCCATATTGTTGTTGTGTTAGCACTATCAAGAAATAAAAAGGGAAAGTTTACCCCAAGTGTAGAAAAGTGCTATTATAAAAATGAATAGATCCCATAATCTTTTAGTCGAATTCGAAAAGGGCAATCAATATCGATTTAGTTCAGTCGCAATAGAAAAGTAATGTTAGAAATGAAAAGCACTTTTCCACGTGGACGAGAGCGATAAAAATCGGCCGATCATCGCCAGCTCGGACAGGGCGGGGGTGGTTCGATTACAACAATTATTTTGATTGGTACAGCGTTTTAACCTTGACCACTTGCGGACCCTGACGAATGATGATACCGGATACTAATGAATGAATCAAAATAAAGACCTTTATTGTCATGATGTCGTGCAGCAGGACTGCCAGAGGTGTGACGTTAGAAGGAATGTATTATTTATTAACATTTTTATACTTATTAAGTAAACGTATAAAAATTTGAACATAGCGGGATTTGAACCCGCACCTATTTGGAAACCGTCCAAGCGCTCTGACCAACTAAGCCTTGAATTTTTGCTTGATTGGAATTTGGATGAAACTATTTTTCTTTCCTAAGTGTGGAATAACACTTTAAAAATTTTAAAAACAATAATTTTATTTCATCGCTCTGGCACCAAGGCAAAAGCCCGACTTTGAGTTCCGCCACTCAACACGCAATGCTTCGGAAAAGTCGGTGGAAACTGGGAAACGGGCTAGGGCCCTGCTGTGTACTATGATATATGCAGGATACAGCGTGAAACTGATCTTTTTATTTTAATTGTTAGTTAGCGACAAAAGTCCTATTTACTTTTGAAGACTTGAAAAATTCATTTTAATAATAAAATAGAAGATAAAAATTCTAAGTGTAAAATAAAAAAGGTGTGGAAAAACAGCCTCGAGACTTTTTTCTTTTTGTTTCAGAATAAATGCGCGACACAATGAATAAAAATTGTATTCCAAGCAACGCAACGGTACAAAGCTTCAAGCAAGAGCTAGTCATTTCTTTTGTCTTTTGGTTTTCCATTAAAATTTGTTATATTATAGTATAATATTTAAAACTGTTACATGAAAAGTTTACTAAGTTAAATAATATTTTCTAGTGTTTATTTAAAAATAATATAACATTTGTTCAAAATTGAAATCTTTGTAAAACACTTGACGGTCTAAAAAAATAATAATGAAAAAAATAAACCCAAATTCATATTGCATTAAGATAATGATTGAATTGAAGCAATAAATCCTGTTAACGACATTAATGAACCACATTTAAATTCTAAACGAAGTTCTAAATTATTCATACCAGTCAGAGCTCGCTGTCTGTGTCGCATTTGACTCTCTCAATTAGGTGTCTGTCTCTTAACAGACCTTATCAGTATAACTAAGAAATCTACGAACAAACAGAACAGACGAAGTGTTCGTAAAGCAAGCAGGTCATTAAAGTGAACAATTGAGGCGACGCAAATTGAGATTTCAGAATCCATTTCATGATCTAAATCGGAAATACCTCACGTACATTCACTGGGTTTTAACGATTAGAAATTCCACGGCTGTAATACATCTTCCAAGGTGAATTGGGCTTTTTTTTTTCTTTTTACTTGGTTTATTTTCATTGATGTTTTTAAATCAGTAATTAACTTATAGTAAAGGCCAGTCGTGGCACAGAGGCACAAGGTGTGACCGTAAAATCGACTGGTTGTGGGTTTGATCCCAACTCGAGGAAATAAAATATTTATTTAAATTTATATTTTCATTTCGGGAACGTAGTCTTAACACTAGGTTCGCTCTGCCTAGGGTAGGCTGTATACGGGATTCAGCGTGAAGGTGATTTGATTTTTAACTTATAGTATTTTAACGATATTATTTACTACTCATAGTACAGTAGTAAATATAAATAACGACCATTTTAAAATCAAAATTTTCTAATGTTTTTAGAAACACTACCGCTTTATGTTGTCTCCTTTTTGTCAAAAAATCTGGTTATTTAAAATATAAAAAAATATATATTTATGAATTACTGTATGTATATCTTTATTTATTTTTAATGAGTATATTTCTTTTACAAATATTTCAATGCATTTGAACGAAAGACTGAATAGTAAATAATGTTGAATATTACAGCATCTTTTATCTCCTAGTTCAAACATCCTAAAGTAGATTTCCCACAAGAACACTCGTGAAGGGAATCACGTTCACTACATATGAACAGATTAAAACGAACACGAACTTATCTGTACCTCGTGGTCTTTCTAAATCTATTTTGATCTAAGTTTCTAATACGTATAACGTGGACTACATTTCAATTATTAGAGTAGATACACAAAATGAGAATATTATACACAAAATATTTCAATTTCTTTGTATTTACTTAGTAATTTATATTTATTTCAATTTATATTTCCATTTGGGGAACGGAGTGGGGAACGGAGTGGGGAACGGAGTGTCTTAACATTAGGTTCCCTCTGCCTACCCTGTTGTGTGCGGGATACAGCGTCAAGCTGATTATATTTCCATTTCTTCGCTCTTATGTCGAGGCAAAGCGCGGCGTTGAGTTCCGCAACTCAATACGCAACGCCTCCAGAATTCGACGGAAAATGGAGAACATTGTGTCTTAACATTAAGTTCCCCCGCCTTCCCTGCCGTGTGATACAGCATGAAGCTGATTTATTTGTTTGATTTTTATTGTAAATACGTATAACGTGGACTACATTTTAACTATTGAAGTAGATACACAAAATGAGAATATTGTATATAAAATATATAAATTTCTTTGTTTTAAATAAGTTTCACGGAACGAATATTTGAAAAGCTTTTGATTTAATTATTAACTTTCCTTTTGTCTTATTCATTTTTGAATTGTTTTGTATCAATATTTTCATATAAAGAAATGTTGCTAATATATAGATAAAAAAAAAATTAGTAAATAAAACAAAAGTGACAAGGATTTAAAATATTTTTAAGTACACCCACCCCTCTAAAGATAAGCCTTACTTTACTGTCTGGAGTATCAGGAGCCACTTAGCCTTATCTCTTTATTGGAGCTTCAGCCGAACATTAACAACATGCTGCTCAGCTCTCAAGTTAAAATATGGCAGTCGTAGCAACAAAAAAAAATGTAATAGCTTACTTTGTACCTTAATTGTGGAAATCAAAAAATATATACCAATGAACCTTTGAAAATCATTTAGTACTTTTATTTCTTTTCTAGATATTTCAATTGGATTTATTTGCTGTCTGTGTGTGTTAGCACAAGGTTCCCTCTGTCTTCCCTGCTGTGTGCGGGATACAGCGTGAAGTTTATTTTAGTTACGTATTTTAATACACAAATGCGTACTATTTTATAACACCGCAAAATAATAAATAATTTATTCAAGGTAACGAAGTATAAGTTTCAGAACGTTACTTTTCCATGTTTTCAGTATGAAGTTGGTGTTTAATCTGCACAAGACTAGAACTGTAACTTTAAACAAGTTTTCTACCATAGCAAAATGTACAATACCGCGCTCAGCTCAGCCTAGAATTATAAAGGTGCATCTAGTTTTCATCAGAAACTATTAACAGACTGGCAATGTTTATCTTTGAAATTACAAACTTCTAATAAAGGGATCTCTTAAATGTGAAAAGAAAAGAAGCGCTAAAATGATTTTACTCATAAATACGCTTTCATCTTTTCGTACTTTACGTTCAAAACAAACAAAAATCTCTATAAAGTACTTTCTTCTTTTTTGTTCCTCGTATAAATTGTTAGCTAGCTTTTTTGTTAAATAAAACTCCACGGCTGCGATTAAATGAACCGCAGAATTTTAGACCTGACAATAATTAAAACTAGTACCTACTTAAAGGGCCCCCACGATTATAGTCATAATCTAAATTATTATGATGTATCATTTTATTCTTTACTTTATAACAACAATTTTGGTTTAAGGATTCTATGTGATTAAACCAAAATTGTTGGTCAAACTCTAAATGGTACGTTAGACATTTCATTATAACTGAAAGCATTTTACTATTTACTCTAATTCGTAAAAGGTATTTCCTGAAAATGTATATATTTACTTACATTATATAACAATATATACATATCTACATACAATAACAATAAGCATCATCGCTTTGAAAATTTTCTCAAATCCATAATTTGATGCGTAAGAAAGATATCTTAGTAAAGAAATAACTATTTTCTACTCCACGTGGGTATACGTGGTATTGGAAAGTTAAGGTCGTATTAAATTTGACCACCTCTAGTACCTTCGCTTACTTCAATAACTTTCAAATCACAATTGCTACACTATAACAAAATGTGAAACAATTTTTTTTAATACAATATTGTTAACTCAGTTTCACGCATCCCGCACACAGCAGGGTAGGCAGAGGGAATCTAGTGTTAAGACACTCCGTTCCCCACTTTCTGCCGAATTCTGGAGGTATTGCGTGTTGAGTGGCAGAACTCAACGTCGCGCTTAACCTCGACACCAGAGCGAAGAAATGGAAATATAAATTTAAGTAAATATTTCATCCCCTCGAGTGGGGATCGAACCCACAACCAGTCGGTTTTTACAGTCACACCTCGTGCCGCTGCGCCACGACCGGCCCCTAATATTGTTAAAATAGCAGGAAATATCACAAACGTTGTACCGTGTAAACATTAGCCGTATGAGAGAAAAAAGAGACCGCTCACAAATCACTGTCATCTGATAAACGTGATCTATTCATTGATATGCTTAAATAAATTTACATAAAGCAAAAGTAAGGGAACTGGAAACTTGCTTAATGCCTAAGCTTATTTCGGGATCACTGACAAGGGACGTCTCTATGTAAAGAAAAATTACCGATAGTTAAAACACATATATATTATTGTATTACAAAGTATATATAATACTTTAAAATAATAATCTTAAAATAGTATAATATACTGCACAATAATGTAAAATAATAGTGAAAATTGTTTAGAAATTTTATTAATTTAAATGATGAACTCTCTATATCTTTTACAATCCAAACAATTCACTCTTTCAAAGCTAATGGGATCGAAATGATCGCAATTTTTTATTTCAGGCTCACAGGCGTCCGTAACTTGCTATTATTTTATTTTTATAATATGTTTTATATTTAAATTATAAAAAAGTGACATTAGATTTTATTGTAATTTTAAAACATGGAAGAAATACTAATATCTCAATACTTACAAATAACTAATCTATTTACTTTTTAATTAAAAAATAAATTAAATCAGCTTCACGCTGTATCCCGCACATAGCAAGGTAGGCAGAGGGTTAAGTGTTAAGACATTCCGATCCCCACTTTCTGCCGAATTCTGAAGGCATTGCGTGTTGAGTGGCAGAACTCAACGCCGCTATTTTTTAATGTTATTAATATATATTTAATGTTATTAATAATATTTATATCGTAAGATGGTTTTACTACCTTTAAATATTATACAGGTACAGGCACATAGAGTCTTTAGTATATTACTTCAAGTCATACTTTATAGCCATACCATTTTATACCCCACGTACTCGTAGTTTAATAATTCAAGCTCCAAAACTTAGACCGTATAACGGATTATAGAAATTACTTGTTGTTTGTTGGCATCTTGTATTGTTTCCTTTGTTCAACAGAATAATTAATAAGATATCAACATTAATTAAAAAATTTTTTCAGCTAATATATAATTAATCCAAAAATTTAAATTGCATTGTAGTTATAGAAACAAGGGAAAAAAATCTGAAATATCAAAATCAGTGAAATACTTGATTTTAGGTTGTAGTTATAATTATAGCAAATATAAATATTGAATATAATAATATTATAAAATCCCGTAAATGTAAGTTATTTCAAGAAAGAATTCAAAATCTATTTCATAAATAATTTATAAAATAAATTATTTACTGGATTGTGCCAGTCAAAGTAAACCGTAAAACAACATTTCAACTGAGTAAATAGAAAATATTAAATTATCAAGCGACGTACAGGTACTTGTATCAACAATACATTATCTTATATGGCAACACATTCAACAGGTAAACCGTTGTAGTGAGAGACATCCGTCAAGGGAACGTGCACAGCTACGGCGCGCTACGGAGCGCTAGCGCGGCGCGTGCGGCTACGACGCGGGCGGCCACTCCGCGCCTCTACGTAACCGAGATGGGTCCTACTAAGGAATAGAGCTACTTACGGGAGCGCTGGGCTACGGGGCGATAGAGTGCCGGTGGATCAGCACTTGTGACAGCGTGTGAGGCCGCGTGGCCGGGCTGCGGCAGACTGTTGCTCCCGGGGCCGCTTCACTTGTTACGTGCCACCCGCCGCCCTGCACGACGCCACCCCAACCCCCCGCCCCCCTCCTCACCTGCCCGCCGCCCGGCCTCGCCCGCCGCGCCCCGGTCACGCCGTGCGGCTCTCCCCCGGGTGCGCCACCCCGCATCCGCTCACCAATATCACGGGTCTTTCACTTTGCAACGTCCTTACCTTACCTAGGCGAGGTACGTATCAAAGTCTACCTTTCAAATCGAAAACGCTTCAAAACCTTTTGAATGAATATAATTCGTTCAAAAGGGTTAGATTGATGAATTATGTTAGTACTAAAAGCTTCCTTATTTTTTATATTAATAACTCTAAAAAATCCCTACCGACAACTGTAGTTTAGTAGTAGTAACGCCTGAAGTTTGCTTAATTTCCTCTACAAGTTATTATATTTTATTTTATGTAGTATTAATCTACATTTTTTTATACTTGTACATTTTTTGTAAGCATTTATAAATAAAGAAATATATTTATTTAGCAATTTTTGAATTATGGAAAATTTGTAATATATCTCTATGTTGGTCTCCGTTAAAAAGAAAAATATCATGAAGTGATCGTTAAGCAGTTAATATATAATAAAACTTTACATTAGTACTTCTTGTCATTTCTTTAATAATGAAAATTTAAAAAAATGTGTTTAAGATATAGTGAGCAAACATTTTCGCAATACACTATATTAATTGAATTGTGAAATTGAAAAAATCTTCTTTATTTTCTTTGTTTTTATCTAAATGTCAATATTAGCACGTTCAATAAAAACATCTGTCTTTATGAAATTTTCAATAGTAGTTTACTTTAATATAATTTTATTTAGAAACGTCACTTCTTTTAATCAGTTCTAAAATCCCCCCCTCCATGAGTCATGCCCATACCGAGTTTAACCTTGACTCAAAGATTAAATAGGACACGGTCTGCAAGGATACTGTGGCAGTAAAAAAGTTTGTCAATTTCTAGAAAGTTAATTATTTTATGCATATATTTTTTTAATTATAAAAAAAATAATTTATAAGCAGCAACTTTTTTTTATTTATTAACATTTTCAATATAAAAGGTCAGGTTTCATTATTATAGTCTTAGATATAATTCAGTAGTGGTCCGTCGTCATTTTGATAGAATGTAGACCTTCCTGCTTAATGCATTTTTCTTTCTCTTTATTATTATAATTTAAAATAATTAACGTGATATATATATGTGGTGACTTTACTATTAATTTACTAGATAATTCCACCACTTGTATCAGATTCAGGTCATTACTAAATTCATATAACCTAGATAATCTATTTCTAGAGCCAACAAGAATCACTCATTGTACCGCTACTTGCATTGATAATATTTTTACAAACTCTGTGCCATGTAAAAAATCAATAATTAATATGTTAATAATAGTTGTTGTTAACTCAGATCATTGCGGACAGTTGGCTTCCTTTCACTTTGGTAAAAATATAATTAATAAAAATAAAAAAAATGTTTTTTATACCGATGACGACTGATCGTGTAGAAAAATTTAGAAGTAACATAATAAACTTAACTTAACTTAACTTAACTTAGCTTCACGCTTTATCCCTTGCGGGGTAGTCAGAGAGAACGGAGCGCCAAACGCTACGGTCTCTACATACCTCTTTCGCCTCGTCCACTGTCATCAACCTCTTCATACATGCCCTTCGGGGGGTCCTCATGCTTTTTACGTGACCTTCCTCCAGTATCTTTGATACTGTGTTTTCGAAGGTCAACCGAGGTCTCCCCCTACCTCTCTTACCGCTCACTTTTCCATCATAAATCTTTTTTGCCATTCTTTCATCACTCATTCGTTCGACGTGCCCAAACCAGCTGAGCACGTTCTTCTTCATTCTCACCGTGACATCCTCGCTAGTACCTGCCATTCTGTGTACCTCTTCATTGCGGATTCGATCAGCTAAGCTG
>JAAIXJ010000054.1:0-14322 GCA_013403705.1 Heliconius hermathena | reverse complement strand
AGACAATCTATACCTTGGGCCCTAAAGACTCCTTAAGGCAAAAGTTTAAAGAAATTAATATATTGACAGTTGCATCTCAATATATTTTTGAAAATGTTATGTATGTTAAGAAAAACATTAATAATTTTACCAAAATTGGTGATTTTCATAATATTAACACTAGAAATAGGCATAATCTTGGTGCACCTGTAACTCGGTTGCATCGAATTCGTAATTCTTTTATGGGACAATGTGTACGCTTTTACAATAGGATTCCAGAAAACGTCAGAGAATTGTCTATATCACGATTTAAAAAAATTGTGAAAGACGTTTGTGTGTTAAAGGTAATTACCAAATTAATGATTTTGTAAATGATAACACGCCTTGGGAATGAAATGCTCGCTCCAGTCTGTTCCAAAAGTATCATTGTCACAGATATTTAAATATGTATTTGTATAAATTTATTTAAAAAAAATAGGTCCCGCTGAGTTTTTTGCGCCAGTTCTTCTCAGGTCTGAGGCATTAACTTTAGTGAACTGGTGGTAAATTATTTGACGTTCAAAAAATAAAGCATGTAACTTCTTATTTTGAATAAAATTATTTGAATTTGAATTTGTAATACCTTTCTCTTTCTATTATATATAAAAGTGTTTAATCGTCGCGGATGACGTTTTGAAGTATACGATATAACATTGTCCGGGCGCTTATTTTTTTAAGGAACGCCCGAGCATCATTGCGACAGCGACGACAATTTATTATTTATTGTGTTTTTCGATCATTGCAAGTGGGGGGGAGGGGAAAGTTGAGTGAAGCGAGCAGGAGGTAGTAATATATTATAATGATGGCATTTTTTTTATATTTTGGTTTGGCTGTACATGCTCTTTCACTTAATATCTACTGCGGAAATCAGCTTCACGCTGTATCCGCGGGATGCAGCAGGGGCGGGGCGGCTGTGTGCGGACACAACAGGGTAGGTACAGGGAACTTAGTGTTAAGACAATCCGTTCTCCACTCTCTGCTAAATTCTGGGGGTTTTGCGTGTTGATTTGCAGAACTAAACGCCGCGTTTTGCCTCAACACCAGAGCGAAGAAATGAAAAAACACCACGACTGGCCTGGTATGATTATATTTTCTATAGAGTTATTTTTATATTTTAGAAAATTAATTACAAGACAAATCCAGTAGTCGCGGTGCAGGGGCACAAGCGTGAGATTATAAACACGACGACTGTTTGTTCGATTTCCACTCAGGAAATATTTCATATTTCATTTCCTTGTTCTGATAACGAGGCAAAAGCGCGGCGTTACATACAATGCATCATGAATGCGATGGAAAGTTGGGAACGGAAATGTCTTAATGAAAACGGAGTGCCTTTACATTACCTTTCCAGGTTCCCTCTGCCTACCTTGCTACGGGTGAAATACAGTGTGAAGCTAAAAAAAAATCCCGGTACCAGTCAAAATAATTAAAAAATTCAAAAATATATATTCTTTACAACGCATGTATATTCTTAAAGTTCGTTTGTCATTTCCATTAAAACCTCGACAGATAAGTAGATAGTTGAAAAAAAAGTTCACAGTGACATACGTAAATGGAATGGGCAATAAACTGAACATTCTATTTACTTACATAGACACATATGCATGTATGTATATATATTTTCTTTATTATTAAATAAGTAAATGTAGATTCCAAAAAGGTATATTACATATTTCAAAAGATACATTACATTTCAACCTTAAGAAATACAATGCGCAAAGCCGGCCTTATCACAAAAAAAAGGAAGCTCTTCCAGACAACTAACCCAAATTTCGCAAGGATATAGCTAAAACATAAATCGGTGCAATTAGTAGGAAAACTATAACACCTATATACATACATAGCTCATCGTGCATATTTATAACATATACTCATACACGTTACAAGTCATATCAGCTTCACGCTGTATCCCGCACACAGCAGGGTAGGCAGAGGGAACCTAGTGTTAAGACACTCCGTTCCCCACTTTCTGCCGAATTCTGGAGGCATTGCGTGTTGAGTGGCAGAACTCAACGCCGCGCTTAACCTCGACACCAGAGCGAAGAAATGGAAATATAAATTTAAGTAAATATTTCATCTCCTCGAGTGGGGATCGAACCCACAACCAGTCGATTTTACAGGCACACTTCGTGCCGCTGCGCCACGACTGGCCTCACGAGTCATATATACATTAAATATCTATATCTACACCTCGGATTGCCGATGTGGATTCAAATATTCGCGAATGTGGATGCGAATATTCGTAACATCACTATTCTATGTCATTACGCATTTTCTAAATTTTAGTTTAAGAAAAAAATAAAGATAGCAAGTAGAACAGTAGGTTCAATAAAATCAAACTCCATTCAATTGTTATGTTTTTTAATACAATAAAAAATAATTTAATCTCGTAAGATCACACATTATCAGTCTTCACTTTATCGTTTACTTTTTTTTTCTTTACTTTGGGCAATGAAGCTTCACAATTAACTCGGCAATTTTTGAAACTAAATACAAACGTAACAAACCCCGTTCGAACGAGACGAGCCAGCCCTATACAATTGTCACCAAATTTGAACAAAAACTGAATATTCGCATTCGCGAACGTCGGTCATAGATATTTGTATTCGCGTTCCTATTCGAGAATGTTCTAAAAATTACATTCCTTACATCACCAGTATGGAATACCTGGGGCACCCAGGCCATGTATGAAATATTATAATATTATTGTCCATTTCATACTTTATTAAAAAATCAAATCAAATCAGCTTCACGCTGTATCCCGCACACAGCAGGGTAGATAGAGGGAACCTAGTGATAAGACACTTCGTTCCCCACTTTCTGCCGAATTTTGAAGGCATTGCGTGTTGAGTGGTAGAACTCAACGCCGCGCTTAGCCTCGACACCAGAGCGAAGAAATGGAAATATACATTTAAGTAAATATTTCATTTCCTCGAGTGAGGATCGAACCCACAACCAGGCGATTTTCAGTTACACTTGGTGCCGCTGCGCTACGACTGGCCTCATACTTTATTTTGGTAATCAATACAATTCCGAGTGATTGTATAAAGTACCCGCTGTTTCGGTAATGTGTAAAATAAATAGATCTTGGTCTACATTCCTATATTCGAGCTACAGATTTTGCAGTTCTTAAATACATGTTATGTAAGGCTAGAAACTTTTTTTAAAGGAGTTGTTGGTCATCCTACTGGGCGTATCCCCCGGATGGTGAATAGGGGGAAACCACTTGCACTTGCGGGCGAGTGGCTCTGGAATTTATTCCCGGTGCGGACTAAAACCAGCCAGGCATGGGCGTGCCTTTAGTCTAGGCCTTGTCCTAGGTATGCGAGCCTAGGTATGTTATGGATAAGGCCTAGGAGAACACACTCCGAAAGAACTAAGAAGAACACTCCGTCCTGATCTTATGCTAATGGTTACTCAAACTTTTAGTAGTGATAAAAGATGGAAAGAAGATGGAATTTGGAGTCGATATATGTGCGAGCATGCATGTAGTGCGCGGGGGTGTGATAAGATCTGATAATATTTGCATTTCAGATTCTGTTTCTTTTAGAACACTTAGTGAAAGTGAGACTTATAAATACCTTGGAACGCCTGAAGCATTGGGTATTGATGAGCAAAACATAAAGCAATTGTTTAAGAAGCGTTTCTTTGGTCGCCTGTAAAAAGTGCTTGGCAGCCATTTATCTGGTGACAACAAGGTGCGTGCTTTTAATGATTGGGTTATGCCGCTGTTAGTCTATACTTTTGGGCATTGTAAGATGGACACATATTGAGTTAGACTCTGTAGATCGCCAAATACGTAAATTGTTAACAACATACCAAATGCACCACCCGCGTTCGTTCGTAATGAGTCTCATTTTTATAGTCTGTATATCCCGCATTAGTATGGAGGTCGAGGCTTTTTGAATGTCAAGAACCTCCATAACCACGAGGTGTGGTGGAGGAGTCTTAGATAATATTTTCTTAAAATTGACATGGATATGCATAAGGGTGTGGTAACAGTTGATAAAGGCCTTACTCCTCTGTCCTTGGGCAAAGAGATCTGACGTATGCCTGTAGTACTTACTACTTGTGATCACATAGCTGTGTGGAAGAGCAAAGAGCTGCGTGGTAGATTCCCGGACGTGGATACTGCTTCCTCTTTAACTTGGTTACAGTTCGGGGGTCTTTTCAGGGAAACTGTCATTGTGCCGATAGTGGTTTCAGTTATCGGTCTAATAGCGAAAAGCCTCGACAAACATCTTAAGAGGTTATCGCTTATCTGTTGGATCAAGAAACGGATGCAGAAAGCAGTTTTACTTGAGACGACGCGTATTGTGAGGAAGTTCCTCTCTCTGGAGTCCCAGCCACCGATGGTTTGGACCCTTGTTCCACCCTAGGAAGAGTGTTTTTTTTATATTCTTAAATTTATTTGTTATAACAATTTATATTTAAAAATGTAAAATTAATTTCTCTTGTAATAAAAGTATATAATTTTTTTTCTTTATATGTTTGTATGAATTTATTACTGTGACTTAGAGCACAACTACTTCTAACAGTGTTAGATGAAAACTTAAACGTTCGATTAATAGGGCAAAATCACTAAGTTTGCTAACTTAATTAGTTAGCTTCATGTGTGCCCTGTGAACTTCGCTAGGGTCATTTTAAAGGAAAACTTCTATGTCAGTTATAACTACGAAGTTTCTAACTTAAATGAGTACAACTAGGTAATGTTGATTAATGGTCCATATTTTAAAATAAGAACACAAAATTGAAACGGATCAAGACTACTACTTAACAATAATATCAGTGTCATTTTTTAAGATTGAAAAATTATAAAGAAAAATTACATCAAAAAGTTTTTATTTTTTTTCCCTGTTCCATTATTATTTTTATACAAATATATTATGTAAAACTAATAATGGATAAGATATTTTGTGTGGTGAAATGATTAGTTCACATTAGTCACAATTACTGTTACTTATAAGGTCGACACAAAAAATAAAAAGAATATATTAAATAAATAAAAATAAATAAATCATCTTCACGCTGTATCCCGCACATAGCAGGATACGCAGGGGGAACCTAGTGTTAAGACACTCTGTTCCCAATTTCCGTCGACTTCTGCGCCGACATTACGGGTTGAGTTGCGGAGCTCAACGCCATGCTTTTGCCTCGACACCAGAGCGAAGAAATGAAAATAAATATTTTATTTCCTCGAGTGGGGATCGAATCAACAATCAGTCAATTTTACAGTCACACTTTGTGCCCCTGCGCCACGACTGGCCTCCAATGGCCACAATATATTAATGTATTATAATTAATAATTTAATAATATAGTAAAAATTTTATAAATATATTTCTGCAATAAAAATTCTAATTCTAGTTTGGCTACTCGCATCAATATCGTAAATGTTTCTATTATACTTTGTGAAACTGAATGTTAAAATAGTTTTGTTGAACCGTTATTAACTGCGCTGCGATGCTACAACGTATTCCTTTGAGTTCTTAAATATTTAATCAAGTTTTTAAAAGCATCTCTAGTTTTACTTAATTAAGGTCCATTACTTTAAATTAATTTACTGTGTGTTTAAAAAGTGAAATATTAAATACAAAAAAGTGAAAAATAGCTAGAGCCAATATCATTATCATATATTGTATAGGTATATATATTATATTTGACCATAATCAGATATACAGAATATAATGTAAAACAGAAATTACAAGAATTTTTATATTTTCATTTAATCTTTTCATGTTTGTATTATATATTAATTAGGAAAAAAATAGATAAATTAAAAGATTTATGTCAATAGAAGTCGCTGATCCTTTTGAATATTTAATTAGAACATTCCTTTATAAGGCGGCATGCTCTTCATTTTATATATGTGATTCTTTTGATTCGTATTTAATCTTTGAAATTCTTATGATATTATATATACCTACTGGTTATATATATTATTTGTTTTAGGTTATCTGTAAATATTAAGTCCTTACATATGAAATTGGCGTTTGGTATGGGATCAACAAAAAGTCGAATGTTTTCGAAATTCGAATTCGAATGTCAACAAAAAAAAACAAATTAACGAAACACAAATACATGTGTAAATAGCTGTCTAGATTTGAATTTGGAATTCCTAACCAAAGAGGAGAAATTTGTGATTAAAGTTTATAACAAAATGCCAATTTCATATGTAAGGACCTAATATTTCTCAATATGTACGTTCTGTTTTAGTACCTCAAAAGGTAAAAATAGAACCCTTATACGATCACCTTGTTGCCCGTCTCGTTCGTCTGTCAAAACCATTTATCTGGAGATTGAGTTGATGTATCAACTCAATATATTAAATATTAAGATCAACGGTCCCTTTTAGCACAGAGAATATCAACGCGATGAAAAAATAAGAGCATTTAAATATCATACTTACGGTGTTTGATATGAAATTTGCCGCGTTATCAAAACCTATAGAGTATTTACAGTGCACCTATGGTTATGAAGTGAGATCTTACAATATAGCTAAAGGGAAAAATCGGTATAATAAAAAATTATGAATATTCTATAAAAAAATCATAACAAATTTATATTTGTAGTTCTTTTCATACAAAATGATACATACGGCCGCAAACTTAAGTTTGTCGACTTAATTCTCCCTCGAGGAAATGTCCTCCAGGATTCGTCGGAAAGTAGAGAACGAAAGTGTCCTAATGTGAACGGAGTGTCTTTACACTAGATTCTTAGGTACTACGTATGGGATACAGCGTGTAACTAATAAAAACAGAGTATTTTATTCAAAATTAGTGCATAGGAACGCCAGCAAACAAGTTTGTCACTTTTTGTAAGTATTACCTACTTCCCGGTGATTTACAATCCTAAAATTGGTACCGAACCCTCGGTGGGTGAGCCTGACGTATATAGTCTCATTTATATTATACCAAACCAAAATTGTTTTCAGTAGGTTTGAGGTGTCCATTTAGCCAGCCAGTTTCTTTTCAATTTCGTAAAAGTATAAAAAATTAAATCAAATTAAAAATTAAATCAGCTTCACGCTGTATCCAACACACAGCAGGGTAGGCAGAGGGAACCTAGTGTTAAGACACTCCGTTCCCCATTTTCTGCCGAATTCTGGAGGCATTGCATATCACCATATTGTAGAAATGAAAAAATAAAAATCGTCGAAATATATTAAGTAGGATATCGTTGACTAGGTATTCACAAATGACGACGAAATCCTAACAAAACAGTGTAAAATACTTAATAATAAGTGTGTAACTAAAAAGGGAAAATCAAGTCCAATAGTTCATTAGGATTAACAGTCAGAACCTATTTGACATTCAATCTTCGCAAAGACCCCTGTAAAATTCAAAGGGTCCCGACTGTTAATTCTAATGACTGATTCTTTTTTTCTTTTTGGAATAATGTAGGCGGGTTTTGTTTTTTTTTTTTAATAATAACGTTTCTTAATTTTACCGATAAAAGATGGGCGATCTATGTGGGTGACGAGTTCAGCGTTCACTCTTTTTTATCTATTTATTTGGAATTCGTAAACGACGCATTACTTGACATTTAACTTCGCAATTGTTATTCGCATTTTGTTATTTTTAAAATCGCTTTATTTTCCTACATTCTTTGATCTCACTTTCATACTTAACTTATTTTTTTTCTCTTAATAGTATCTAATTATCAATAATTATTAGTTTTCATAATTGATTTATGAGTTACAAAGGGCTCAAAAGTAGCTTGAAAGTAGTAGAAGTAGTTCGTGTGAAATTCACTTTGCGCGTTTCCAGCTTTTTAACTTAATTAGGCACGCGGGCGCGTTCTCATCTTAATAAGAATATTTTCCAACTAACCAATTTATAACAAAAGGTTAAACAGAATCATATCTCTTCCCATAATAAAATAAGAAATATGAAAATTTGAGGCCAGTCGTGGCGCAGAGCCACAAAATGTAATTGGAAAATCGACTGGTTGTGGGTTCGATCCAAATTCGAGTACTTGAAATATTTATTTAAATTTATATTTTCATTTCTTCGCGCTGGTGTCGAGATAAAGCGCGGCATTGAGTTCCGCCACTCAATACGCAATGCCTCCAAATTTCGGCGGAAAGTACGGAATGGAGTGTCTTACCACTAAGTTCCCTCTGCCTACCCTGCTGTGTGCGGGATACAGAGTGAAGCTGATTTTTAAATGTAAGTGCTAATACACTTAATAAGAAATAAAAAAAAACCGATTAACAAGCTAAAATATAGAGAGGAAATTTCAATTTTATCGACTAAAGTTATAATATGCTAAAATATACAATAGCCTTACACTTGGCTTAAAATGGAAAAGTTTTAATGTTAGGTAAACTGTGCACCTTCATAGCGTCGAAACATTATATTTGCTATAAAATGAAATTAATTAAAATATTCTTATAGAGGTATAGAAATTATGCAAGACCGACACTACCACAGAGGTCATATTACTACACCCACGTCAGAGTTTCTAAATATATATCACCAAAATATTTTATGGAACACATAATTAAAGTGAATGTTTTAATTTATGTAAATATTATTAGAAAAATTTCGAAGCCGTCGTGTAGCAGGGGAACGAGGGTGTAACTGTAATGCAAAGATTGTGGGTTTGATCCTCACTCAAGGAAATGAATTATCATTTATTAATATTTTCATTTCTTCGCTCTAGCACCAAGGCAAAAGTTCAGCGTTGAGTTCCGCCACTCATCACGCAATACTTCATAAAACTCGGCGTAAAGTGAGGAACGGAGTACAAGACACTCCGTTTCCATTCATTCAATTATAGGTTCATTCTGCCTACTCTGTTATGTGCGGGATACAACGTGAAGCTGATTTACGATTTACTTATTATTATATATAATAATAATAATAAAATACTTTAAGTGGAACAAATATAAAATTTTGTAAAAAACTTAAAAAAATAAATAATTACAACTCACCTATTTAGGTTCAATCAATACATGAACGATGTCATCCTCGAGTCGTAGGTACCGGTAGGTCCCGATAATCCGCGGAGTGGAGCCGCGAGCACGTCCCCGCGTCGAGTCGCATGGATCATGCAGGTCACCAATCACTCGCTTAACATGTATTACTCAGGTCGCAGACGTAAACCCAGTTTATAAAGTACTCTAGGAAAGCATCGAGATTTGATTTTGTATGTCGCTCTTTCATGGATTTCATTATAAGGAAAAATATGTAAATATATGGACAAATGTGGTACTTACGTGAAAGTTGTTATATTACAGTTTTTTTTAAATATGTATTGTTTGATCCCAACAAAATGTTGATATATTAGTTAATATTTAGTTAAACATTAATATATAGTTAAACGTTAATACGAGTACTCCAGAATTCGATGGAAAATGAAGAATGGAAGAGTCTTGATGGAAACAGAGTGTCTTAACACTAGGTTTCCAGGTTCCCTCTGCCTACTTTGCTATGTACGGGATATAGCTTGAAGCGTAAAAAAATACTGCATAAGACCTCAACCAGATAGTTTAGTCTCATTTAGACCTTGTTAATCAAGTTACCTATAAAAATATTTAAGGAAATGGGATTTGAATACACAACCTTCGTCACGTATACTGAGACACCACTGCACCATTGTGGTGACGTGGTTTTATTACGGTAGGAATTCTCAATAAACAATGTAATAACATATAAAAGAATTTTGCGCATATTATGTTGACAAATAAGATATATGTATGTATAATAATATAACGTTTTCCCCTTTGAGCAGTCAAACGAGTTATGTTAACTATATACTGTTGTTATTATTATTCATTTATTTTGCCTTGACTAAAGCATAATTTAAGAAAAACAAATGGAAGTCAATTATGCTTTGAATAGAGCGAGCAAAATTAAACAGAATAAGTTACTTCCTTTATGGTATGAACAACGCCCGCTTCATACATAGGCTTTTATACTGAAATCATGTTTGCGTTTCAACTTCAATATTGATTGAGTGACTTTTTTATAAAATGTAGCGGAGGTTTTTTTTGTTTTATAGCTTTTTTTTTGTTTTACGCTGTGTCGCGCATATAGCAGGGTAGGCAGAGGGAACATGGGAACCTGTTCTTAATGCAGTCCATTCCCCAATATCCGCGAACTCAACTCCGCGCCCTACCAGAGCAAGGAAATGAAAACATTAAATATATCATTCCCTCGAGTGGGAATCGAATCTACACTTGCTTGTAACCATGCCACGATGGCGTCAATTATTTTATTAATTTTGTGTAAAATTAAAAAGATTTATTAACATTATTTTTTCCATAAACTTTTTCCCTACATAAGTTTAGGTAATCTAAATATGTGAAATCATAACCTCCACATAATATCTGTATATATACTGTTGCCCGCAACTTCGCGTCCAGTTGCGTGGAATTCATGACTCTTGCCATGCTACTTCCATTTCCCGTCCCTGTTACCCTACCTAGAGAACGGAATGTTTATACTATGTAGTGTATAGACACTCCGTTCTCTGACATATTCGGAACATTGCATGTGCAGTGGTGGTAGTGGAACTCGAAGCCACGCTATGGCGGAGACCATTCTTCGTTAGGCTCAAAACGGGACATCTTAGAGTGATATTTTTGTGGTTTCGGCTTTTTTTTGGTATAATTGACACTTTAATAAATATTTGTGTGGACTATTCTATTCAGTTACTTTTAACAAATAACCGACCGACCAAATATACACGCCATTCAGAAAAAAAACATTTCCGGCACATTTGTACGTCCCGGCATATTTCAGAACACCGGGACACACAAGGGAAAAACGGGACAGTCCCTTTCAAAACGGGACGTCTGGTCACGTTACGTTAGGTAATACTCCAGCGTTCCTAACATTTTTATGTAAAGTACATATTTGCGTTAAGCCTTTTATACATAGTATTAATTAAATCAACATACATATTTATGTATATATTAATATATAGATACATTTTCGTTAAATGTTATTTTCCTCAATCGTTATGAGTACCGAGATGAAAATTTTAACTAAGCTTCTGACGTAAGCTTAAACCAACCAGGAATACGTATATAAAACCTTTTTTGGTAGCTTCACGCTGTATTCCGCACATAGCAAGGTAGGCAGAGTCCATTAAACGCTATCATTACCCATATTCTCCCGAATTATGGAGCCCTCGACACCAGAGCGAAGAAATGAATATATTAAATAAATAAATAAATATTTTATTTCCTCGAGTGGGAAGCGAACCTACAACCTGTTTAATTTGTAGTCACATGCTTGTGCCCCGCGTCACTACTGGCCTGTACATTACTTAACATGAGTTTATATAAAACTTACGGCAGGAAAAAATACTTATAGTGTGGGCGAAGTGTTTCTTTATGGAAAGTTAAATTACCATCAAACTACACGCACTCCCAAATTTAAGTGAAAACGTCAACCTTTTCTAAGACCTCCCTCTTGTGTTTAGGACTCTGGACTCATAACCATACTATCTGTCGCAAATAAGCGTATGTACTTTTGGCATTTATGATAGATATACTTATACAAGTAAAATTCCTATTTGTTTAACAATATTTTTTTGTATAGATTAGATACAGTAGATTGTGGAAAATTTTGTGTTTTAATTTTCTAAAATTATGAATAATTAAGTGAACCTGTGTGACATACAATAACAAACCAACGACCAAGAAACTAAAAAATTCTGAGGTACGACCAGCCAATAAATAAATGAATATATCCAAAATCCACTAGTTATGAAAGAATTTTTCCTTACCTACGAGATCACAATTTATGTCTTCATTTCTTTATTCTTCACAACAGTATAAGATCATCAGAAACAAAACATCATTTGTTATTTAGTTACATTTACACCTTTCTCTATATAAGATAGCCGTGCTATGTTTCGCATTTACATATCGTATCTTTAATAGTATAAACTGGCCTTTTTCAATTTTTTTTTGACCCAGTTGACCTATATTTATTTATTTTTTTATTTTCAGTTTCGCCATCTACTCACCTCGTGACACCACTAGAACTAATCTAGTGGAACAAAGGTCACAATAAAATAACAACGCGACGTTCGTATCATCACAGTCATATTTCCTGCAGGACACATAAAAATATTTTATTACTTACTCGAAAATAGATATATAAGGTAAGGAAAAGGTATACGAGATGATCGCGTTTAGGGAGATTGCTCGTAGTTTACACTATATTGAAATTATAATCTATGGATTTGAAAGCGCTCGATTATAGCAAGCTAAAAGACGATCTTTCGGCAATATACAGCCTAATAGACTATATATTGCCGAAAGATCGTCTTTTAGTTTAGAGATGTAATGTTATAATATTTTACATTTATTTAAACTCTACTAAAAGATAATTTTGTATATCGGGTGTCAAAGATGATCCCATATCTCCTAACCTATAATACATGTTTCGGATTTTTTTCTTTGCTTGTACTGTGTTCGCAGTTCTCACTTCTTGCCAAATTTCGTAATTATAGGTTTACAGAAAGAAATAAGGTACCCTTCGAATCTCGTACAAAACGCAGCAAAAACGATGTAATCACTAGTATCTCTGTCACTGTTATCATAGACTTAACTCAACCTTACATTAGTTCTCAATCACTAAACATTGTTTTTTCCTCCATAAAAAGGAGTGACTGCTCACTCCGCGGTTACGGCTTGATAGAGTGGTGTTACTGTTAAGAATGATATATTACCGAAAAAATATCAAAGTTGCACTTATAGTTTCGCTACATTTGCAAAGAATCGTTTTAACCCGAGAACCCTATCTACATAATTATAGATACGAATTGATCTAACCCAAGTTTTATGGGGACTTTAGGTTTATATTAATTTTTTCCTCCCTCATATTTTTATTATGCAAATTTAAGAATGCGTTGTAATTTTGTCTTTGAAAGTATTTGCAGTATATTCCCGCCCACTGAAAATACATATTGGGGAGTGCATTCCATAGACACGGGGTCCTCGTCTGTTGACTCGTTTGAAATGAGCTTGCTGAACGCTTACTTACTTGTCTTAAATTTATTAAGTATTTATAGTAAGGATTTTGGCGATTGAACGTATATGATAATGGTTATTTTTTATATGTTTTAAAAAATAATATTAATTGAAGGTTTTTAATTTTTTTATTATTTATTTGCACCTTTCTTCTCATCAGACTTCTTCTTATCAGACTGTCAGTATCTATTTTATAAATATAAATTTACATAGACTGTACTTTGACATACTTTGACATACATACTGTCGGTATGTATATCAAAGGACACTCCATGTACATTTATATTTATAAAATAGATACTGTCCTCAGTTTGATTAGCAAAGCGCGATGTTAAGTTTGACCAATCTGTACACGCTTTCTTATAAACGGCCTGTGTGATAACGAGAATTAGAGCGTGTAAGCAAAGTGAAAAATGGAGAATGACAAAGTCCACAGGGTTCTCTTAACTCTCTAGGTTAATGCCGAGAAAAAATGATATACTTTTTTTTATTTTTGGGTAAATTTTACTCTTTCTTAATTTTTATCACAAATAAAAATTATCTTCATTATAAATATGATTTAGGACAAACCAAAAATTATCTTCATTATAAATATGATTTAGGGTGACATAAAAAAATATAAGTAACTATTCAACGAAATTAATTAATATCTATTTAAATTCACCAGCGACCGCACTACTAGCAATTTACTCCATTGGAAGAATAAAATCTCAACATTTTCCGTGAACGCCGTCGTAACGTAAGAGGGGCTTTATTAAATCCGAACAATATGGACTGCGAATTTATGTAGCTGGCTATCTACTATTTTTGAATTCCAGTGGAGAATAGGGTACAGTATTTGTAGTTTGCTTAGGTATATCTATATGTAGAAAATTTTATTTAATTCGAAATACTTCAATAAATTTTTTATAGTTTATTGATTTTTTTTTAGCTTCACACTGTATTCCACGCACAGCATTGTGTTAAGACACTCCATTCCCCATTTTCCGTCGAATTCTGAAAGCATTCCGTGTATTTTTTTGCGCTGTGTCTCCACACCAGAGTGAAGAAATGAAAATATTAAATATTTCATTTCCTAGACTGGGAATCGAACCTGTCACGCTTACAGTCACACTTTGTGCTCCTGCGCCACGACGCCTAAAAATAATTTAATAAGCTTTCATAATTTATTCGGCTTAATTATATAAACTGTCGTTTAGCTAGAATTTGCACAATATTGTAAACTACAAACAATTAAATATAAGCAGGTAGTGTGATAATATGAGTTGCTATGTAAGGTACCTGGCCCATGTAAGGCCCACCTTATTTATTT
>JAAIXJ010001761.1:173168-201659 GCA_013403705.1 Heliconius hermathena | reverse complement strand
AAACGACTTTTCTACAGATTTATTATAAGTATAGATAACAAACCTTGACCTTTTTCGTAAATGCTTGATAAAAAATATTAAAGTAAAAATGATTCTACTGGGGCTTACAGGTGATTAATGATCACTCGATATCTAATATATTTCGCGCAGCGCTCAAATTTTCCAGATGGCTATCAAAAATCGTGTCCTGATATCTTATCTGTGTTATTATTTTACTAATAGGGATATCTAGGTCATAATGATATATGAAAACATCCTCTAGAGTTTAGAGGATATAGCTGAAGCTTATTTAATGCCAATTTTTTTTTAAGCGTTAGTTAAGAGTTGATTTAGGCAAAATGTTTATCTATTAAATATAGAACAGCGCAGTGTACGTATAGGTATAAAGTATAGTTAACCTAATACTTTCTCACTTTCAATACCAGTTTAGTTGCTGTACTATCAGCTTAGTAACTTTAGTTTTGGCAAATGGTTTATAAAATTATATATTTCTCACTACTTTGTAATATGGCGTTGATTCTTTGAAGTATATAAATGATGGCTCGACAACGAAAAGTATAATTTTGTGACTCACATTTTTACTATTCACTGCCAATTGGCATAACTGAGGATATTTCCTTATGCTGTTTTCCTACACATTAGAGGTTTTATAGACTGCTCGAGTGAATGATTTTAATTTTTATTATATATTTAACTATTTTAAATATAAAAAAAAATCATAAGCATCGTAAAAAATAAATAACACAAACAAGATAAGTAAAAACAATTTGCAAAAACAGGTTTTGAATGTGTGCATAACCGGTTCCGGTTAGGCAGAGCGACCATGGGCAATAAAAAGCAGCTCTTTCTGATAGCAATACTAATGTTTGTATATGACCGTATTATTTATACATAATAATAGAGATTATTAATAATTTACAGTTTCTTAAGAAAAACATTGAATTGGTTACCTCTTTGCGTTACTAGTCGTAGTAGATATTTTAGGAGTCCCAAGGCCTCGGTATAATAAGATTAAACATTTACAAATCATAAGAAGAGAAAAATGTTTTATGTTAAGTCGAGGTCATTACTAAAATATCACACTCGTTTTAATATAAAAATATGTGAAAAAAGAAACTTTATGAGACGAACTTGCGTTCAAAATCTAGGTATAAATAGATATACGATAATATTTAAATTAAAATCAAAGTTATTGCTTTGATTTTTACAAATATTAAATAAGATTTTATTTTTGATCAAATATTTTTTTTATTCATAGACTAAATAATATATAATTTATAAACAAAAAATATAAGGATGATACGTTTTATTTTACTTTCAGACAATAATTAATGGATATGACCTTAACGATCATGTGATTGGCATCAGGTTCAGACAATAGACAAAAACGTGAGAAAAAAAAAGGTATTACTGTTGGATAAAACTCTTAATATTGAACTAACTAATTTACTGTATTATAGTTATATATATACATCAATGACAATAGAAAGTTAGTGCTATTTCCTAGTTTCTACTTAAATTGTTTTTATGTAAGTAAGCACTTTAACGCCATCTAGTGCAAGTGCCTATAATATGCCCAACGGTTGTAATTCGCAAAGATATACTTAGTTAGTAGTGTTAAGACTTAGTAGTGCTTAAATAGATACAGAGATGGAGCTATATATAAAAAATATACAGGTCTTACAATAAATAAATGTCTTATAATTACATAAAATTTTATAATAAATACATACATATAATGAATAGGATTAAAATTTTAAATATGTCTGCAATTTGTTGTTAATATGCTTAGCAGGGTAAGCACAGTGAACTTGGGAACCTAAGTTCAAATAGTTGACATTGCATTCTTCATTAATACACTTCTGTTTTTAAACATTTTTAAAGTGTTATTCCACACTTAGGAAAGAAAAATACTTATCTAGAAAACGTATAAAAATTTTGAACGTAGCGGGACTCGAATCCGCGCCTCCTGGAAACCGATCAGGTCGGTTGGTCGGTTTCCAGGAGGCGCGGGTTCGAGTCCCGCTACGTTCAAAATTTTTATACGTTTTCTAAATAAGTAATACACTTCTGGTTCCCACTTTCCACCGAATTCTGAAGGCATTTCGTATTCTACTATCTCCTACATTAATAAATGTCCTCGATAATATATTTTTACGTATATCTTCCATGAACAGACAGCCATGAGTTACAGTTTTATAATAAGAAGTGTAGTTTTAATTTTTTGCTAATGCATTTTTTTTCTGTGAATTTAACTGAATGACAAATGACAAACTGCGTGTATTGTAATTATACTTATTTGCACGTTTTGACATTTGCGCCTTGTCGGCCACAATTCTTAATTATATTTTTTGTTTTGTTTTTGTCCTTACAGAATTGTGAATACGTAATAATTAAAGAACATAGAAGAGAAAGCATTTCTTTACTGAATGACGGACAGAAGAATTTACGGATTAAATTTTTTTCTATATTATTTTATTAAATATAAAACTATCTATATAAAACTATCTATATTTTTATGACAATAGTATGTAAAATGTGAACATACACTAGTTTCAAATATTAAAAAAATAAACGAAAATGATGACCACCTCTCTCAAAATGAATGCTTTATAATGTGCCACATAGGCGGGCTAATTGTGAGTGATGAAAAATTATGGTATATAATCAAAAAATATAGCGTGTTGTTTGATCATTACTTATAATTATATATCAAACGCCGATGTTTTCAATTTATACGGATAAAACATATTTTATTACAGTTTGTTTATGGGTTCAATAAACATCTGTGAAAATTGTGTAAAATATATTATTGATAACTATAAGTAAATGTCAAACTTAAAAAAATATTTTATATTTAGTAGGTTATAAAAATATTCTTGCAAACCGATTCCCTGGGAATCCCAGGTCAAATACCTAGGCGTCGTACTAGACTCGAAACTCTCTTTCCGGCCGCACATCACGTATGTCAGGAACAAAGCCACATACGCCATGAGCAGGCTGTACCCACTCATTTGCAAGCGGAGTAAAAAAATAAATTCAATAGTAATTAAAATAAATTCCTTCGAATGGCATCCGGATGCCCATGGTACGCACGCAACGTTGACCAACGTAAAGATTTCGAGCTAGAATCGCTCAAGGAATTCTGCAAACGCCTAGCCAAGCGCTACTACGAGCGTGCAGATTCCCACTCAAACCCACTCATTGTCGAAGCGTGTAAGTACGCTCCTCACCGACATCCGCTACTTCGACGCCCTCGAAGCGTCCTTCTGGATCCCGACGATCCAATTACTGCTGCAAACGCCCAATACATAGGGATCCTCCCTATCACTCACTATCACTCCTAAGTCCCACGTCACACTCTCCGCCGCCGTAAGCCGGCGCGGCCAATCCTATCTCACGGCATGTCCGCGCCTCGGCGCGACGGGCCCAACAGTCACAACCACCCCTGATTAGCGTACACGGGGCATTCCCCTGCAATCGCCAACACTTCACGAGCGTCCATCCAAGCTCGTAATTTTTCTTCAGGGGCGAGCTACTCTCGCCCCTCCCAGCCCGGTGACGCTGTCAAGACCAGTCCAGGTCAACAGCATTAAGCCAATTCGAAAAAAAAAATCTTCATTAGCGACCCGTTCGCGGCTATGCTCGCTTGAACTATACAAGTTTTTGTTTACTAATCTGAATTACTTTAGTGTGGAAATAATATTTTCATAATCAAAGACAATGTCCACACATTGGAAACTAAAGTGTCAGCCAATTCAATAAAACAATTATTTTCTAATATTGATATAAATAAATTTCTTATTTAGGAACCAATGTAAATAAAAGAAACAATAATAAAGAAAGTATAATAGTGATAACTACATTTATATCGATAAAGCCGTTTCTGAGATTAGTGTGCACAAACGCACAGACAAATAAATATATAATAGTCATAACGACAAACAGACAAAAATTTAAAAAATAATTGTTTATATTACTATATTTGCCACCAATAATATATTTTCTCAGACAGCAGTCAGTTACAATTTATTTAGAATAATTTAATATAGATAATTCTATCGGCATAACAAGCAAAGCAGTATGACGTCGTGAGCCTTTTTGTAATTACACGTTGTATTAATCAAACTTATAATTTCATTTTTCTAACATAATTATTGCCGTATTTTAAATAAACTTTTGTATTTATTTCTCTCTCTTTGCGCGAACTTGCAGAACACCAAACATAAAAGTGAATATTAAAACAAAAACAATGAAATTCATAGATAATATCAAAGATTATTTTATTGAGAGCCGATTTCAACTAAGGGATAATAGTTTAGAAAATATAATATGGCTGGTTAATCTTGTACCTTCTAAAGCGGGTTTTTCCATTTTAAAAGATAGAATCTCTGGTAAGGTTTAATTTTTCATTTTTAAAGAAGATAAGTTAATTGAGGTAACTTTTTTAATTGACTGTGTAATAAGTACATAATATGTTTCTTATTCGAGACAAGAAATACAAAAAATATATATATATTATGTTGTAATAATATTATATTGTTATATATATGTTTTTCTTATATAATGAATATTATATTAAAATTATTTTATTTTTCATAGTATCTATAGTAGGTACTCATGGCAAGTGACAGGAAATTATGGAAAGATTTGTTTTTAATTTAATAGCAAGAAAGTAGATGTTGAATATTAATGTAAAAATTATAAAAAGCAAAAAAAATTCAAAGTTAGAAGGAATTACTAATCTATAGACACTATGTTTCTTTTTCTTTTTTTCTTCTTTTTCCATTTTCAGCGCCATTTTGGATATTGCATCTATCTCTTCTGTTCTACGTATACGGCGTCGGCAGTGTAGTATATCAAATGAAATTTGCCCAGGGAGCTAGTGACTTTATCAAGAGTTACATTAACATTTCAATACTGGTCTTAACTGTAAATAATAGTTATTGGTTTTTGATGAAACGGTACGACTTAATTAAGCATTTATTTCTTAAATGTAGTCTTTGGCGTATAAGAATGAGGTCAGTCGTGGCCCAGGACCACAAATGTGACAGGTTGTGGGTTCGATCCCCACTTGAAGAAATGAAATATTTAATATTTTCATTTCTTTGCTTTGGTGTCGAGGCAAAACGTGACGTTGAGTTCCGCCACTCGTCACACAATGCCTCCAGAATTCGGCGGAAATTGGCCGGGGCGGAGTGTCTTAACCATTTGGCTAATCTGTTGTATGCAGGATACAGCATGAAGCAGAATAGAAATTGCGTATAAACACAATAATATTTTGTTGAATCTTTCCAATAGTATGAATTTAATAAAACTAGTTTAAGCGCCATATTAGTCTTGACATAATATATCTAGGTAATCTTTTGATCAACAGTTAAAATGAATGAACGACCGCTTGTTAAGTGGTTATTCAGTGACCGATTAGCGTTGTACAGATAATAGATCAAATGATCAGCAGATGTCAAATAAATGAATAATTATATTGGAATGTCAAGTAATTTATTATAGATATAAACATATTTAAACATTGTTTTCAGCTTCATGCAGCTATACATAGCAGGATAGGCTGAGGGAACCTGGGAGTTTAATGTTAAGACACTCCGTTCCTATTAAGGCACGTCTGTTCTCCACATTTCGCTCAAAGTGCGCTTTTGTTTCAAATACTTCTATTTTGACCACGTCATGTCTCAAGAATGGAATCAGGAAACAAAGGGCAGAGCGACGTATCACTACTTTCTCTCTCTGTCAACTGAAGAAAACTGTCAATATCTTTTAAGTTATTTAAAGGTACAAGCTGATGAACTCTTCAGTTAAAAGAATTATTTGTATTGCGTGTCGAGTGCCGTCACTCAACACGTAATACCTCCAGAATTCGGCGAAAAGTAGGGAAACGTAAGTGTTTTAATGGAATCGGAGTGTCTTAACGCTAGGTTCCCAGGTTCCCTCTACGTAGAGTAGGCTAGTATGTACTATGAATATTTTAGTTTAACGCAGAACATTTTTGTTGTTTATATTTTTTAGACCATTGCTAAAAGTAGTCATCGAGCAAGTAAGCAAAAATGATTTTTTATCAAAGCAAACCGTTTTTTTGAGACATAAACATGGAAAGCTGTTGTCTGTAATAAAAAAGACTTTGTTCATATTTTACGGATTCAATCTTTCACTTCTTATTTATATACCGCATAGCGTCGATGTATATAACGACTACTACTCCATCACACCTTGTGTTGGTAAGAAAGATTATAACATTTCTTATTTTCTTTACTTTAATATTATACTCACGAGAAGGTCTATAAAATTTATCGAAATTTCTAAATAATAATATTTTAGCAAGTTAAATGTCATGAAGTCATAAATTATTGTCATTACAACATATTGATTTGTGCCATATACTTAAATTGCTTCGTTTAGATATTTGTATTTTTTATTATGTAGGTAGGTGTGCAGCTTCTACATGAGCTACAGTTTATATAGAGAATTTAATCTATAATTAATAAATCAAATCAGCTTCAGCAGGGCGAACTTTGTATTAAGGCACTCCGTTCCCCACTTTCCGCCGAATTTTTCGAGGCATTGCGTGTTGAGTGGCGGAAATCAGGCCTTGGTGCCAGAGTGAAGAAATGAAAATATTAATAAATAATAATTGATTGCCTCGAGTGGGGATCGAACCCACAACCGTCGCGTTACAGTCCTTGCTCCACTGCGCCTCAAATATGCTCTATAATTAATTTCTTTTAATAATTATTCATCATTCTTTCAGGGTTGGAACCATTGACAGTGTCACCCAACCGCGAAATTTGTCACGTCATATTATTTTTACAGGAAATAAGTATAATGACTGTGGTTCTCAATTACCAAGCTCTCCTTCTATTCCTTATAGCCCACACAGCAGCCATGTACCAAATGCTATCAGCAGAAATGTTAGCTTTCAATGAATACAAGAATTCTGACATCAATACTGCCGTTACAGAACGTCTGCCATCTTTAATAGAACGGCATGCTTTGACTTTGAGTATAATAGACAATCTAAAGGCACTTTACAGTATGCCGATAGGTGTCAATTTTGGTTCAAACGCTGTTTGCATTTGTCTTTTTTTCTACCTTTCCCTACACGAGTGGATCACTTTTGCGCCAGTTCTTATTTATTGTTTTCTAGTTTTCTTTTTGTACTGTTTTCTTTGTCAACGTCTTATCAATGCTTCGGAAGTCTTTGAGAACGCAGTGTATAGCTGTGGTTGGGAGAAGTTCAATATGAAAGAGAAAAAAACGATATACGTGATGCTGCTACAGGCACAGAAGCCGATTACACTTTTAGCAGCTGATATTATTCCAGTGAATATTTACACCTTTGCGAGTACGCTTCGTGCGATGTATCAATTTATAACAGTTGTAAAATTGTAATTAGTTTTCGTAAAAAATATTATTTTCATCACTCTTTGCACCAATTTATTAAATATAATAATATAATAATACTTTTATTATTATAATTAAAAGTTATAATATGTTAATTAATTATGAAAAAAATAAATAGACTTAGAATAGAATTATGTTCTTGTATTTGTATTTATAATATTAAAATGTGTTTTTACTTATTTATACCTTGTAACTACACTAACTGGTAACACTAGGGGATTGTTGCGATGACTGGACAAGTTATATTATATATTATATTTAAGATAAATAATCGTAATTCGGCAGAAAGTGGGGAACGGAGTGTCTTAACACTAGGTTCCCTCTGCCTACCCTGCTGTGTGCGGGATACAGCGTGAAGCTGATTTTTTTTTTATAAATATCATAGACCTATTATTATTCTATTGTAAAATGAAGAGTTCTCGCTTCCGGGCACGATATAAATTTTTTTTAAAAATATTTTTTCGTCTGCATAAATCAATTTGATACTTTTCATCAAATCAAATTTTTAGGTATGCTCTGCTGGCAGTTTTACAAGAGTTCTGGTTTTGTTATTAGCTATTTATAATAGAACTATTCATATTATGCTAGAAATCGAAGAGTTCCCGAGTCTGAACACAACCAAAAAATATATCTAGTACTAATTCATATGAAGAGTTTAAATAGACATTTTTCAATATTTCATACATTCAGCTATGCTCTGCTGGAAGTTTTTTCAGAGTTCTGGCCTTTTTATTAGCTAAATATCATCGAACTATTATTATTCTATTGTAAAATGAAGAGCTTCTGGCTTCTGAGCACGATATTATTATTTTTAAAAAATATTTTTGCGGCTTAACAAATTAATTTGTTATTTTTTAACAAATCGAATTTTAAACTATGCTCTGCTGGCAGTATTTTCAGAGTTCTGGTTTTGTAATTGACTTATTATAATAGAACTATTCATATTTTGTTAGAAATCGAAGATTTCCGGAGTCTGAGCACAATCAAAAAAAATATCCAGTACTAATTCATATATTCAAGTATGCTCTGCTGGCAGTTTTTTCAGAGTTCTGGTCTTTTTTCAAGATAAATATCATAGAACGACTTGTATTCTATTTTAAAATGAAGAGTTCTCACGTCTGAGTATAATTTTATTTATTTTTAAAATTATTTTTGCTTTCAAACTATTTACGAAACGAACACTCTTTTTTCTGTTTAAAAATTTTTTTCTTCATGAAATCAACAGAACTATTGTTAAAAATGATCAGGAACTATTTCTCTATGTGTGCAGAACTTGCACCGTTTTTATTTGCAAAAAAATATCTGCTAAGGGAAGTTAGCAGATCATTTTTTTAAATAACTTTTTCCGGGGTAAAAACGCCAGAACTGTTTGTAAAATCTATGAGAAACTGTAGAACTCAGCTGCATGCGAATAGAATTCAATGGAAACCTCGGTGAGCGAAACCCATTCGCACTTAACCGATTTATTTTTAATACTGGGGCTTACATGTGATTAATGATCACTCGATATCTATTTCGCGCAGCGCTCATATTTTTTAAGCGTTCAGATGGCTATCAAAAGAGGATATAGCTGAATCCAATTTAGTGCCTATTTTTTTTAAAGCGTAAGAAAGATTTGATTTAGGCAAAATGTTGATCCTCCATAATATATTTTTACGTATATCCCGTACACACCCTACCCTGCTGTATATATCTTCCATGAACTTTCAACATTCCGTGTAGATTTGTTTTTTTGCTGATGCATTTTTTGTTGTGACTTTTACTGAGTGACAAATGACAAACTGCGTGTATTGTAATTATACTTATTTGAATGTGTTTGTATGTTCAATTTATGACTAGTCTCTACCAGGCCGTGAAAATGAAAATATTAAATATTTAATTTCCTCGGGTGGTAATCGAATCCACAACCGTCGCGTTTACAGTTGCACGTTTTGACACTTGCGCCGTGACGGCCACAATTCTTAATTATATTTTTTGTTTTATGTTTTTTCCCGACTGCTAAGGAAGGGTAATGTTTTTCGTGCGTATCTTGTATGTATGTATTATTCTTTATTACCTCTTATCTCTAGAACAGCTGAACGGATTTACATAATTGAGATATCGTTAGATACGTATTAGCAGCCCAAGTGTTCTTAGATAGGTGACGTTAAATAAAAACAATCATGGCGGCTCTGGGACACCATTGGACTTAGTGAAAAAAAAAAATTCGTTTCGAATACCACAATATGGGTCTCAAATTCAAGAGCTTACTATGAGGATTTCAAAAAGATATATCATGATTATGATTACCATAATGAATTCTAACAAAAAAGTGAAAAATAAATAAATATTTGTAAAAACAAAAACTCCGACTGCATAAAACTAAAAAGAAAATAAACAAGTCCAATAGTTTATTAGGATTAACAGTCGGAGCCTATAAGTAATTCTTCAATCAATAAAATCTTTACCGGGAATCCCGCATAATTTAAAGAGGTCCCGACTGTTAATCCTAATAAACTATTGGACTTGTTTATTTTCTTTTTAGTTTTATGCAGTCGGGGTTTTTGTTTTTACAAATATTTATTTATTTGTCCTTACAGAATCGCTAATACGTAATAATTAAAGAGCATAGAAGAGAAAGCATTTCTTTACTGAATGACGGAGAGAAGAATTTTTTTACGGATTTAATTTTTTCTATATTATTTTATTAATTGTTGTGTGTGCGATTGTGTGAGCGATGTTAAATATTTCCTAAATATATAAAACTTCCTATATTTTTATGACAATGAAATAGTATATTTAGGAAACAGGTTAGAAATTTATTAAAAAACAATACAGCAGATAATAAAGTAACAATTTAGTTTCAATGCAATTAAACATGTACAAAACTTAAATTAAGGAACATTATTAAATTGAGGAACATAGTAATCACATAACTTAATATAAATCAATTAACGCAAGGTACTTATCGTTATCGTTACCGCTCGTACATCCTGACATAAGCTTAACATATGTCAGGAAGTGATAAATAATAAGAGGGTAGAGGTCGTATCGAACAAACATAAAATGTGGACGGTATGCCAAGACTTCACGTAGATAATTATAAATAGGTCTTAACCACATTAACAGAGCCAAGACTGAATGTACAACGCCCGTGCAGCCTTTTATATCATCGTACACAAATAAGTTGCAGGGTAGAATAATAAGAATTGATGACGCTATCGCGTCATAGTGGCGTGATGGGTATGTGTCATATAGGAGTCTATACGTAACCAAAATAATATTCCTAACATTAAATAGCATTCCTAACTGTACGTATAATGTGAACATACACTAGTGTCAAATATTCAAAAAATAAAAGAAAATAATGATCACCTTTCTCAAAATGAATGCTTTATAATGTGCCACATAGGCGGGCTAATTGTAAGTGATGAAAAATTATAGTATATAATCAAAGAATACAGCGTGTTCTTTGATCATTATTTTTTAATTATATATCAAACGCCGACGTTTTCAATTTACACAGATAAAATATATTTTATTACAGTTTGTTTATGGGTTTAATAAACATCTGTGAAAAATGTGTAAAATATATTATTGTTAACTATAAGTAAATGTTTTAAGTTTGACTTCAAAAAATACTTGATTTTTAGTAGGTTATAAAAATATTCTTCATTAGCGATTAAGACCGCTTGATCTATACAAGTTTTTGTTTACTGTTCTGAATTACTTTAGTGTGGAAATAATATTATCATAATCAAAGACAATATCCACACATTACAAACTAAAGTGTCAGCCAATTCAATAAAACAATTATTTTCTAATATTGATATAAATTTCTTATTTAGGAACCGATGTAAATAAAAGTAACAATAATGAAGGAAAGAAAATACAATAGTGATAATTACATTTATATCGATAAAGCCGTTTCTGAGATTAGTGTGCACATACGCACAGACAAATAAGTATATAATAGTCATAACGACAAACAGACAAAAATAAAAAAAAATAATTGTTTATATTACTATAATTGCCAGGAATAATAGATTTTCTCAGACAGCAATTAGTTACAATTTATTTAGAATAATTTAGTATAGATAATTACTCGGCGGAAAGTGGGGAACAAAGTGTCTTAACACTAGGTTCCCCCTGCCTACCCTGCTATGTGCAGGAAACAGAGTGAAGCTGTGAAAAAAAATATTCTACTGGCATAACGAGCAGAACAGTATGATGTCATGAGTCTTTTTATAATTATAAGTTGTATTAATCAAACTTATAATTTCATTTTTCTAATATAATTATTGCCGTATTTCAAATAAACTTTTGTATTTATTTCTCTATCTTTGCGCGAACTTGAGAACTTGAGAACACCAAACATAAAAGTGAATATTAAATCAAAAACAATGAAATTCTTTGATAATATCAAAAAATATTTTATAGAGAGCCGATTTCAAATTAGGGATAATAGTTTGGAAAATATAATATGGCTGGTTAATCTTGTACCTTCTAAAGCGGGTTTTTCCATTTTAAAAGATAGAATCTCTGGTAAGGTTTAATTTTTCATTTTTAAAGAAGATAACTTAATTGAGGTAACCTTTTTTAATTGACTGTGTAACAAGTAGTTTTTGTTTTTGCTTTATATAATTTTTACATATATTATAAAAATTATATAAAACAAAAAAAACAAAGTGGCAGTTCTCCTAAAATTGTTATTTTTAACCAAAAATTATGTCTTTTTTAAAACCAGCGTGTAAAGCCGTAATTTTGCTGTGTGATGTAAGCTTGGACATTATAATGCACGTTTATTGAAGTGGCATCTATAAACAACCCCTATTTATTTTATAAATGGAATTTTTAAAAAATGTGTTAAATCGGACAATGACGATTAGTGTAGAATAATGATAAGCAACTGGAGAAAAATGATGCTGTGGTACCAACAATGATTCTTTACAACAGAATTGAAATTAAATACTTACTTATTTAGCTTCACGCTGTAATACTAGTGGGAAAGTCAGAGAGAACGGAACCCCAAACGCTACGGTCTCTATATACCTCTTTCACCTCGTCCACTATCATCAACTTTTCATACATGCCATCTGGGGCGTCCTCATGCTTTTTACGTGATTTTTCTCCTTCATTATCTTTGATGCTGTATTTTCGAAGGTCTATCTTTATTACCGCTCACTTTTTCTTCATTAATCTTTTTTGCTTTTCCTTCATCATCAATCCATTTTCACGTTCTATTATATTCTCACCGTGAAAAGTATGATTGACTTATTCCTAGCGGATCAGTATATTTAAGGTTAAGTTGTGGACACACGAGTGCCTAGGATGCTATCTTGGGAACAGACCAATATGTAATCGTTGCTATAATAAGGAGTCTGTTTCATTTTGAGGTACGAGACGTCCAAACTTGGAGTCGAATTATCGCATAAGAAGCTGGAAGTTTTAAGATCCATCGATCAAAGAGGAATAAGTACTTCCAAAATATGAGACATCTTTGAAACAGAAAACGGAAATTCTATAAGAAAAGCAGCGACAGAAATATGTGGTAAATGATAAGGAGGTATAGTAAAAAGCACGATAAATGTGTTGATAAAGTAAAAGACACTGTAGAGAAAAAAAGGCCGTTTGGATCATAAGGCCTCAGATAAATCTCTTTAAAAAAGAAAAAGGATATGCTACAAAGGCACCAAACGAAAGTACTGATAAAGATGAAGCGTGAAAGTTCTGAGAAAGAAAGAAATAAAATGTTAACGAGCAATTTTAGTAATTCCTAAGGTTGTTTATTAATTTGCCACACATTTTACAGCAGTGAGCAGGTCGCAGGAGGTCCTAAACCAAGATTTTTTTTTAGATGTTTGACAGGAGTATAAGATATTTTGGGAGACTACCTCGGTACAATACTTTAATCGCTCCCCTTGTTGTAAAGTCTGTGACTCTAAGTGACATGCGAGGGAAAATTTCCTTCCCAAGGAAAGAAGGACCAGAGCCTATTCTTGCATTTGAAAGAAATGAAGAAGGACGCACAAGCTTATTGCTGCCGATAACAGAATTAGCGGTACCTTAGATGCATTGGGGAGACCGTGAAATAACAGAATACTTGCACGTTTAGTAACACTGTGCAATGCTGACGAACGACGCTGATATACGGCAGCGAAACGTAGGTGTTGCAAAAGGAGAATGAAAGAAACGTAAGATATGTAACATTAAATCTATCGTAACTAGTTATATAAAATATCCTAAATTGTATGGGTGGCCAAAAATATACAATAAGACTAAACTGACTGTATCTTAGCTTATTTTTGTACTGTTCTATATGCTAAAAACAGTAATATTATTTATAACGTTTCCATTACACTGAAACTAAATGCCATGGAAGTGATATAGCAAGAAGATTCAAAAGAATAAAATCCGAGAAAAATTCACGAACAAAATTTCGGTATTACGTAAAGTTTTAGACAGTTTGTCTTCAGCTACTTTTCTTCCACCGTCATTGCCATCTTTTACTATTTTACTGCCAATGACGTCGCAACCAATGATGTTTTTACATAAAACACGTTGGAATTTTATGAAAAACTCATTCAAAGTACATGAAATTTGCTGGTTACAGATTTGTTCAAAATGTCAATATAAGTATATATTAACGATTGCCGAAACATTTTTAATCTATAAGTAGTAAATAAAGATATCAATGACGATTCATGTGCTAAAATTAGGAGAATCCAATTTAAGACTTATTTATAAATTGTTAAAGCATCCGTGGCGGCAGTTGCACCGTCGGAAATTAAAGCTCTGCATGCTAACATTATTATAAGCCAAAATAAACACTACGTTAGATAACGTATTTTCGTGGCAATATTTAAAACAAAAGCTCGCTCGATCAATGACGCTATTTTTATGAACTTTTTTTGCGATCGATTTTTGTGTAGCTACACCTAAATTATAAGCACGTTTTATTATTAAAACCTTTAAGTATATACTTATTTCATTAAAAATAGCAAATAAAATTAATATAGTTTAATTACGAATATTTTTGAAAAGAAATTAGCTAAGAACACACCAAATCTCCACGTAAAATATTCAATTTTTTGAAGGTTTTTTCTTAAAATATATTTTTGTATATACTAAATCATTAAACTTGTCTAGACGACTTGTTTATTATTTAGTTAAGTATTTAATATGATATTGATCTTATTAAAATTATTTACTATTAATGAGTGATCACAAGGAAATTGAAATTTGTGCGTTTTGGAGAACTGCCAAAAGTAGGAAAAAAATATTAATCTATAGATATTAATTAGGTTTCTTTTCTTTTATTTTTAGCACCATTTTGGATATTGCATCTATCTCTTCTGTTCTACGTGTATGGCGTCGGCAGCGTAGTATATCAAATGAAATTTGCCCAGGGAGCTAGTGACTTTATCAAGAGTTACGTAAACATTTCAATACTCATCTTAACTGCAAATAATAGTTATTGGTTTTTGATGAAACGGTATGACTCAATTAAGCATTTATTTCTTAAATTTAATTATTAGCGTATAAGATTGAGGTTAGTCGTGGCCCAGGAACACAAGCGTGTAAGCGCGACAGTTTTTGGATTCGATCATCACTCGAGGAAATGAAATATTTAATATTTTCATTTCTTTACTTTGGTGTCGAGGCAAAACGTGAGGTTGAGTTCTGCCACTCGTCACACAATGCCTCCAAAATTCGGCGGAAATTGGCGGGAGCGGAGTGTCTTAACACTAAGCTCCCTTTGTCTAACCTGCTGTATGCGGGATACAGCATGAAGGGAAAAGAAAATGCGTATAAACACAATTACATATTGTCAAATCTTTCCAATTGTAAGAATTCAATAAAATTAGTTTTAAGCGCCATATTAGTATTGACATAATATATCTTGGTAATCTTTTGATCAGCAGTTAAAATTAATGAACGACCGCTTGTTAAGTGGTTATTCAGTGATTTATTAGCGTTGTACAGGCAATAGATCAAATGATCAGCAGATGTTAAATAAATGAATATTATATTGGAATGTCAAGTAATTTATCATAAAATAAAAAATAAATCAGCTTCACGCTGTATCCCGCACACAGCAGGGTAGGCAGAGGGAAACTAGTGTTAAGACACTCCCGTTCCCCACTTTCTGCCGGTTCACTGCTGTAAATTACGATAATGTCGTAAAAAATCATGTTAGAATATTACGGATTACAGATAAAAAAATCATATTAGAAGTCATTATAGTTGTCTATCAATTCTGCTTATTAAATCAATAATCATGTATTTTAAGCGGGCGAAGTCGTGGGCGGGCCGCTAGTAGATAATATTTAAACATTGTTTTCAGTTTCATGCTGTATCCTGTACATAGCAGGGTAGGCTGAGGGAACCTGGGAGCCTAATGTTAAGACGCTCCGTTCCTATTAAGGCACTTCTGTTCTCCACGTTCCGCTCAAAGTGCTCTTCTGTTTCAAATATTAATTTAAATATTTAAACATTAAATCACAAAATGAGATCCCTTTTCGATTTGGCTAATATAATAAGCTGGCTAATAATTTTCCTCCGGTAGGGAGGAAAATTCCTGCTTCCAAAATTTACTTACAAAAGGGTCTTGACTACGTCATGTCTCCAGAATGGAATCAGAAAACAAAGGGTAGAGCGACGTATCACTACTTTCTCTCTGTCAACTGAAGAGAACTGTCAATCTTTTAAGTTATTTAAAGTTGATGAACTTTTAAGTTGTAAGAAAATAATAAACCACCACCGTAGGGCAAAAGCATGTGACTTTAAACACAAGACGTTGTGAATTGGATTCCCAATCGAAGAATATTTCTTATTTTCATTTGCTCGCTCTAGTAACTAGGCAAAGCGCGGCGTTGAGTGCCGTTACTCAACACGTAATGCCTCAAGGATTCGGCGGAAAGTGGGAAAACGTAAGTGGTTTAATGAAAACGGAGTGTCTTAACACTAGGTTCCCAGGTTCCCTCTGCCTAAGGTAGTTGTTTTAGTATAACGTAGAACATTTTTGTTGTTCATATTTTTTAGACCATTGCTAAAAGTAGTCATCGAGCAAGTAACCAGAAATGATTTTTTATCAAAGGAAACCGTTTTTCTGAGACAAAAACATGAAAAGCTGTTGTCTGTAATAAAAAAGATTTTGTTCATATTTTACGGATTCAATGTTTTGGATGCACTTCTAATTTATATACCGCATCGAGTTGACGTATCCAACGACTACTACTCCATGACACCTTGTGTTGGTAAGATTATCCATCACATTTTTGACATTTCATTTTCTATTTCCTTTATTTTAAGATTATACTCACGAGAACAATAATAAGTTTTTTAAAAGTAAAGTAAATGAATTTGATATCTATAAAATTTTTAAAATTTTTAAAGTGTTATTCCACTGGAAACCGACCAGACACCTGTCCACTAAGCCATAAGTTCTTTTTGAGAACGTATGGCTTAGTGGAGAAGTATCTATAAAATTTATACCAATTTCTAAATAATTGTGTTCTTAGCAAGTTAAATGTCATGAAGTTAGTTATAATTTATTATAATTACAATATATTAATTTGTGCTGCTATTTGTATTTTTTATTGTGTAGATAGGTGTGCAGTTTCTACATGAGCTAAAGTTTACATAGAGAATTCAATCTATAATTAATAAATCAAATCGGCTACAGCAGAGGTAACCTAGTATTAAGACACTCCGTTCCCCACTATCCGCCGATATTTTCGAGGAATTGCTTGTTGAGTATCGAACTTAACGCCAGGCCTTGGTGCCAGAGTGAAGAACAGCCGTCGCGTTACAGTCACACCCTTGCGCCACTGCGCTACGATGGTCTCATATATACTCTATAATTAATTTCTTTTAACAATTATTCATCATTCTTTCAGGGTTGGAACCATTGACAGTGTCACCCAACCGCGAAATTTGTCACGTCATATTATTTTTACAGGAAATAAGTATAATGACTGTGGTTCTCAATTACCAAGCTCTCCTTCTATTCCTTATAGCCCACACAGCAGCCATGTACCAAATGCTATCAGCAGAAATGTTAGCTTTCAATGAATACAAGAATTCTGACATCAATACTGCCGTTACAGAACGTCTGCCATCTTTAATAGAACGGCATGCTTTGACTTTGAGTATAATAGACAATCTAAAGGCACTTTACAGTATGCCGATAGGTGTCAATTTTGGTTCAAACGCTGTTTGCATTTGTCTTTTTTTCTACCTTTCCCTACACGAGTGGATCACTTTTGCGCCAGTTCTTATTTATTGTTTTCTAGTTTTCTTTTTGTACTGTTTTCTTTGTCAACGTCTTATCAATGCTTCGGAAGTCTTTGAGAACGCAGTGTATAGCTGTGGTTGGGAGAAGTTCAATATGAAAGAGAAAAAAACGATATACGTGATGCTGCTACAGGCACAGAAGCCGATTACACTTTTAGCAGCTGATATTATTCCAGTGAATATTTACACCTTTGCGAGTACGCTTCGTGCGATGTATCAATTTATAACAGTTGTAAAATTGTAATTAGTTTTCGTAAAAAATATTATTTTCATCACTTTGCCCGTTTTTTGCACCAATTTAATAAATATAGTAATATATTTTAGTAATTATAAGTTATGTTAATGAATAATGAAAAAAAAAATAAATAGACTAGATAGAATTATGTTATGTATTTTAAATTTTTAATAATCTCTGATATCCAAAAAGTTTTTTTATTTATTTGTACCTCGTAAAACTGCATCTGTTGAATTTTAAATGTATGAGATATTGATCTTATAAATTTGAATCATTAAAATCGATAAATATTTTAGTATGTATGAATATAGTATATTTACTTATAAAATATAAACACAGAAAGCATGACACAGAATAGAGATAACTAGGGGATCGTTGAGAAGACTGAACAAAAAGTCCCGGCTGCCCAGTGGATTGCTGCTTTAGGTACCTGTAACTTTTTACTTCTTAGTCGTTTTATTAAATAACTAGCTTACATCCCCGTGGTCAAATTGAAACAAAGAAATGAGTTGTACATATATTACAAAACCAAATCAAATCAAAATCAGCTTCACGCTGTCCGGTAGGCAGAGGGAACCTAGTGTTAAGAAACACTGTTTCCGCCGAGTTCTGGAGGCATTGAGCGTTGATTGGCGGAACTCAACGCCGCGTTTTGCCTCGACACCAGAGCGAAGAAATGAAAATATAAATGTAAGTAAATATTTTATCTCCTCGAGTGGGGATCGAAACCATAACCAGTCGATTTTACAGTCACACTCTGTGCCCCTGTGCCACGACTGGCGTCAACATTATATTACATATGACATGTTTCAAGGTCCGAGGTAAATCTGATCGCACACAGTTATAGTGATGCGGGTTATATTGAATTGACTAACGTGATTACATAAAGCTGAAGAGTTTATTTGGTTAAGCCCTATAATCACAGGAACTACCGGCTCAAATCGAAAAAAATATTTTTGTATTGGACAATCCAATTATCGAGGAAGGCCATATTGCCATGTTGCGTTATATTAATTCTTTTCATACAATCGACTGTGCCTGTCATAGTTAAGATCACTAAGATTATTTAGTTTACTTATTTACATTTGACCACGGGAACGATACCGCAGGTAAAAGCTATAATATAATAAATAGTGTCACGTAAAACAAATTTCTTCACGCATTTGATCAGATTATTTTTTTTGCACGAACGAAGTGATTACAGTGTTGCAAAATATTACGGTACATTTGAAGGTTTCAATTGCAATAAAGATAATAGAAATAATATATAAAAGTATACTTTTGTGTTGTCCCTGGGACATGTCTCTATATCCCCGTATGACATTGACATAATATAGCATCTCAGGGGCGACATTAAAGAAAATGAAATGACCTAAGTCTGCATGTTGGAGCTTCACGTTGTATCCCGCACACAACAGGGTAGGCAGAGGGAACCTAGTGTTAAGACACTCCGTTCCCCGTGTGGATGTTGGAGCTAATTTTAATTTTCTGCATTTTTATATACTACTTTAGTTACGGTTAAGAAAACATAATATGTATTGGTTTCCTCTTTATGTGAGAAAGCACAATTATAAGCATAAGATGATTATAAAAAATAGAGAATGATATTTTGCTTTAAACACATTTTTTACGTTTTGTTATATATTTAGTAATGAATTTTCAAGGTAGCCCATGTTTTTAATAACTTGGATAAGTTACCTGTGGTTTACGTACGCAACAGTTCAAGATTAAATTAATCCCCCAACCTCCAAAACAACTGAGGCATAATTCAAAGTTCTAAAAGACTACCAATGTTTCCATTTTGGATACAGATGTTCAAAAATGCAATAAACTGAGTTTTATAGAGTTATAGAACTAGAACGTTATAAGCTTTTGAAAAAGATTAACAAATCTGATACACAATTTTTTTCTTCTGGTTATGCAAGGTGTGATTTCAAGTTGATATTGTTTATACAAAAAAGGGCGAAAAGTATAAATATATGGGTTCTCTTTAAATAGACTACAACATTTGGGAGAGGGGTGGTCGGATAGTCCAAGCTCAATCCCGATTAGATTTGCGAAAACCTCAGAAATTTTACCCCCAAAAAATGTTGTCCCGAAAAACTTAAAAAAAACTACATTTAGACGAAGAGTTAAACTTTAGTGAAGAGCTAAACTTTAGGCCCGTTCCTCTCCGAAAATATCTCTAGATACGAACATGAAAACATTCTCATCTCATGATCAAAGTAAGAGTCGTCAAGGAGTCAAAAGTAGAACACTAGTAGTATTTACTAGCCCTTTTAGGAAAAGTGCAATGTCTACATCAACTTCAATTTCCATTAAGCAACGATATCGAGTGCATTCAGGGCAAGAGGGAACGCTTGAGGCGCGAAGTAGAGCAAAACGGATGAAATAGTACGCAATGTTGTATAGGAAACAGGTGTTTCATTTAATACTTATATATTTGTATTCATATAAATTAATATAAACAGACTTCATTAGAAGTCTGTTTTTCAATATAACATTGGAGACCGTCGTGGTGCAGAGGCACAAGCGTGTGACTATAAACGCGACGGTTGTGGGTTCGATCTGCACTCGGGGAAATTAATTATTATTTATTATCTTTTTTTCGCTCTGGTACCAAGGGAAATTGGAGTGTTGCATTGATTCCAGCCACTCAACACGCAATGCCTCAAAAATTCGGCGGTAAGTGGGGAACGGATTACGGAGTGTTTTAACACTAGGGGCTTCTGCCTATGATGCTATATGCGAGAAATTCCGACGGCATAGCAAGTTGAGTGGCTCAACGCTGCGCTTTGGCTCGACAACAGAGCGAAACAAATGGAAATATTTCATTTTCTTGAGTCACACCTGTCACGTTTACAGTAATATTTTGTCCTGCACCACTACTACCCTGGCCTGGAAAATTAATATACCTATATATGATAAAACGAGAAGACCGTCTGCTTCCTTTCGCCTGTATATACTTATAAATCTTGCAACGCTTGCTTGCAAGTCTTCTTCTGCTTCTAGTCATTATCATATTATTATATTGTCCTGTTATTAAGTATTATATTAGTTGTATACAAAGAATTTAATATCCTCGACATTAAGCCCAGGATAACGACAAAAGCCAGAAAAAAAATTAAGTACTAACAAACTAAGCATGTTTTTTTAGTTTATAAGAGTATTTTAAAATATCATGGATAATTGGATCTTGATGATAAATATAACTATGACAGTAAATGTAACTACATCAAGGAAATAGCCGTAATATAAATAATATATATAAAAATCCTAGGAAACAGACTATATTTTGCAACCATCGCATCGCTTGGTGTAAGTTGTGCAAGTTAGATATGAACCAACTTCACTAAAAGAGGATCATTAGAACCTAAATCCACAGAGCTTTTCGACAAGCCTCTTTGTGATTTAAGCATAAAACAAAAAAATAATGTAAATGCTAATGTTATATTTCACAAAACCAAATTTCAACTGTAGCGTAAAATAAAAACAAATATTTCTCTAAATTATTATTACTCATAAGACTTCATAAAGTAAATTGTATCGTAGTATTATAAACATAAGATAGATATTTAGTAGGCTTGTCCAAACGGTAGTACATTGTAAATTTCAATCTTTATACTTTACTAATAAAGTTGAAATTTGAATACACCCATTTGATTTGGAGAGAAAAACGACTTTCATTGAAGCCTTCGCATTTTGCCTTGTTCGGTCAGTTTTATTCGGAAGACCACAGACGCCAGGTCACGTTATTGTTTAAGTTCTCACAAAACGATCGTAAAAAGAAAATATCGATTTGAAATTATTAAAATTTATTATTTTGTGATTTATTAAAAATGAGGTTTTTAATTTTGTGCATTTTTATTATTTTCAATGCTAGTAATGATGGCAAAGCGTCTTTGGAAAGCTTTATGCCAAATAATGATAATATATTATTAACTGATACCACTAAAAGTACCGGTAAGTTTTTTAGATTGTATGTATTCTTTATTTCCCGTCTACAACAGAGTAGGCAGAGGGAATCTAGTGTAGAGATAAGACTCTCCGGAACTCCGTTCCCCACTTTCCGCCGAATGTGGCATTGCGTGTTCGGTGGCAGAACTCGAATATATTCCCCCGAATGGGAATCGAACCTACAACTGATGGGTTTACAGTCACAAGATATCGAGACGGCCTTAGGCCTCATTCTTTATTTTTTTGTGGATCAATTTAAAGTGTTAGTCTGGTTAGCTAGTACCTACCCTTAATATCGTAGTCCTGAAATTGAAAACCACTAATAAAAAAATAAAAGTGTATAATTAAAATTAAATCAAATTTTGTATACTCCTTTAAAATTTTATTTAATTTTAATGAATCAAATCTTAAAATAATTTTATTAAAGTAGTCCTGAAATTAGAAACCTATAAAGGAATGTAATAAAATATATAATTGTCAGTTGATCATGGATTATATTATTGTTAACGTTTCGTTATTTATTTTACACAAAGTTGTTGTTAAATTCAGCTTCCTAGTGTTAAGACACTCCGTTCCCCACTTCCTGCCGAATTCTGGAGGCATTGCGTGTTGTGTGGCAGAACTCAACGCCGCGTTTAGCCTCGACACCAGCGAAGAAAGGGAAATATAAATTTAAGTAAATATTTCATCTCCTCGAGTGGGGATCGAACCGGCCTCAAGTTGTTGTTGTTGAAGTTGTTGTTGAGTTTAATATTGTAACGAAATAAATATTTACATTGTTATTTATATTATTATACATTGTTTTACAGTAAAGATGCTATTTGTTGTGCAATTTATGATTCAATGATTAGGATATACGAGTTTGCCGGTAATTAAAATAATTGTAATAATCCAGTAAATATGCATCCGTATAATTACAATTATGGAACATCTGTTTCTTGCTAATTAATATAAATATAGCTACTTGCTGTACACAAGCAGACACTACTGGAAAGTGTACTAAGTGATGGGTTCGATTCTCACTTGAGGAAATGAAATATTTAGTACTTGTATTTCGTCGTTATGGTAACAAGGCAAAAGCGCCGCGTTGAGTTTCGCTATTGAGCGGAGCGGAAAGTGCCTTAATAGGAACGGAATATCTTAACACTAGGTTTCCAGGTTCCCTCTGTCTGCCCTGTTATGCGGGATACATAGTGAAGTTTGCTTAGGATGCAACCATATAATTTGAGGATGTTACTCAACTAAAAGTATATTTCAGACAAATCGTGTAATCGACCTTGTAAATTCAACGTGAAGCCTCGTCAGTGCCGCTACAATTTCGAAATTAGACCATCTTTTGACGAGGATGAGATGCCAGCGTTGACTGTCAACGGTATGACACCTGGTCCTGCCATACATGTCTGTCTCAATGACATCGTGATTGTTAAAGTGAAAAATAAAATTCCTAATCAGGATTTGGCCATGCATTGGCATGGCATCGAACAAAAAGGTACCCCCTACATGGATGGGGTGCCAATGATAACACAGTGCCCTATTTCATACGGATCTACATACGAATATGCTTTTATAGCTTCTTCACCTGGAACTTTCTTCTATCATTCTGATTCTGGTAAATATCATATTTCGATTAAATTGTGTAATATGTATAATCTATTGAAGTTAATAAATTATTTTATGTTGAATATATTTTAATACTATTGTTTTAGACCATTTTAAATCGGTCAGTGATAATCAACCTATCGTAATTTACTTTTGCACAGTTAGAAATAATAAAGCATAGATTTCTTAAAATGCAAAAAATTTTTCAGTACTACATCAGAGTGATGGTGTTTATGGAACAGTCATAGTAGATCAACCTCAGCCTCTAGAGCCACATGTCTCGTTGTACGATTTTGATAGAAATGATGAGCACACAATGGTATTCGCAGCAAGATTCCCTGAATTGTTGACAGCCAAATTGGAGGATGCTAGCCAAATAAAACCCACCAGCCTTTTAGTTAATGGAGATCAAGTTAACACAAAGTAAATATTTTTAAACAATAAAGGCTTGTACTTTTACGTAATTATAATAATATTGTAGAAAAATAGATGAAATACTTGAAGTTGTTATGTTTGTGGTTTAGCAATTCATCACACAATCAGTCTCTAGTAATCTCTCTCTCTCTCTCTCTCTCTCTCTCATCATCATCATCATCATCAGAGAAGAAGTGATAAAACACTTGCCAATATTCTAAATATTTTCAGATTATTCGTAATGCCGGGCTATTCGTACCGATTGCGCTTGATCAACGCAATCGCGATAGAATGTCTTTTGGTGGTACACGCCAGTAAACACCTTATGACTGTCATAGCGGCCGATGCGAAACCTGTACAGCCAGTTACGAGTTCCACAGTTAAACTTTATCCAGGTACGAAAATTATTATTAAAGTAAAAATAAAGATAAATCATCTTCACACAGTATCCCGCACACAGCAGGGTAGGCAGAGGGAACCTAGTGTTGAGACACTCCGTTCCCCACTTTCTGCCGAATTCTGGAGGCATTGCGTGTTGAGTGGCAGAACTCAACGCCGCGTTTAACCTCGACACCAGAGCGAAGTAATGGAAATATAAATTTTAAATAAATATGTCATCTCCTCGAGTGGGGCTCGAACCCACAACCAGTCGGTTTTACAGTCACACCTCGTGTCGCTGCGCCACGACTGGCCTCTTAAAGTAATTTAATATATAATAGAAAACAAAGAATATATTAAGCTTAGTCACTCTTAAAAATGAAACAATAAACTACAAAATTCTAATCATATAAAAAATCAAATGAAATTGTTTATTTTTAAAAAGAAATAACCGTATCTAATAATCAAATTTAGTATATTTTGAATGCAAATCGCTTTAGTTCTTTTTTATCATCTTTTTCTAATTAAACTAAGGAGCTTTCTTGAAAAAGTAGCATGTAAGTGAATGAAAGTGATGATTGATGACTATAATTACGTTATACTAAGTCACTTTACTATAACTACCAACAAATGAACAGAAAAAAAAATATTATGTCGATAATAATGCTTTGGGTATATTCGACGTTTTAAAAAGACACTAAGGTTAAAACCGGTCATAGAGATTTTAATTTTTTTATTGATAGTTGATGATTGTTATCTATGTATATATTTTGGTGAGGTTAAAATAAGTCGTTGAATCGTATATATTATTGTCTGTGTCCATTTAAAAAAAATAATAAAAGAAACAATACCTTTTAAGAAAAATTATATTTCCTAATATATAAGTGTGGAATAACTTTTTGAAAATTAAAAAAAGAAAAAAATACTAAAAAAAAGTCTGTGGTTGATAACCGATCAGGTAGTTTGTTAATATAGTGTGTTAACTTTCTATTCTATTAGATGAAATGGTTTTATAACAGTTGTTTTATGATAATAGTTTAAGTTTCACGTATATATTAATTACTATAAATCTTTATGTGCTTAATTTCAATTTGGGATTAGTATGAATATATATTGCATAAAAATATATACGTAGGTGCTATTTATATAAATTCTATCCTATGGAGTACCTACATAAATCAAACAAATCAGCTTCACGCTGTATCTCGTATACAGCAGGAAAAACAGGGAACAAAAAAAAACAGGGAACGTAGTGTTAAGACACTCCGTTCCCGACTTTCTATCGAATTCTGGTGTTTCTGGAGTTGAGCCACCAGAGCACCACCACCAGAGAAAGGAAATGGAAATATAAGAAATATTTCATTTCCTGGAATGGGGATCGAATCTACAACCAGTCACGTTTACAATCACACACTTGTGTCCCTGCGCCACTGACCTAAATAAAACATATATAAAAAAACAATTAATTATTAAAAAAAATATCTGTAGTAGATAACCACCATGTAGCTTACTAATGTAATGTATTAACTTTCTACTGTATTAGATGGAAAGGTTTAATAATAATTGCTTTATGGTAATCATATAAATTTCTCGTATATATTACTATTAACTTTATATGTACAATAATATAAAGTTTTGATGGCGGAAAACAACGCCGCGCTTTGCCTCGTTGCCAGAGTGAGGAAACGTAAATATTAAATATTTAATTTCCCTGAATGAGAAACGAACCAAGAACCGAGGCACGCTTGTGCCCTTGCGCCACGACAACCTCAAGATATGAGGTTTTGATTAACAATAATAAGCTGAGGCCAATCGTGGCGCAGGGGCACAAAGTGTGACTGTAAAACCGACTGGTTGTGGGTGCAATCCCCACTCGAGGAGATAAAATATTTACTTAAATTTATATTTCCATTTCTTCGCTCTGGTATGGAGGACAAGCGCGGCGTTGATTTCTGCCACTCAACACGCAATGCCTCCAGAATTCGGCAGAAAGTGGTGAACGGAGTGTCTTAACACTAGGTTCCGTCTGCCTTCCCTACAGTATGCGGGATAAAGCATGAGGTTGATTTTTTAATTTAATAATAAGCAATTTTACATTTTTGTAGCCATAAGATGATAATCAAACAAAGTTTCTCTTTAAAGTGATGTTCTATCATGTAAAATCTAAATCAAAATTATACAGAGCGAACCATTCGTGCCATTTTCACTATCAACCGAAGTGAGAGGAGAAAGGTCCGTTTGAGTACATTTAAAGTTTAAGGTCAACAAACCGGTCTATGTTTGTTTTCACTTTCTACAACAACCGGTATTCCTTAGCGGAATGCTCTTAGAGCAACTATTATAATGCAATTATTGCAATTGCATTTCCATTTCTGCATCCACTCGTATATAATTGTAGTATTTATATGTTTATAGTCTTATAACTTTCTCTTGTTTATTATTGATGAGGCCAGTCGTGGCGCAGCGGCACAAAGTGTGACTGTAAAACCGATTGGTTGTGGGTTCAATCCCCACTCGAGGAGATGAAGTATTTACTTCAATTTATATATCCATTTCTTCGCTCTGGTGTGGAGGCGAAGCGCGGCGTTGAGTTCTGCCACTCAACACGCAATGCCACCAGAATCCGGCAGAAAGTGGGGAACGGAGTGTCTTAACACTAGATTCCCTCTGCCTAACCTGCTGTGCAGCGTGAAGCTGTTTGTTATTGATTTAAGGCCTTCGTGGCGCAGTGGCGTGTGATTTAACGCAACTGTGGGTTCGATTCTCAATCGGAAGAATGAGTTGTTTATTAATATTTTTATTTCTACGCTCTTGGCCCAAGGCAAAAAGAGCACTGGGACGATACTCAATTCCGTCACTCAACACGCAATGCCTAAAAAGCCAGCGCCAGCGGAAAGTGGAGATTGGAGTGTCTTAGCACTAGGTCCTTCTGTCTACTCTCCTATAAGCGAGATATAATGTGAAGCTACAAAAAACCTATTAATATTATTACGTTTCGTAAATTAAATGTTAATATTGTAAAAATAAACTGGCAATAACAAAAACTATGTATTTTTCGTGCACATATTTTCTTTCAAAAACCTACTTACTTAATGATAATGATGTTATCATGGCTTGTAAATGGAAATTAAATTCACGATTTGAGTGCAAATTGGTAAGAGGACCCAATCGAAAATGGTAATGGCTGCCTTTAGTCCAAAAACTAATATTCTTTTAAATTATACATCTGGGTCTGGGTTCTGTGTGTAAACACAATATATTTTTGAAAATCATATCATGAAATCCTTACTGTAACTATTGCAATTTTATTTAATTATATTTCTTTACTTTCTTTACTTTTCTTATAACTTTTGGAACCCGTGCAATTAAAATATTTATTTATTCTGTTTATTATGAATATTTTCAATTTATTCTGTCTTTAATAAATCATACTTATGTTGGATAGATTACTTTAGTTTATCTATTAAGATAAATAATCAAAGGTTTTAGTTATTGTTTTTTTTATCAGCTTCACGTTGTATCCCGCACACAGCAGTAGTAGGCATTGTATTGCGTGGCGGAACTCAACGCCACGCTTTGCCTTGTTACCAGACCAAAGAAATGAAAATATTAATCTTTATATATAATAATATTCTGTCTGTACATTTAGTAATTTTGACTGAAATGGATAGAGGGACACTTAAAAAGAATAATAGAAAGCAATTTTTTTTTTAATTTCTTGTCTGGCTGTCTGTCGATATTTATATCCACATTTTTCTCTGAAAGTACTGAACCGACTTAAATGTTACTTAAAAGTTTCACCGATTGCTTTGTTTTAACTCAACTTAACTACTAAAGTTTGGTTCATCAAAATCGGTTCATAAAAAAAAAAGTTATCGTCATTTGAATGAACTCATTAGTTTGCCTGCGAATGTTATATAGCAATCGCGTTGGTAAGATTCCTGGCTAAAGAATGACATTCGAAACATCTTGCTTATATGACTGTTGATAAAAATATATATTTTTGAAGCACTATTATACAATATTTTATACAACAAAGTAAACAAAATTGAACTGTTAGTGAAGATTACCTTCATAAATCATAACAGTTAAGTTTAAATCGTGATTAATTCAACACAGAGATAAAGAACAATTTGATCTTCAAAGAGATATCAAGCAAATACATAGATTTTTTGGTTCGTTCGTTCGTTTGAAATAAATCTATATAAAAATGC
>JAAIXJ010001761.1:92148-172299 GCA_013403705.1 Heliconius hermathena | reverse complement strand
AGGCATTGCGTGTTGAGTGGCAGAACTCAACGCCGCGCTTAACCTCGACACCAGAGCGAAGAAATGGAAATATAAATTTAAGTAAATATTTCTCCTCCTCGAGTGGGGATCGAACCCACAACCAGTCGGTTCTACAGTCACACCTAGTGCCGCTGTGCCACGACTGGCCTCGAACGTACAACATTTACAAGATTTACTTTTATTCTTAGTGTATGTATACCATATACAATACGAGTACCAAAAATTAAACTTTTTTTTTCAGAATGTTGAACCACGTCATCAGCACGATGCTAGAGATGTCGTTTCAGGCCAACAATTACAGTCAACCAAAGATTTACCGGAAGTTGGAAAAGTGAAATCTTATTATTTAAGCGTTGATAGAGCTTACCCAAAGTTCAAGGAGGATATTGATTTCCGCTACTTAAGCGACGCCATGCCAAAGAAGCCTTTCTATCCAGCTGCGTTATGTAAGTTTATTAATATAAATTCTCACTCGAGGACAAAGCCTCCAGAATCGGGTGGAAAGTGGGGAAGGGAAATATTACACTATGTTCCTAGTTTCCCCCTATCTACCCCAGAATGTGCGGGATATAGCGTGAAAAAAAATATACATAAATTCTCAATAAAGTCCCAGTTAATTGATATCCGCTGTCCGTCCGTCTGTCTGTCCGACTGCCACCACGGTGTATCTCATGAACGTAACGTAATACTGAGATAGGTAAAATTTTCACAGATAATAAATTTCTGGTGCCACTATAACATATAAAATAATACTACAAACAGAATAAAGAAAATATGAATGTCACGTTTGTAGTATGGAAGCTCTCTTAAGTATTTTAAGGAAACTACCATACAACGTGGTATTTTTGCTCGATTTTATGGATAATAAGTACGGAACCTTTCATGCTCGAGTCCGACTCGCACTAGGACGGGTTTTATCTTAACTATTATGCTTATTATTTTTGCTTTTAAAACTATACATGCATGCAATCATTTTAGCGTCCAATCAAGGAGTAGTACAGATAAACGGCAAAAACTTTTTATATCCAAATGCGCCATTCCTCCTGAAGCCACGTGAAGTACAACAAGACATCACATGCGACGTGGGAAAAGAAGATAAGCATAAAGAACCTCAGTGCTTACAGATTTTGAAAGTTCAAAGTAATGATGTCATAGAATTGGTGCTGGTTAACGAAGGTAAATATTATGTCTAAGATATTATATATATTCGAATGCCATTTACACTCAAGTATATTTTTAACCGACTTCCGTAAGGAGGAGGTTATCAATTCGACTGTATTTTTTTATGTTTGTTACCTCAAAACTTTTGACTCATTCAAAGCTGGTTTTGATGATTCTCTCTTCAACCGATTTCGATGATTCATTTTTTATTGGAAAGGATACACTTCAAGGGCAGTTTGACGAGAGTTTGGTTAGGTTCGATTATGGGATACGGTGCAAGTAGGTTTCTTTTGTAAAAAATTGTAATTAAAAATTAAAGTTTTTATATAGATATTGTAATAAAATGTTAACAGCTTTTTAAATTTAGTTTAAATTATACTCGGCCAGATTTTTTTCTTAGTTTTGTTCCTCACTAAGCAGGGTAGGCAGAGGGGTCCTGGGAGCCTAATCACACTGCGTTCCATTAAGTTCCCAAAGAATACAGTTTCTCATTTTTCGCCAACTTCTTGAGGCATTGCGTGTTTTTACCAGAGCAGAGTTACCCGAGTGTAAATTGAACCCACAACAGTCGCATGCTTATGCCCCTGTGCCATGACGGCCTCTACCTCGTTGATTGGTTATACATATATATTTTTTATTATGAATATCTGCAGTTTCCGATTTAAATCTTATGACTTAAGCTCGTTGAATAATTTATTATTTATTAACCTTTTTATTTCTTTGCTCTGGCACCAAGGCAAAAGCCCGACGTTGGGATTCGCCACTCAAAATTTAATGTCTCGAAATATTCTACGAAAAGTGGGGGAACGGAGTGTCTTAACAATGCAATCCCTCTGCCTACCGCGCTGTGTGCGGGATACAGCGTGAAGCTGATAAATAAAAACTTAAGCTCGTTAATATATATTCTTTACTAGAATATATAAAATAGAAATTCTTTAATAAAATTTCCAGGACATGGCAGTGACGATTCCTACACATTCCACATGCACGGCTACAGCACACAAATAGTTGCCACTTGGAGTAATCCACAGAAAACACCTATTACTAAGAAATATATTCAGAAACTTGATGCAGAAGGCAAAATAACTAGGTATTTTTAAATTATTATCTATACTATACGTATGTATTTATTATTGACTGATAAAATTTGATCAGTAGTGGCGTTCAGATAGAGCGCCTTTGCCAAGGGTTTGCCCCTGCCTTGGATAGTCGATAATTAGTAATCGATAATCAATAATCCGTTATTTCATAAGGGCTTTCTCTATTCTCTTTACTCAACTCTCTTTTAGTTCTGCTTTGCCAAACATATATAAAACAAAGAAATTAAGCGTAATGAATTTATTGGCATTTAAAAAAATAATGTTTCAACAAAACTCGTCAACGCATAAACTATAGAGTGTTGATAGAGAATTCGAAAATCACTTTCAGAATATTCTGTAATATATTTAGTAGATGGAAAAACGACCAAATTAATATAAAAAAATGTATTTCAACTTATTAAATAGCCAGGGACCGCTGAATTAATAAATTATAAATTTCATTGCAGGAACCTAAAAAAATCACCACTAAAAGACACAATATTGGTGCCGAATAAAGGATATACCATCATACGATTGTTACCATCTTTTGGAGGTAGTTGGCTTCTGGAGTGCAGATCTTGTTCACTCTCCATGCCGACGGCCATTCTTATCAATGTTCCTTTATCAATACCTAAGACTGTTATAGACAAACTACCGAGTTGTGGCAGCTATAGACCTGCTGATGTTTTACTTAATTAGTTTTAAAAAAATATTGCATTTATGTTGAAAATCTAAAGTATTTGAAAATCTTATCCAAAATGTTTGATTATAGTTTAATTTTAAAGCTTTAATTTAAGAGGAAATTTTGTATTGAACCACGTAAGTTTAAGTTTTTCTGTTATAAGTGAAATGTGTAATAGCATAAAAAAATTTTAAACTAGGTATTTTATGTGTAAATATAGAATAATTACAAAATCAAAATAAAAATCAGCTTCACGCTGTATCCCGCACACAGCAGGGAACCTAGAGTTAAGACACTCCGTTCCCCATTTTTTGCCGGATTCTGGAGGCATTGCGTGTTGATTGGCAGGACTGAACGCCTCGCATTACCTCGACACCAGAGCGAAGAAATTGAAATATAAATTTAAGTAAATATTTCATCTCCTCGAGTGGGGATCGAACCCACAAACAGTCGGTTTTATAGTCACACTTTGTGCCCCTAACAATATTAAGTACAGATAATAGGTACAGATAATACATAGTTATATTTACGTAAGTTACACAAGTTAACACTAAGATCAACTTATATTATTTTTAGAGATATGTATCTACTTACAAAATTAGAAAGATGAGGAAATGAAAATATATATAAATAAACAAACACTACAAAAATACTACTAAAGGTTAAACAACTTTGAACTTTATCGCCAATACCTACGACTCGATTTCGGAATGAGGCGTGTGCGGCGGTGTTCCTTTGACAGGTTTATGTGTGCGTGCGTCGTCCTTACAAATGGCGTTTNTATATATATATATATATATAAATGTTACAGCCACTGTGCCACAACGGCCGCTAGTTACTCTTATTAGGAGGATTATAATTAGGAGAGTTAGGTAACTACCTAACTCTCCTAATTTTAAAGGATATAGAGGAGGTTCTGTTTAATATAAGAACTTATAATTAATAGAGAGATCTAATAAGAATCTAAAATGTTTGTATGTTTATCACATGTGGTACAAAGCATAATATGGATTATTTTGTTTGTGAATATAATTAATTATACATGTAGATAAAGTAGTTTAAGAATTATGATATAAGTTTTGTTTGTATGTTACTATTATTTATCTATTATATATTTTTTTTGTATAGTAAAATGTTATTGTATATTACATAAATAACTATTTCGATATAAATTTTGATAAAAGTGAGAAAGATTACTACGTATTAATTTATTTATTACGATTACAGTGTAAGTGTTGAAATTTTAATTAAATTAGAAAACAAAATTATTTTTGTACAAAATAATTCCAACATAATTAAGGTCACGGAATTTTTAGATAATAAAACATATAAAGTAAATTTTATGTTTAAAAGTAAACTTTACTTTCTATATCTTTATTTTATAAAGATTCCATGTGTTTAAGTGATACAAAAACAGCAATTGTGGATGTTACGTGCTAGTAGCGTTTTCTGAATATTTTGTTATTTAAAAGAAATGAAAAAAATATTTAAAAAGAAATTCACTTAACTGTTTTATAAATAAATTATGTATATATAATTTTATTAGAAATCTAATGCAGTACATAAGAAAAATACTCATGTTATAATAAGATTGTAAATAAAAAAAAGGTTCTTTAATTTTAATTTATTTAATAATAAATTGTAATAAAAACATTATGGTTTTGCATATTCTTCAATAAAATCAATATAACTCGACACTTTAGTGTAAACGGTTGGTGCTCCTCTATGGCCACAGGGTGCCATTCCCCACGAAACGACACCAAGTAACACAGGTACTTCTATATCATCATTTTCTACATTAAGCATTTTATTTTGCCTATTGCTTCTCTCTTCGTTATAATTCTCGTCGTATTCTTCGTATTCATCAGTTATTTTGTCCCGATTGTAGATGCTCAAAGGTACTAACTGCATGAGTGGTCCACCTGAGTCTCCGCTACACGCTGCTACTCCACCTGAGAGCGGTCCAGTGCATATATTCGAATTCTTATCCAATGGATTACTTTCTCCATCATCCAATAGTTGTTCGAGAGCATTGTGACATTCTGAAAAAAATAATTTGTCAAAGCAAATATTTTGAAATATGGTTGTCGCAACCATTATATCACTTTTATTTATTTGTTCAATATATATTTTTTAGGTGAAGGATTATTATTTTCATTTCTTTTGTAATTTCTTTTAAGCAAGTACGTATGTTTAGGATTCCGTATAGGAACCCTAAACGTAGGTACTTGCTATTTATATATAGGATTATTTTCCGTCATTTAGAATATACTATTATTGACAAAAAACTATTATTGACAATGCGTCAAAAAATATTTCTTTGGTTATTTTAGTTCCGATCCATGGACAAATGAAAATAATCAGTAAATTGTGAGTCATGTTTACATTTTTAAAAATCAAAATCAGCTTCACGCTGTATCCCACACACAGCGGGGTAAGCAGAGGGAACATAGTGTTAAAACACTTTGTTTCTCACTTTCGAGATGTTGCGTGTTGAGTGGTGGAGCTCAACTACTCCAAGGACTTTTATCTTGGTGCCAGAGCGAAGAAATGAATATATTAACAAATAATAATAATAATTCTCTCCCTCGAAATGGTAGCCACAATCACCGCGTTATAGTCACCCCCGCGTGTCCCTGCGCTACGACGGCTTCGATATATTTTTCATTATTTATTAGTTAAAACTATTTAAAATTTTTGAATCATCACAAGTTATCATAGTACTTGATATCATCACTTCGTACGAATGGAGATTAAAAGGAAGATGAAATAAGTTGGACTTGGATATTATGAAGGCAATTGATGACAACGAACTGAAAAAAAAATCAGGTATCTCCTTCAGTTTTAGACGCAACTATTGTAGATGTCGATATAGCAGAATAAAAGTGTAAAAAGCAGAATATAAATTTGTTTTTTATTTATTCCTTTCAATAGCGGATCTACTTGATTTTTTATTTTTAAAGGTTTCAACATATCTCTTATTACCATTTTCTCGCCAGCCCGACATCTTGCAGATATGCATATGCCCTTATATTGTTGTAATTATATTTACATTTAAATTCGAAATTCGAAATGTAGAAGATAAAAAAATATCTCAAAAAATACTAATTGAGGCCGGTCGTTGCGCAGCGGCACAAAGTGTGACTGTAAAACCGACTGGTTGTGGGCTCGATCCCCACTCGAGGAGATGAAATATTTACTTAAATTTATATTTCCATTTCTTCGCTCTGGTGTCGAGGTTAAGCGCGGCGTTGAGCTCTGCCACTCAACACGCAATGCCTCTAGAATTGGGCAGAAAGTGAGGGACGGTGTGACTTAACACTAGGTTCCTTCTGCCTACCCTGCTGTGTGCGGGATACAGCGTGAAGCTGGTTTATTTGATTTTTATTAAAAAATACTCACTCTCGTATGGGATGTAAGTGACATTTACTTCTTGCAGCTTGCTCGGAACGTCTGGTATAAAGTAAGTTGTACGTAAAGCACCCCAACCAGCCAAGGTAAGGGAATAATTGGTAACTTCGTAGCTGTGAGGCAGATGTATTGGCAGAACTTCATCAGTGAACATAAATGGTTTGCTCATTCGCAAAAGTGCTATATCGTAAGGACCTACGCCTCTGAAATTACAACGTATACAATGTATACTATTTGATACAAAAAATTATCAATATTTAAAAAAAAAGAGAAAATAAATAACTATTTTTTCGAGGCATTGTCGAGGGAAGGAATTCAACGCCGCTAAAATATTAAGAAATAACAATTTTTCCCCTCGAGTGGGGATCGAACCCACTACCGTGACAGCTTTGTGTCTGAGCGCCACGAAGACATCTACAATTTTTTTTTAATTTTATATAATCAAAAAAATTTTAAACTGCTTCACCGATAAGATCAATAATTTGACTAATTTAGTACTTTTTATAGTAAACCCATAATTTTAAACTTGGTTTTTCTATTTACTCATTATAATAAGCAATATTTCCAATGACTCCGATATAAGATTATATAATCTACGTCATTTTTCCGCCCATCGCTTATTTACCATACTAATTTCATAACATTATTTTGAATAGAAACATTATATTGTATTATTTTTTACCCAGCATATTTAGGATGTGCCATACGCTCAGCCACCGATATTATTTGGGCCTTCGGACTAAAGTAATTGACATCATGAGTTCCAGCAACTGCGTCCATAGGAAGCCATCTTAATAGAAATGATTCCTTAATGCAATGCGCAGCAGTTAAAACCTACAAGGTTAAGATTAATAAGATTAAATTTGTGCGGAAAATTGGTTAGTTATATATAAAAATAAGACATTTTACATAGAGTAAGGCTAAAAGCTCTGTTGTCACACACATCACATGCGCCACCGTGTCCAGCTAAGGTAAAAAACTGGAAACGTGCAATATGTATTAAAAGTAATGATATGTCATCAAAAACATAAATGTGAAATGAGAGCCAAGTTAAATATTAAGTATTAGGTCGTTCTCGATAAAACAATTAAAAATCTATATGGTTGCCGAGTTCTGTGTATACTCGGGTGTGTGTAAAATTTAATCTCTAAATTTGAATTGGCTATTTTTTACCATCAGGCTCCAAACCACATATCAGCCTAACAGTCCATTAGAAGCTGAAAGTAGACTAACTTGCAAATGTAATAAAGCCTTTATGTAATATTTAACTTGGCTGCCAATTCATATTTATGTTTGATGACTTAAATATGCTATAAACTATTTCTAAATGGGTGGGAAGACGGATAAAGACAACATGATATGACATTTGCGTATAATACCAGGAATATGGAGACGAAAATTCAGAATTTAACGTAATAATCACACCATCACATCTAGTTAGAAGCTGAGTTAACAAGCCGTTTATTTATTTAAGTAGAAGCGTACGTGTGGAGAATTTCTAGATACCAAGTACTACTGGCAAAGTAAATTGCACAGCCAAGTCAAAATACATATTTTTATGTATAATACTTTATTCATAAACTTGATATATTGAAGCCAGTCGTGGCGTAGTCGCACAAAGGGTTACTGTAAACGCGAATGGTTTTGGGTTCGATCCCTACTCGAGCAAATGAAATATTTATTTAAATTTATATTTCTATTTCTTCGTTGTCGAGGCAAAACGCGGCGTTGAATTCCGCCAATTAACACGCAAAGCCTCCAGAATTCGGAGGAAAGTGGAGAACGGAGTGTCTTAACACTAGGCTACCTCTGCCTACACTGCTGCTGTGTGTGGGGTACAGAGTGAAGCTGATATATATTATTGTAATTATACTGAGTTGTCAGAGTAGTTATTTTATCCGTAATAAGCTGAATTATTCATAAATTACTATAATAAATATGTTATTACGACAGTGGCCGGTCGTGGCGCAGCGGCACGAGGTGTGACTGCAAAACCGACTGGTTGTGGGTTCGATCCCCACTCGAGGAGATGAAATATTTACTTAAATTTATATTTCCATTTCTTCGCTCTGGTGTCGAGGTTAAGCGCGGCGTTGAGTTCTGCCACTCAACACGCAATGCCTCCAGAATTCGGCAGAAAGTGGGGAACGGAGTGTCTTAACACTAGGTTCCCTCTGCCTACCCTGCTGTGTGCGGGATACAGCGTGAAGCTAATTTTTTTTTAATTACGACAGTGATGTTACATTGTATATCATTGTCAGTTAGAACAAATATTTAGAATAAATTAGACAGAAGGTGCTTTAACGTGACGTACCCATTTATCGTTTAATATACTGCCACCACACACGTGCATCCTGATCCAGAGAAACCTGATCTGTAAAGATACGAGGTAAGGGTGGCTATAAGGTCTGGACTCATGACCACCTATTAATTTTCCTTCCCGTATATTACGATTGGACGCCGCTGAAATATTAAAATTAAGTGTTTTTAACTTCGAGCGTTGAAATTTTATTAGGTTTGTTTTGTTTTATTTACGTAAAACAAATTGAAAAGCATTAATTAAATTAAGCTAAAATCAAAAGCTGATAACTGATAGCTTTGAAGCTAAATAAATATTTTGAAATACGTAAATTACGTATATAACAATTACAAATCTATCTAGAGTGAGCACGGGATTAAAACCTCCGGAATAATAAATACGATATATTTATTATATATTAATTTGATTTAAGATTAATCAAATATTGATATTCATGATTACAATTTTTTTTTAATTTTTAGGCACATTGGCTGTTTGAAATTTAATTCTTTACTCCTGAATATTTAATTAAATATTTTTTCGGGACTGGTCTGTCTCTCTTTGTCAATTTCGTAATAGATCGGTGGTTTTAAAAGTAGAATTAAATAATATTTCATTAAGAATTGTACTTGAGGCCTTTGAGGCCAGTCGTGGCGCAGCGGCACAAAGTGTGACTGTAAAACCGACTGGTTGTGGGTTCGATCCCATCCGATGTCCGATGAAATATTTACTTAAATTTATATTTCCTTTTCTTCGCTCTGGTGTCGAGGCAAAGCGGGGCGTTGAGTTCTGTCACTTAACACGCAATGCCTCCAGAATTCAGCAGAAAGTGGGGAACGGAGTGTCTAACTAGCGAGATACAGCGTGAAGCTGATTTAATTGTACTTGAGAAATTATTTTAAAACAACAATGTGTTGAGTTCGTTCTTGTAATAATATATGTACGTATATATGTATGTATATATGTATGTATGTATTGTCAAAATATATTTTTAAGTTGAACGGAAGAAAAGAACGAAATCCTTATACTCGATATATCTCTAATCTTTAAAGAGATACGCTTAGATAAAAAAATATCTCACCTGTACTGGCATAATAGAATTGTACAAAGATTAAAAGAAGATTCACAAATAACTTCATAGTTATAAATGTTTATGAGATATGTTGTGCAACATGGAGTTATATAACATTTGATTAAGATGCATGCACAAATTAACTTTTCGCATAATTATAAGTATCAGGGGCCGCCAACTGTGTGCGTTTGAAATGTATATGCTGCTGCTTTGTTTTATGTAAACGTGAAAAAAGATAGCTCTTATAATACTTGTCGTTCTAACTACAAAAACCGTTGATTAAGCTGACAGCTATTTAATTCTTTTTTTTTTGCTTCACGCTGTATCCCTCACATAGCAAAATAGGCAGAGGGAGTCGGGGAACCTAGTGTTAAGACATTCCGTTCCCACTAAGATACTTCCATTTGCCACTTTCTGCCGAATTCTCGAGGTATTGCGCTTTGCCTTGTTACCATAACAAGAAAATGAAAATATTGAATATTGCATTCCCTCGAATGGAAAATGAAAATCGAATTGAACCGTCGTGTTACAGCCGTACACCCTTGTACCTCTGCGCCACTACGGCCACTATTTTATTGTATTTTGTATACATATACGTGTGTTTGTTTTTCATCTTTGCACTTATATATTTACAACTACACATACGTAATGTTTTACCCTTTTTCAAAACCCTTGTTTCAACATTTATTTATCTAACCATTTTTTAGATATCTGCCTACTATCAATAAATTAATAACGTGTTAGTTGTTTGAACCATTTCTTTCTATCTTATTTATTAAAAACAATACTCTAGTGCAAAACAAAATAAAAAAATAAAATAAATTTACTCACTTGCGATCCGACGACAATACAATATATTCATAATTGAATATTCTTGGCAGGAAGACGAGGTCAATAAGAAAATATTTTGAAGTGTATTGTTTTCAAATGGACCACGAAAGACATTTAAAATATAACATTATGTACTAATAGCAGATTTCTTTTTATTTTCACAAAATTGATTAAGTACCTTTAAAAAGACGGTCTTAAAAATAGTTGGAAATTGTTCCATTTCATCGTACCTTACATTTATTTTATTTACTTATTTATTCTTAAGGCTTTTTTTTTGCATTCGATAACATCACATAATCCTATTAATATTCAAAACAGGGAAATCACTAACTTCTAAAACACAGTATACACTTATTTAGGAGTTAGTAGCCCATAAAATGTATAAATTTTAATATTGTCAATAAAACATATTTTTATTTATTTATTTATAATTTTTTATCATTCTACAAATGTGAAGATAATTCAATTAATTTTTGAAATCTCCTGAATCAATTAAAATTGTTAAAATCTCTTAAAACGTCTACGGGTGATTACAATATGGGAGTAGGTTACGTATTTAGAACGTTGCGTAATAAAGCAGAAGTGTTATTTACAAAAGAAATCGTTAGAATGATAACTTAATAAAACATAGTAAATTGGAAATAAATTAAAAAATTAGCCGTCGTGGCGCAGAGGCACAAAGGTGTGACTGAAACGTGACGATTATGGGTTCAATCCCCAATCGGGATAAAGAATTATTATCTATACTTATAATAAATCTGTAGAAAAGTCGTTTCTGTACATTGAAAATATTAAAAAAAAATTAGCCAGGGTGTTAAAGGATAATTAACAGAATCCATTTCCAACAATTTTGGAATTTTTGTCTGTTTGTCTGTTTTTGTAAACACGTATCACGTAAAAAGTACATAATAAATTTAAGCAACTTTTATACATAAAAATTACAAGTAAATCAAAGTAACTTTTAGTGTTTATTTCATTGTAATCGCTTCACTCCATCAAAAGACATAAGTGTTTAAGTTTTCAAGAAGTTTATATTTGAGATAGTAGAAATCGATACAAGTAACGCTATTATTTATTGACAACAAATAATAGGTACTAACGAATCTTGATAACGCATTAAACATTCTGTGGAGTTAAACACTAATTACGACGGGAGGAACATTAATCATTTTAAAACTTTAATACAACACATCGTTTTTGGTTAAAATAATTTTATGTTAGGTGAAATTTAACATAAAAACAGCATTTTTAAACTGTCCTTAATTTTAAATCTTAAATAGATGGCGCTGTGCATAAAAGATTTTATATTTTTATAGTTTGGAAAGGAAACTCTATCAAAAAATAATGTACTTAAAGTTTTTAAGATATTTATATTTGAAAAAAAAATTGAAACGTACGCAACGATATTCATTGACTACAAATGATAATGAATGTTGATAACTCATAAAACATATTGTTGAGTTATTATTTGTTAAACGTTAATTACGTTATGTAAGTGTGATCTATACTTATAATAAATTTAACATAAACATAGTAGTATTTTTTTAACAATGTTCGAATAGTTACAGTTCAATTGTAGGTCCAATAGATGGCGCTGTGCATAAAACGTCGTTTTCTGAATCGCGCTGGCAAGATTCTGGGCAAAAGACTGACTCTAGAAACGTCTTATTTATTTAACTGTTGATAAATGTACGTACGTTACGTATTTTTAAAGTACAATTGTTCGTGTACTATGAACAACTAACTACCAAAGTAAACTAAATTGAATTGTTGGTAAAGATTACCTTCGTAACAGTCTAGCTTAATTCGTAATTATTTAACACAGTGATAAAGAATGACTTAATATTCAAAGAAATATTTTGAATAGGTTCTTCAGTCCGTTCGTTCGTTTATGTTATTAATATTTTTTTAAGAAACGTATAAAAAAAATAACTTTTGGGAGCAACCTCTAAAAAATTGTGTCTCAAGAAAAAAATGCTCTGACACTGTTTATAAAAATATCCCAGTATTATTTCATAACTTACAAGCGACACGTACCGACATTGCACTTTTGCACCTATATGTTGCATATATGTATGTGCCAAGGGTATTTACATACCTCAAAATCCTTATAAGATAACTTTGTTGTTTGTTCGTCTGTCCGTCTGTCAAGACTATTTTGTACAAGATCGGTTAAAGGTTAGATACCTCAATGTTCAAGTCTATATTCCCTTAGAGCACGAAAATCTATCTTCTAAATCATCGCAATCAAATGACGATGAAATATGAGAGTTTATGCTTTGTTTTTTGTCGCATTTTCTATCATAACTATAGGGTACTTCCCGTTGATATACAATTACGAAATTTGTTAAGAAGTTAAAACTTACGGCACGTATAAAGGAAAATTCCTAAATTATTTTTAAAAAATTGACTACTTATTCTATTTGTGTCACAGAAAAAAACCATTAGGTACACATTTTAATCTGTACTTAATTTGATACAAAATGACAACTTAATGAGATTCATGAAACTGGTACGAAACTCTCGGGTCATGAGTACGACTTGAACTTGACCGAAAATGTTGATTATTTTATAGATTATATAAAAATGCCTATAAACGTGCTTTCTATGTATATTCTGTATACCAATTATATATTTAACTAATAATATATGTTACTAATTTAAAAACTGTACAGGAGCTAATATAAGTTATTTTACAAAGAATATCGTGAATACTTATCCAAATCAATTAATTAATAATTAAGGCTGTTTGTAATATCTATATTTCTTAAATGAATAATCATATAATTCAAGCGGGCAAAGCCGCGAGCAGGCCGCTAGTCTATGCTGCAGTGTATAAAAAGTAAAAGAAAAAATATATATAAATATTTAAAAAAAGAAAAAATATATATAAATATTTAAGAAAAAATATATATAATATTTCAAAAATGTTGCCCAAGAGTCCGTGGCGGCCAAACCGTCCTTGTTTTATAAACCCTGAAAATTTCTCTGCGCATACAACCAACACTGGTAAGTTTGATGCGGGCATATGAAATTTGGATGGTGGTTACTTTGGCAGTTAATAAATAATTAAAGTCTATAAAATAGTAACTGACTTTCGTTAAAGTATAAAGCTCAATTGACGCATTTATTTTTAAAAAAAGGACAAGGCAAACGAGCGTACGGGTCACCTGATGGTAAGTGGTCACTACCGCCCACGACCCCGTGCAACACCAAAGGAGCTACAAGCGCGTTGCTGGCCTTTTAAGTGGAGATAGACGCGCTTCTTGAAGGTCAGAGGCCAGTCGTGGCGCAGCGGCACGAGGTGTGACTGCAAAACCGACTGGTTGTGGGTTCGATCCCCACTCGAGGAGATGAAATATTTACTTAAATTTATATTTCCATTTCTTCGCTCTGCCACTCAACACGCAATGCCTCCAGAATTCGGCAGAAAGTGGGGAACGGAGTGTCTTAACACTAGGTTCCCTCTGCCTACCCTGCTGTGTGCGGGATACAGCGTGAAGCTGAGACAGCGTGAAGGTACCCATGTCATATAATATGCGTTGCCATAGCAACGTGTACTTGGATTTTATACAAGTGTAGTTCATTTAATATATATTTGACAATAGATGTCAAATATAAATGAAATGAATTTTAAGGCAATATTTAATAAAATATTTAGTTTTTAATTATTAATATATGGATTGTACTAACTTCAATAAAAAGAAAATATAATTCGTATATAAATTGACAATAACTTAAATAAAACAATATTTCGATTTTATATTTTTATTTATTTTGTTTTATTTTAAATTCCTTATTTAATTTTTTTTATTATAATACATTATTTATGTCCGATGTAGGATGATTGATGGCATACAATAAATTATTGATGTGATATAGACAGTGGCTTTCCATACTAAAATAAATATATCTCTTAAGTAAATCAAGAATATTTAAATCAAAATAACTAGAAAATAATATCCTCCGTTGTAATCCAAAATAATATTATATTTGGAAATTGCTCCATGGTATATAAAATTATAGAAAATTTTGATTCAGATATTTATGAAAGTCAAAATCAGGGTTATTTTTATTTACGTCTTCTGGTTGAATAGGAAATTAAGGGCTCTGATGATCAAAACTACGGATTTAAGCTTACGAAAGCTTTCAATTATATAAAAAAAATACTCAAAATAATTATTCATGTATAAAATGCAATGAATATTATTAATAATACAATTCTACATCGGACTTATATCATGACTATGGAATTATTAATATTAACAAGAAAGATTTGTACACGCGGGCGACATTGTCTCGTATAATTTAGTTAATAATATATAAGATAGATATGTTATTATAGTAGATATATATTAAATTAACATCTTAATTTAGATATAAACAACGCCATTGTGTACAGTTGCTTTATTATTTAATTAAAATAAAATAAAAAAAAATATTGTATCTTGTTGTACGTACGTTATATAAAAATTAAAACTAACATCACTAGGTTACATTATGCGAGTTTGCTAAACTATATTTTATATACAAATCTACAACAAGTAACAAAACAAATTGAGGTAAACAGTTTCAACGGATCATCACTTAGGCCCCCGCTAGTGTCAAGCAAAATTATTAATAAATAAATATAAACAAACAAAAAAAAAATGTTGGATATCCGCTAAAATAGTTTACATCAATTAGAAATTATATATTATATTATAAATATTTCATGAAATATTCGTGAACATAAATAACAATTATTTGAAAGATGATCAAGCGAATGGTTTTGTTTTTGTTTTAAACTATAAATGGGGCTTATGAAATATTTGATAACTTTGGTCTTCTAGTTAATAAGATTTTCGATGTTTCATTCATCGTTATTTTATTTATATCGTTCGTACGTTGTATCATATTTTTAACAACACAGTAAAATATGGCAGTACGTGTGTCTGTAATTGAACTTGAGTATAGTAAGTCTATACTATAGAGATCGTAATGATCTTAGGTTAATTTAAAAATTAGGATCTTAGGTTTAAATACACGGAGAGCCAAAACAGTTAGTTACACCGTCAAACTGCTAAGTTTTTGCTATTATAATAAAGCTAATATTGAAATTAGCTTAATCGTTTGGCAATATTGATTTAAACGTAGTCAAATCTTATATTTTTATAATATCTTATATATATTTTAAATATGCGAAAGTAACTTAAGTAGCCTTTCTTAACTTACTTTCGTATATTTTAAATATGTGAAAGTAAGTTAAAATCTGGCTTAGGATCTGGCTTTTTTTTATAGTAAAAAATTATTTACATTTGCAATACTTGTTTTAGGAAACTCAAATTTCGTACGACCATAAAATATATTTTAAAATTGGCTTTCTTATTTTACTGTATAACGGTAGTAATAACTGTGTGTATCCGTGTACCGTTTTCTTAATGTATAGGGTAATAAGTAGGTGATGTAATCGAAGGTAAGTGGTGGCCACACCTCGGGAAATTGGGAGGCACTGGCGGTAGATCCCTTTGGGTTCCTATGTGCAATATCAGGTTCATCCCGATTACTATGTGGTAGATGAAATGACAGTGGAACAACCAATAGCCTGTAAAAAGAAAGTTTTTTAATTAATTAAAACACAATTTCTGTGATATAATGGCAAAACACAATGTTTATTAACATTTTTAGTCAATTAAATGTTTTGCTGAGATTTTAGGAATAAAACTTCATCATTTAAGGAAATAAGTAAAGTGAGGCCAGTCGTGGCGCAGGGGCACAAAGTGCGTCTGTAAATCGACTGGTTGTGGGTTCGATTCCACTCGAGGAGATGAAATACTTATTTAAAAAAAATCAAAATCAGCTTCATGCTGTATCCCGCACACAGCAGGGTAGGCAAAGGGAACCTAGTGTTAAGACACTTCGTTCCCGACTTTCCGCCAATTTCTGGAGGCATTGCGTGTTGAGTGGCAGAACTCAACGCCGCGCTTAGCCTCGACACCAGAGCGAAGAAATGGAAATATAAATTTAAGTAAATATTTCATCTCCTCGAGTGGGGATCGAACCCACAACCAGTCGGTTTTACAGTCACACTTCGTGCCGCTGCGCTACGACTGGTCTCAATACTAATTTACATGTATATTTTCATTTTTTCGCTCTTTTCTGGTGTCGAGGCGAAAGCGCGGCGTTGAGTTCCGCCACTCAACACGCAATGCCTCCAGAAATTGGCGGAAAGTCGGGAACGAAGTGTCTTAACATTAGGTTCCCTTTGCCTACCCTGCTGTGTGCGGGATACAGCGTGAAGCTGATTGATTTATAAATAATCTATAAAGTTTAACAAGCCATGTTGTAAGTAATAAATAAGCTTGAAATTAATAGGCTGAGTACTTTTTATTATTCATTGGTAATTCGATGAAAGTCCCACAAATAATATAAAATCTGAGAAGAGATTCTTATGCAACATTTTGTACAGTACGGTCGACGAGTTGTGGCCGCTCTAAAGCTAACTTGCGGCTAACTTAAGTGGGTTGCATTGATATGATTTTAAGATGTTTGCTTTGCGTTTGCTTTTAATGATGTTCTTCCCAAGTGTACAAAGCGCAAAAGTTCAGAAAATCTAACTTCAGGACGATCACGAATCCTCATATTGTAATTGAATCATACTTCAATCAGTTCTTATTGATATTTCATTAGTTAACTTACCAGGGTTGTCAGCTTTTAATCTCAGTACAACGTATCCATTGTTGGGCACTGCCAGAGTATCTTTAAATGGTGGCAAGTTATATTGTCTGTGTAACAGACCCTTTCTATCAAGGTCGAGGGCATGTTTCAAGTTTATTTTCTTGATATTTTTATCTGGCGACCTGCCCATACCGATCACGTTGTACGACGTTCCATGAAGGTGGAATGGATGAGAGAGATTAGGTGATTGAACTGAAATTATAAAATATATATATTATATAAAGCCCTCTAGTTAAATAGAAATGTTTCTTATAAGTAGATAAAATTTTAAAGTTTTACTCACCTTCATCCACAAGAACTATCTCAACTATAGAATTTAATGGCACATCAATCATATGAGTGCATCTGCAATCAACTGCACAATCGGCCGGTCTGTTGTCGCCGTTGCAAAACAGTTCTGGTGGGAGTTCATGCATTTGTGATAGAGGTGGCGCTGGAGGAGACATGTAGGAGATTTCATCAACTAAACTCAAAACGTGGTCCCCACCCGGAGCAACTGTAATTAATATAATTAGATATTTTTAGTATTATAACTCTAATATCAAGTAGATCAAAAAAGAAAATCAAAGACTATGTTGGCGCAATTGGATGGATTGTCTGAATTTCGATAGTTATGGGTTCATTTTAGGTTCGACACTTTTATCTAACACGCAATCAAAACAAGAAGCTAAACAAATAATTAACAACAAAAACCATTCCCCTGAAAGTTTATGCGTTGATGGTCTCACCTAAATAGTTTCTGTAAGTGTTCTCTTTGAATAAATCCTTGGGTTTGTAGAAATGGAATCTGAATGGCAGAAATATTTTGACATCAGGCCGTTCTTGAAGGACTGCCTTATCGACGGGCTTGGCAGATTTTAGATTGCTTACACACACCGCGTCGTTTCGTTTCACGTCGCAAATTGCGTCCAATGGGTTCATGACCTGTAAACATTTGTGATTTACTCCACGCAACATGACTGACGGCATGTATTACAACAAATATTAGATTTATTAAGAAAGTACTACATTAAAAAAATATATTATATTTAATATAATAAAAAAGTGTGAATTACTTATTAATATGAGCAAAGAGTATGAAAAATATAATACAACCTGTGATAAATGTCTCTCGGGTAATATTCCAATACACACCAGGATACCTTAATATTCCAGATAGAAGGGAAAAATGGCTTCATGGTTTCTAGCTACATGTGCAATCCAATATACAGGGATAATAATAGAAAAATATTGTACACTACAATAAGCATATTAGCTACCTTTGAAATAAATAGAAATTTTATAATTAAACAAACATAAGTAAATATATATAAAATAGATTTAATTGTACTTATATAAAGGAAAATAAAATAAAATAATATTTTATATATTTTATTAGGTAGTATAAAAATTTACAATTTTCTTATAACGTAAATACGATATTGCATGTAGCTTAAAGTAATTTTTATATAAAATATGATATTAATATGTATATTAATAGATAATAAACTCGTTTTCCACTATTAATTAATCATAGTAACCGATGTTTCATTATTTAATATCTTATAATAAAAATGGTAACTGGATATGGTAACATTTTGTATACTTATTTATACTATTATGGTTATAAACAGTCTCATCTTCATTTTTGGATGCTGTGCAATCTGTTTAAAAACCGTCTGTAGAACATTTTTACATGTGTGTATTTACAAGTATTGCAGTTGTCTCTAAATATTTACACTTTCTAATAATGTGTTTTTCATGCAATTTTGGGTTAGTATTTGTAAAATCCTTAAATAGCTAATTTTTTATAATAGAGTTTGCCAAAAGTAAGCCAACCCGCAATTACGTTCTCGAGTGTTTTATACTATCGACACTCATATTCATTAGTAAAACATGATATTAATGATGTTATTAACATTGAGATGTATAAATAAATGAAAAAATGATTTCCGGCAAGAAATTTTGGGGTGGCTTATTTTCTAACTCCCAAGTAATATTTAAATATATACACGCAATAAATATCCTTGGTGAAACATTAAATGGCAAGTCGTTAGTTACAGAACAAACACGTTCGTTGTAAATATATTAAAAATGTAATAAAAATGTTGTCGTACAAGTAAGAGCCTCAATGCGATATTCAGTGACGACACACCAAACGGTACCAGAATAAAGCATAAGAATAAAATGAAATTCACTCCGCAAATATCACCTTTAAATAAAATCACAAACCAGCATTTACTTCAGTGGAAACATTCGAATATAAAATAAACACTTAAGGCAGAGTCGAGCACTTCGACTCTGCCGTCACATCACACAAACAAACATAAAATTACACTTAGTTAACACAAAAATCAACTGCTATACCAATTGTTGGGTAAGAAAACTGAAAAGTGTCTAGGAACAGATTTAGTTGATGGGAGGGAGGTGATCTCCACAGGTAGGGAAGTTAGGGGGGACGGGAGGAATGTCTGCGTGAGTACCCACTTGAAGAACAACATTCATGCCGATTACGATATGGAATAAGAAGTGGCAATGGAGAAGCCAGAAACCTGGATTTGTGGCTCTGAAACGGACAATGACGTAACCGTTATTGGGAACGGCAATAGTATCTTTCGCGGGAGGTAAATCACCCTGTTTCAAATGACGCTCTAGTAATCCTCTTCTGTCTAAGTCGAGAGCGTGTTTTAAGTTAATTTTCTTTACGTTCTGGTCTGGTGACCTACCGATACCGACTACATTGTAAGCATATCCGTGCAAATGGAATGGATGAGATAAGTTGGCGATTTGAACTGAAAGTAAAAAATTGCAATCAGTTATTTGCATTTCAATGAGACTGTATAGTGATTGTAAGATTGTATAACATACCTTCATCTACCAGTACGATTTCTACTACAGCGTTAAGAGGTATATCCACTTTATGTGTGCACATGCAATTTTGTCCACAATCAGCTGGCCTGTTATCTCCGTTACAAAATTGATCGGGGTTAATATCATCATATTGACTAATAAGAGGTGCCGGCGGTGCCATATATGAAATTTCATCTATTAAACTGATTACATGATCTCCTTGAGGTGCCACTGTGGATCGTAACAATACATTTTTAAACGGTCTGTTCGAAAGATTTATTATATAACTCATGAAAATTCTGTCGCAACCTGACTTACCTAAGTATCTGTTGTAGGTGTTGGGTTGGAACAACATTTCCGGTCTATAGACAAAGAAACGGAAAGGCAAGAAGATTTTGACATCAGGTCTCTCTTGTAAAATCGCGGGGTCGATATTTCGTGCATTTTTCAATTGGCTGACGCAAATAGCATCGTTTCTAGGAGTGTTACATCTTGCGTCCAAAGGATTCATTACCTGAATAGTTAGTGGGTAGAAAGGTACGTGCAATTACTAATTTAACGTGCACCAACTACTTCTATTTGAATCTACTATGCTAATTAAAGGTCCATAATATTATTATAGATATAAGAAAACTGAAGAATTTTGTATTGGCAGAAATATTTCTTTCCTATTTATTACGATTAGTATATATTATTCTTAAATGCGTTTTTAATGTAGTTAAATTAAGAATATTACTTCTGCCTATACTCATTGATGCTTAAACAGGAAGGTGTAAGGGAATCTACATTACAGCACCACTTCTACATAATGATATACTGTTCAATTTTCAATGGTATTTGAGTGATCTAATCATATATTACGGTATTTACAAATCTCGCTTAATAATAGCTTTCTATACAGTTGCAGACTGGTGGTCAATTAAAAAGATAAAAAGGCTTGAATTATCTACATCGATACTGGTGTTTAAGTATAAGAAATAATTTGCAACAAAATTTGTTAAGCTTATCGAGGTTGCCGTGGTCTCAAAAATCCAGTGTGCAATATCCGGCAATTAATAAGCGAGATATCGTGTTTGATTGATATTTATTTGATTATAGGAAAGGAATTTCATTCACTATGAATGGGAAATACCAAAGTTCACCACTTTCAAAGATTTTGTAATCTATTTACATAAAGTAGTTTTAGATCAGGAATATGTCATATAATATTTACAATTATTTTTACTTACGACTCCCTGTGGGATTCCGACGTCGTAGGATGGAGGAGTAGATGATGGTTGGTAGGGTCCTCTAGCGTACCTAAGGATACCGAGCTGTTGTGCTCTTTTAATACCACACTCTCCGAGGCCACGTACTTGGATCCAGTACGCACCAGGGACATTGTTCGCTTCGATGACGAAATCATAACGTTCACCTAAAATCATATCAAGCCTTAGAAAGATATTACTAAATTTAAGCTTTTTAAATTTCCTTCTGTGAATTATTTTCTTCTTATTTCTTGAAAGAATATTATTTGTTAATTATTTATTATAATTAAAGCATGTCATAACTAAGAGTGTGAAATATTATATTATTGCTAAAATAAAATTCCTTAATGTTTTTTGTGTTCTACATTTACCTATATTACGCTATTTAAAACAAGTTAATTTTGTTATAATTGAAGAATTGAGGATATGCATCATTTTCCTCGGTTGAGCGACATAGGTAACTAGGTATTAGATATTATTAGTATTAGTTATATAATAAGGCTGAGGCACGCCTTAAAACTACATTCTTTCAACTTATATTTTTCTCTTTGTATAAGTACAAATTATATGTAATATATAAATTTAAATAGTCTTATACTCTTTGAAGTATAAAAATTACATAAATTTTATTACTGAGACCAGTCATGGCATAGGGGTACAACGACGCGCGATTATTTATTTATTTATATTATTATTGTGGGTTCGATTCCCACTCGAGGAAATGAAATAGTGCAGACAAAGCGCGGCGTAGAGTTCTGCCATTTTACGCGCAATGCCTCCAGAGTTCGGCGGAAAGTAGGGACCTGAAGTGTCTTATAGAAACGGAGTGACACTAGATTTCCAAGTCCCTTCTACCTTCTCTGCTATGTGCGGGATACCGCGTTGACCTTAGAAAAAAAATATTTCAATAATTTATAATTGTGTGTTTTCTTACCAGAGAAAGAAATGATGGTATTCACTTGGACAGGCTGTACGGGTTCACCGTCAGTTGCAATTACTGTTAAGTTGTGACCCTCGAATGTAACTTGTGCGGGACAGACTGATGCGAAAGCGTTAATCATTCTGAACCTGTATCTTCTGCCAGGTGTAATTGTAAATACTTCAAGAGGAGTATTGGTCATAAATCCAGTGTTTGGATCTCTAAACTGTCCTTTGCCGTTGATGAGTACGTTTTCGGGATCTTGACCAGTATTTACAGCCAGGCGCCCTGGGTACCTTTCTGCGGCGTCCTCGTGAAGCCAGTCACTGATTAACATTACGTGGGTTGTCAGATCATAATCGTACAAGTGGCTATTGGGATCTTTGGAGGGAGGTTGACGAACTACGATACTTCCGTAAATACCATCCAACTTTTGGAGACCAGTGTGCGCGTGCCAGAAATGAGTACCAGCATTACCTTGCCATTGATACCTGTTGAAATATTAACATTAAAATATATTAATATAAAAAAGTTAATATCTAATAAATATTATTATAACACACAATTTGACAAAAATATTAAATTATTTATTGTGATTCGTATTATAAATACCTGAATGTATTTCCTTGCTGAATTGGACATTGGGTTACAAAAGGTACACCATCATAATATTGAGAACCACGTTGCCAGATTCCGTGCCAGTGAATGGTTACTTCCATACCTTCCATATGGTTTTCTACATCAACTACTACTTTGTCGTTTTCACACACTTGTATAGAAGGACCGGGTAACATTCTGTTTACCGAGAGGATACCACGTTCTACTCCATCAGCCAATACACACTGGCAGTGTGACCATACCACATTGGTAGCATTTGGTGTACATACTTGACAAGCTCTGTTAACAAAAAGAAACATAATGACACCAAAGTTAAGTAATCTCTACGGTTTAGGTCGTGTTATCATAATAATAATGGGTCAACTAAGATATTATGTAAATTGCTGTTTCTTTTTCTTGATTCGCGTTCATTAAAAAGTAAATGACACGAGAAATTGCATAAACGATGGTGACAACCATCAATTACCTACAAAGTAAATGTTATATTATAGAGCAAAAGTTTAATTTAGATGTTGAAGTCAATACTGGTTTTAAATCTTTCTTTGAATATATTTCAAATTAAGTAAAATAAAATTAAACTGATCCTGAGATCACTTAAATTTTCTGTACATTGCTGTATCTGACTTCATATGCATAAAGGCCAACGTTGTGCAATACAGAATTTATTACAGGAAATAGTTATTATACTTTAATGATGCCTTACAAAAAATGAAATGGATTTTTTGTGATAAGTGAATATAATTATTTAAGGAAATTAAAATTAATACGCCCTTATATTACTATAAATATATCTTTAATAAGATTTCTAATATTATAAGTAAATAAGTTTATACTTACGCTCCCAACACTGTGTAGAATTCGAGCGTAAAATGATAGTAGCATATTCTTGGAGGTTCATTTTCTCTACAGGCCCTTGCGCACTCATCGGGGGCTGATAATGCTGGATTTCTTCTCAATTCAGCCGTGGCACTGCTAGTAAAATCTAAATGTTTTAATGAAAGCTTGCCATTGGCAGTTTTTACTAGGGGTGGAAGAGGATTGCTCCTAAAGGTGCCACTCAACGGACCGCTGCCGCTAGTTTGCACAAAAGGATTTGCTGATGGACCGATGGTGCTGTCCACTGATCCAAACGAATTGAATGGATCACTGGCACTAGGATGAGTTTGAACAAGTCCATGTGTGGAGGCGAAATTGCTGCTGCTGTCACGGAAAGGTGTCGCTGTGCCTGCTTGCCACCATGATGCTGACGTTGATTGATCATCAGGAGATATTGCTTCTGTAATAGAAAGAAAAAATCTATATATATAGGTACTAATTATTTTAGTTAATTCCTTTCAGTAATAGTAAAAATTATAAATTATACACAGTCATATGAATAATATTCTAATTTAGAAAGACATATTAACAATTAACCGATGACCGTTGGAGTAAACGCGTTCTAGAGTGGAGACCACGCCTCGGGAAGCTGGAGTGACGATATTCGCAAAGTGGCTGGCATCGGCTGGATGCGAAGAGCTCAAGATAGAGATCAGTGGCGTGCCATTGGACAGGCCTATGTCCAGTAGTGGACTAGGGCAGGCTGATGATGAATGAATGATGATTAACAATTAAAATGTATTCCTTAGAACCGTCTATAGCTGTGTCTATCGACCAAACACACGTACTGTAATGCAAATTATGTTTATTATCTATATATAAAATCGATTTCAAATTATACAAGACCACTGAATACATTGTCAAGTTAATTTTGCAACAACATTAGTTAAAGGGACCAAGCTGCATATCTATATTTAAACATAAGGACTTTTACTTCCTCTATTGCCGTTTATTTCGTGACAGTTGTTCTTGTCGTTCTATATTTTATCGAGCGTTACACTTAATTGAACATTTTGTTAGATACAATCGCATTATTTTATTTCAACATAATATTGCAGCAATAGAGGTATGTGGTAAAGGGAAAAGAGGCTTTATCAAGGTGAGAATGAAGAAGAACGTGCTCAGCTGGTTTGGGCACGTCGAACGAATGAGTGATGAAAGAATGGCAAAAAAGATTTATGATGGAAAAGTGAGTGGTAAGAGAGATCGGGGGAGACCTCGGTTGATCTTCGAAAATACAGTATCAACAATACTGGGGGAAGGTTGATGACAGTGGACGAGGCGAAAGAGGTATGTAGAGACCGTAGCCTTTGGCGCTCCGTTCTCTCTGACTACCCCGCTAGGGATAAAGCGTGAAGCTAAGTAAGTAAGTAGGTAACATAATATTGCTCAACGTTGGACTACTCCGTTACGATGTGTTTTTATTTATAGTTCGGTGTTTAGGATCCACGACCCTGAACTGAATTAACTTTTACTTCTTCAATACTTTTAAGCTAACATTGGTTACTGATATTATCATAATTACATATGCGTTTGCGATCTGATCGTTTAAAATATTTAAAATTTATTATATTAAATTTAAGTTATTTTTTTTAATACATTAAATTGATTTAACAATTTTTTTCAAGTTTGTTTATGTTTATAAGAATGTTATAGAACATTGGAAATGTGATTAGTTAATAAAAAAAACAATTATCAATTACTTATAAATTACTATTGGAACATTGTGTGGAACATGGAAGTCGGAAGGAGTGTTTTACATTGTAATTCCTGATCAATTAACGATATTTATTAGTAAATAAGGACTAGCGACACATAACTGATTAATAACATAACATTTTAAACGTACTTTGATTTAATTGTAGCCCTTTCAGTTATTTTTATAATGAATTTAACATAAGGGTAACAGGGTAATATTGGTCTCTTGCAACCGAGAATGTACAAAGGTAGCCAATATATAAAATAGTAACAAAGAGATATTTATAATATGTAGGTTGATTATTTCTAAAAAAATATACCTCTTTTTACAATTGTACAAAGGTGAAAATATTAAAATATTAAAAAGTATGACTGTAAACCGACTGTGGGTTGTGGGTTCGATCCCCACTCGAGGAAATTAAATATTTATTTAAAATTTATATTTTCATTTCTTCGCTCTGATGTCGAGGCAAAGAGGGGCGTTGAGTTCCGCCACTCAACACGCAATGCCTCCAGAATTCGGCGGAAAGGGGAACGGAGTGTCTCAACACTAGGTTCCATCTGTCTACCCTGCTATGAGCGGGATACAGCGTGAAGCTGATTTTTTTACATAACTTAATATATTACCTGTGTCCGACGTTAAAAATTATCAAAATATTATATCACTAAACTAATGACCAGAAAACCCAAGCTGTGGAAAATTTAATAAATTAATTCGATTTTTTTTTCGTTTAAAATTGATTACTTTATATAAGGGCACGAACCCATGACTATCTAAATTAATATATAACATTATACCCACAGAGCATTGTTTATTATTTTGTATGTAACGTTAAAAATTATGTTTAAAATATTATAAAACTAAACTAACAAACAAAAAACCTGAACTGTGGAAAATTTCTTAAATTAATCATTTTTTTTCGTAATCTCTATATTTGTTAACAAATTGATTGCTTTTGATAGGGCATGAACCCGTGATTATCTAAATTAATATATTATACAAACCTGCGCCTTAAGGCTATCTTATAATGAACACTTATTATTCATTAGGAAACGACTAAATTATAAATGATCTACTCGAAGCTGTGGTTATGGCGTGGTTTTTGTAATAGCCAATTTCTCTTTACATTAAAATACCGTGTTGATATATTTCGTTGCAATTATTTATTTGCAGGCGCTTTGCATAGATATAGAGCAGTAAAATTTTATAGAGATACAAAACTTTTTTTTATTGTATATCACTGTTTTCTTCGGAATAACCTAAGGCTTATTTGGTTTTTATTTTTATGAGGTCAGTTATTTGAGTATTGTTTTAGGTTCACGCTGTATCCCGCACATAGCAGGGTAGGCAGAGGGAACCTGGGAATCTAGTGTTAAGATACTCTGTTTTCTTGAAGACGCTTCTGTTTTCCATTTTTCGCTGCATTCTGGAGGCCTTACGTGTTGATTAACGGAACTAAACGACGCGCTTTTCCTCGACACCAGAGCGAAGAAATGAAAATATAAAAAATGTCATTTCCTCGAGTTGGAATCGAATCCACAACCTGTCATATGCTACTGTCACTCGCTTATGCTCCTGCGCCACTATTGGCCTCAATTTAATATATATTTAAGTAAATTTTATATAATAAATATAAAATATTTCAAAAATAAATAATTAAAAATATTTTTTCTTATAAACTAAGATCGATACACGTTAATTAATTTGATTACCGGCAGACATTAATTATCTGTGGGCGAGTCCGCAATTATATAGTTTGCGTATCGTATCACGTGATACATCTCAACCACAATTTATAAACTAGATGTGCTAATATAATTACATATTATTATAAAAACAACAATACTGGCGTTATCTAGGTCAGTCGGTGGATTTAAATCTTATTTTTTTTTAAATAAAATGAAGCGATTTAAAAAAATATGTAACTTTTTTTTAAATTTAAGTTTAATATTTTGATCGTCTGAAATTAGATTATTGAATATGAGATTTTGTAGGTGTGTTTGATTATGTCAAAAGTATACAATACGAGGAAAAATTAAAAAAAAACATTTTTTTGTTCATAAAGAGACATCAGGGTAGGCAAGAGGGAACCTAGTGTAAAGACACTCGTTGACACACGTTGCCAATTTTCTACCGAATTCCGGAGGCATTATGTGTTAAGTGGCGGGACTCAACACCGCGCTTTTCCTTGACACCAAAACGAAGAAATAAAAATATAAATTGGGCTAAATATTTATTTTCCTCGAGTGGAAATCGAACCAGTCGCGTCAATCCGGCATCAATTTCATTTATTCAAGTTATACAAGTTAGATCGTTTCAAGAAAATTATTGTGTAGATCTTAATCAAGTATTATAATAGGCGAAATACAAGTTTTCCTTTCCGATTGAATGGAACGTGAACGCCCCGAAGCTGAATAATATTGATATCATTATTGTTGCCTTCGTTGAGGAAAATTTGGTTTTAAATTGAAATTACTGGCTACTATTGCTTTCTAGTAATCGCTTTTATATTTAGAATTCTACATAGAGTTAAAATAAGAAGGGTATTTGTAAGTTAAGGGAATAAAAACTTTATTTATACTTATTTAGAAAACGTATAAAAATTGTGAAGGTTTTTGAGGTTTCCAGGAGGCGCGGGTTCGAGTCCTAGTACGTTCAAAATTTTATACGTTTTCAAAGTAAGTATTTTTCTTTCCTAAGTGTGGAATAACATTTTAAAAAAAGGTTAAAAACTTCATTTATGTACGTATTAACATTACATAATTTTTTTAAGATATCTTTCTTCTCTTGATATATTATTATATTTTCACTACAGTTTTCATACTTCAAAGATTTTGTTCATGGATTTAGAAATTTATACATACATATTTTTACTATAAAAGTATAGTAAAAATATGTAAGTAGTTTTTCTGGAACAGGGATGTATGTATGTAAAACAAATATCGTTTTCATTTATTTATTTTAATAGTAGTGTGTGGAATTATAAAGTAGTTAAAAAAATCACGCCAGCGTAACCGGTGAGGTCTTTTCGCCCATAAAATTGCGTAATCATAACCATCTAGACTAAATTAACCTCCATTTCTAAATTAACATTAACACCTACCTTCTTATTAGGTTAATTCTGATTTTACTAATATAAAATGTTTTTTGTGTGTATGTTTTAAAGGTTAGACGTATTTCAGGTATCTTAAGCTATATGCCAGTGAAAGTTCTATATATATTTACGTACTATATAATATTATATACATACTATCAAAGTTGATAAGTCGATATTAAAAAAAAAAGAAATCAGCTTCACGCTGTATCCCGCACACAGCAGGGTAGGCCGAGGGAACCTAGTGTTAAGCCACTCCGTTCCCCACTTTCTGCCGAATTTTGGAGGCATTGCGTGTTGAGTGGCAGAACTCAACGCCGCGCTCTCCCTCGACACCAGAGCGAAGAAATGGAAATATAAATTTAAGTAAATATTTCGTCTCCTCGAGTGGGATCGAACCCACAACCAGTCGATTTACAGTCACACTTTGTGCCCCTGCGCCACGACTGTCCTCAAGTCAATATTTCTTTGATGTTAAACAAGATAATAAGTATACAGAGTATTATACAACAATATATAACCAAATTCATATTTGAATTCATGGTCACTGAATAAATATCTACATCAATCATTTTTTGATTAGGCGTTGTTATATTAATAACCTGTTTTGTTACAGACTTTCTGTTAATTTAAGTTATTATCGCTTATATAATTTAAATCAAAGTGTTTCTTATAATGTAAATATATATACAATAAAATTAGTAGAAAAAATTTAGCTCATATTAAATGAAAAAAAAATCGCTTAAGCACATATTATGTGTTAGCTATATTAGGTAATGGCTGGTAAAAGTTTTTCTAGACAGCCTATTTGTCGTAGTTGATTGATTATTAGCGTTAGGCAAAATTTGTTTAAAAAAAATATAAGATTAAGACTTAATGTTTTTTTATATTCATATTCTACTTATTTTAGTTTAGCGTCACGAAAGAAATGAAATAGTTAAATATTTCATTTCCTCGAGTGGGGATCGAACTCACAACCTATCACGATCATAGTCACACGATTGTGCCCCTGCGCCACGACTGAGTACGACCTTATGTNCATTTTTTTTTAACTTTAGATAAAGTAAATTATGTATTACTGTCATAGCAATACTATGTTTGTAAATTTACTATTTTATTTATGATTATCTGAACTCATAAAACATAGAAAGACTGGTTTGTCTCTTGGTTCAAATAGTTAGGTATTAGTCCACTGCCACCTAACTGCAATAACACTATTTCAACATGGGTTTTAGTTTTATATTATAACTACTACATTTCACCATTTGAAAATGTACTTAATTTTGTGGAAGTAAATTGTTTTTTGTCGCCATTGTAGCGTTATTTCAACGTGTCTAGCTACTAGCTGATTGATGTAGTTCTAAGTTCAAAAAACATAACAGATTCTTTCTCTATTGTATGTCGATCTTGGAACGGTCTTTCTCTAAATCTTTTTTAAAACCGAGAAAATAAATTATAATAAAAATATCAACACATAGCAGCCGTGATGTCAACGCGATATTTGTAAGTACGATCCGAGCTATTAATATTGAAATATTGCTCTATTGGAATTTGAAGTCTGTACCATCGATTCGTCTATGGATAGCCCTCGGTAGCTATCAAACTATAAAATCAGCTTCACGCTGTATCCCGCACACAGCAGGGTGGGCAGAGGGAGTCTCGTGTTAAGACACTCCGTTCCCCACTTTCTGCCGAATTGGAGGCATTGCATGTTGAGTGGCAGAACTTAACGCCGCTCTTTGCCTCGAAACCAGAACGAAGAAATGGAAATATAAATTCAAACTATAAAATCTGTAATAAACACGATATAAATGCACTGCAGATTGATTGTATTTGCGTAATATGGTATTGCAGTACCACCACTCCCACGTACTATGAAGCTAACGCCTTAACAATAATTAATTGTAATTAGCTTAATATGCTTAACCAAGCTTAAAATAATCCTCTTTATTATAGCAACAGCCTCATTTAATATTTAACAAACTCACAATCACAAAAAAATACGTGTTAATTGCCGTTGATGGAGGCCAGTGGTGGCGCAGCAGCACAAGAGTATGACGGTAAACGCGACTGGTTGTGGATTCGATCCCGACTCGAGGAAATTAAATATTTATTTAAATATATATTTTCTACTTCTTCCCTTTGGGACCTCCAGAATTCGGTAAAAAATGGAGAAAAGAGAGTCTTAAAACTAGGTCCCTCTGTGTACCCTGCTGTGTGCGGGATACAGCGTGAAGCTAATTTTGGCAAGGGCTCTAATTAATACTTATCATAAAAACACATGTTAGCCATCTGTTAATGGAGATATAGATGAATCATTAAGAAGGAGTCCATTTACATTTTTAATAATTCATAGGCTTTTTTTATCTCGTTTAATCGTAATAGCCTTAATTACAGCTTTAACGGCTTCATTGAATGTAGTGTTAAATAATCGCGGAGATTTATTTTTTGTTGATTGTTTATATAAGCCTAATGTATATAAGTATGTATGCTTTTGAGGCCAGTCGTGGCGTAGTGGCACAAGCTTGTGACTGCAAGTAGGTTGTAAGACTGTGTGTAGGTTGTGGGTTCGATTCTCGCTCTTATAATTTCATTTCTTCGGTCTGATGTCGAAATCGCTGCGTTAGAGGCGGAAGCCCCTCAACACGGAATGTTTTTTTCGCAAGAATTAGAATCAGAAATATGGCCCTAAAAGTTAAAAGTTAGATACATCTTGTTTCTAATAACTGATTTAATGTCAAATAAAGTACAACGATAAATAGGCCAATGAGGCCAGTCGTGGCGCAGGAGTGTAAATATCTGACTGTAAATGCGATTGGTTTTGGGTTCGATCCTCATTCGAGAAACTGAAATATTTATTTAAAATTGATGTTTTCATTTCTTTACTCTGGTGTCGAGACAAGGCGCAACGTTGCGTTCCTCCACTCAATACGCCTAATACCTCAAGAATTTGATGGATAATAAGGAAGATAGTGTCTTAATGGCATCGGAGTGTCTTGGGTTCCCTCATTCCCTCTGCCCACTCTGACCTTAACTGACCTGAACTCTCACCTTAAATGACCTTTGGTTTAATTTTAAAGTTTCAATAAAACAAAACTTAAATATGTAATTGAACAATATTATCATCATTACATTCGTTTTTCACTTAACGATAAGTTTACCTTGCGTCAGCTAAACCTGATTTAATGTTAGTATTTTAAGTTTCATTTATACTAAAGTAGACTTATTGACTGATTCACAAATGTAATGTGTAGTGACTATTAATAATACCTTTCACTTTTTATATCGTGTCTGGTCTTGTTTAAGAACCTGTGATAACCGTTGCTAAATATGAACTGATTAGTTTAATGCACGCTCGGTAGCGCTGTAGTTTTACAATACTACCATATATTTATAATTTTTCTAAAAAAAATTGGATGTTTTTCGAATAGCAAAATGAGCTTTATGCTGTTGTTATTATTATCACAGAGAGCGAAGCGGGCAAAATTTTGCGAGCGAAGCGAGAAGTTATAGTTAAGTTATCAATTAATTATATCAGCTTCACGCTGTATCCCGCACACAGCAGGGTAGGCAGAGAGAACCTAGTGTAAGACACTCCGTTCCCCACTCAATTAATTAATTGTTTAATTTACCATATACGTACGTGTTAATTAATATTTACTATTAAATACAGTTTTAAACCGTCAAGCAACTCTATATTATATATACAAATTGAAAAATATTTTATTTACAATCAAAATTAAATAAATTATAATGTTTATAGCGCGGATAATTAATAGATTATTTTGTCACGGATAACTAACTCGCTAACAAGTTCTAGTTAAAAATTAAACTGGAATTATATTATCCAATATTAGTTAGTACGCACAAAAAGCTGTAACCGGTAAAAAATATTCCAAATGCACTACAGTAACAAAGGCGTGTTCCACGCAACTGAGTGACTTGACCCATTCGTGAAACAAGGTCGATAAATTGCTAGCTATTTTATAGTTCTAAAAGTGTTGGCGCTAAAATAAAAAGACTGAAATAAATGTACTATTTATATGTACTTGAAATTCGATTTCTTTTGTAGAATTGGTAGCTTTTTGTTTAATACCAAAATATTTATATATATTAACGATAATTGAGGCTGTTATGGTGCAGTGGGGAGACACTCGAAGGAATGATTGTGTTTAATTTATTTTAGCTCGCTTTGGCTTACCCACGGCGTTGAGTCACGCCACTCAATATGCTGTCTCAAAAATTTGGCACTAGGTTCCCTTTGCCTATTTTGTAATATGAGAAAAAGGGTAAGGCTGTTATATAATAAATAAACATTAATCCAACTAAAAATTGAACCCACATTCATAACATCAATTCAAAACCTCACAACTGTATTGCATTTTCTTCTTGCTATATGCTTATGCATATGCTTCTACAAAATTTTACTTATTTTCTTTATTCCCACGATGTTTCATAGCAATTTCCACAGAAGTAAGGTACTAATTAACATAGATCTAACTATTTATTCCTTATGAGGCATCAAAGTTAAGGGCTAAAGTCATTTTATCTCGAATCAAGTGTTTAATATGGTTCTAGATTGATTACGTCTGTGAGTTAAGGTCGTTGTAATTGTACCTCTTAAACTGGTATATTACGTGGTGAATGTTTTAATAAGAAATATTCATTCATTTTCTGTTTCTAAATATCAGCTTCACGTTGTATCCCGTATACAGTAGGGTAGGCAGAGAGAACATAGAGCTAAGGCACTTCGTTCCCCAATTTCCGCCGAATTCTGGAGGAATTGCATGTTGAGTGGCGGAACTCAACGTCGCGTTTTGCCTCAACACCAGAACAAAGAAATGAAAATATATATTTCACTCCCTCGTGTGAGGATCGACTCGACCCACTACCGTCGCATTACCGGCGCCACGACGACCTCAATTTTCATATATATACCATATATTTTTCTTTCTTTTAAAGGTCTAAAATGCTAAACTAAGACTTTAAAATAAAAATTAAGGTAGTAAAAGACGAAAAGGGAGACGAAAACTGTATGTTTGTATATTTATAGTGAATATAGAGCAACTGTTCATTAATAAAATGCTTAATGACGGTAATTTAGCGTGCCTAAGGGTGAATGCACGTCCGCTTCACGCTGTATCCCGCACACATTAGGGTAGGCATAGGGAACCGTGTTAAGACACTCTGGAGGCGGAGTTCTGGAGTTCTTATTTTAAAATATATATTTTCTTATATGCGATCAATCTTTTTCTCACAGAGCTGGGTAGACAGAAGATCTATCAGATCAGAATCTATCGCGCATTGCTTGTTGAGTGATGAAAAGTATCCAAGAAAGTACTTTAAATATTTTTTCTTCCATGCACGATATTTAAAAAAGGAAATTCAATAAATAAATATTTAACTTTGTTTTTAAAAGACAAAGTATTATGTTTTATGAATTGCTCTACACTTTTACCTCTTTATATATAAAATAGATATGCACAACAGCAGCTCCATTACCTACAATGGAACAAAAGAAACGGTTTGCGATATATGAAAAGGGTTCCGTTACGTAACTGTGATTAGACGTTAACCTGAATATAGTTATGTAATAAATATATACTGTTTTTTTTACTAAGAGTTTTGGGTTCCATTCCTGTGGGGAAAAAGTAAATATCTTCATTTTTATCTTTGGAAAAATGGAGCACGGCGTTGAATTCCTCCACTGCCGGAAAGTCTTAACACTAAATTATTCCTACTTATCCTATGGCTTACTACTTATCCTATCCATCAAATAACAATATGTGGGGTCAAGCGAGAAACTGAAAAAAAATTTCTATATATAAGCATAACGCTTACATATTCGCATCCCGTCAATCTTGCGATTAATGACGAAATATAAAAAAAAATACCAAAACTAACCTTTGGTCAATATGCATGTGCCGAAGCTAGTTAAGTATCTTTCACAACACAATGTAGACAGTTATATATTTCTTGCATAAAAATAATGACAGAGTGAAAAAAAAATAATGATAATAATTTGGCGAGGCTAAATTTTTATATGAAATATTGCATCGTCCTTAACCTTAATTTTAGACACCTTTGTCTATGGCTTCACACGGAACAATGGATAAGTTAGGTGCACTATGTGTCGATTGCAGTACGAGCATTTAGATATACAAATACATTGTATTCTCGTGATGTTTCTCAGGTAAACATCATACGAAACAATATGGCTTAGCGGTTTTTTTATAAAAAAAATCAGTTTCATGCTGTAACCCGCATACAGCAGCGTAGAAGAGGGAACCTAGTATTAAGAAACTCCGTGCCTCATTTTCCGCCGAATTCTGAAGGCACGTTGAGTGATGGAACACTATGCCGCACTTTGCCTCGACACCAGAGCGAAGAAATGAAAATATTAAATATTTCATTTTCGCGAATGGGAATCGAATCCACAACCTGTTACGTTTACACTCACACATCATGCCATTGTCATATTATTGTCAGAGTTATTGTAACAACCAGGAAAAAGGAAAAAAAGTAAGGAAAGAAAGAAAATGACATGTATGTATGTTACCGTGAAATTGATTGTTATATAAAATAACGCAATCTCAACGAGGCTGGAATGTTTATTGATATTCATTTATTATTATTATATTATTATTTATATATTTTAAATTATTATGCTTAAAGTGATGGGCTTTATGAGGAAGGGTTTTGTAGTTTACTATCTTCATATAATAATTTTTGTGGTTACAGTAGTAATATTTTGTCAATTTAACTGATTTTTTTTAGCGGTACAATAATAAAAGTTGATTCTTCTAAATCTATCGTTTGACAATTAAACCACCTTGACATCGATAATTATTTACGCTTTCGAAGCTCACGGTCATACTAAATAAAAAAAAAATATAATACACTTTTTACTATGCACATATGACTTTTTTAGGAACAACTTCATAGACTATAAATATATGTGTTTTGGTGTTATAATTTAAAAAAATAAAAAAAAAATAAATCAGCTTCACGCTGTATCCGGCACACTGTAGGGTAGGCAGAGGGAACCTAATGTTAAGACACTCTGTTCCTCACTTTCTACCGAATTCTGGAGGCATTGCGTGTTGAGTGGCAGACGCCGCGCTTGTCCTCGACACTAGAGCGAAGAAATGGAAATATAAATTTTAGTAAATATTTCATCTCCTCGAGTGGGGATCGAACTCTCAACCAGTCGATTTTACAGTCATACTTTGTGCCCCTGCGCCACGACTGGCCTCAATTTATTAATTAAAAAAACGGAAATCTAAAATTAAACAATAGAACTATTAACTGTTAACTTATATTTTTTGGGAAACAGAAAGTATTTTATCATCTTTTGAACTATTACTTCACACAACAGATAAAAAAATTTTATAGATATCGTCCAAAAAAGTACTTTAGGATGGTTACTTTATATATTTCCTAAAATATATAAATTAACTAAAATCTACTTAAAATTGATTACAGTTTCAACTTAATCATAATAATCTAGTTGAAATAAGACGTGGTATTTCAATTAAAATACCCTAAAAACGTTATCATTTTTGTCAGTCATTACAAATTAAGACCAATCAAGATTTGATAAGAATTTTGATACTGAAATATGTGTTTAATTGACCATATACGGTATTACGATTATTTATATACAGTTTATTATTCCCAAGCTTATTTATTTAGAGATAATAATTAAAGGCACAAGGACTTATGATTTCGTAACAGTTGAATAAGCTATTCTATCAATAAAAGTCAATTATAAATCGTATTTAATATTTCTTGAGTTCGCTATAATAAACTGTAAAAGGGAAAAAAATCACTAAAAATACATCTTTGTTGTGGTTTTAAATTTATGAATTGTATATTTTCTGTGGTTGTCAAAAGGAAATAAATAACAGTAGTACATTTATATAGATATATTTTATATATATATATATATATATATATATATGTATATATATATATATATATATATAGATTAAGTAGAAATATTAAAAACTGGATTTCAAAACTTAATACCACACTTTGTTTTGTTAAATATCTTAATTGTTTTAATAAGAAAATACTTTCTTGCCTACTTGTGCCATTCAATTCTTAATAACTAAGTACTATCTACGAATTTCTAGTATTCTTTTTTAGCTACTAGCCTAATTTTAAGACACTTCGTTCCCATCGAGACATCTCCGTTCCCCAGTTTATAGTTTCCGCTGAATTTTAGAGGCATTGCGTGTTGAATGGCGCTTTGCCTCGTTACCAAAACGAGGGAATAAAAAAAATAGAAATTCCATTTCCTCGAGTGAGAAATGAACCCACAACCTATCATCTTTACAATGTCACGTTTGTACCCACGCGGCCACGACGAGCCTCTGTTTTTTATAATGATACTTTTTTTTATAATACATTTCTGTGAGATATATTTGAAAATAAACCACTCGCATACATACGTTTAAACATTTCCACTTCAAACTTTATTAATATTATTTATATATATTTTTAAAACTAATTCTAACTCTAAATAAAGGTGATAAAGTGTTTGTCAACATACCTTTAGTTTGAACTAGATATTTATCTATTAATTTAATAGGCACTAAAAGCAAATGCCACAGTAAATATTAAGCATGGTACATTGATTCACGAATATCGATATCGAACAACGATAACTGACAATCGATCGCCAATGCCTTAATCTGAACCTGTTATTAAAGTCTAGAAAGGTCAGTTCCGGGATTAAATAAATATTACAGTGATGAATCATCATGTTAGATATTATAGATTAAAGTAAAAGTTTTCAAATGTTCGAATTAAACTAAATTTATTATTTTGTTTAAACTAAACATTTGACTTTAAAATATAAAATCTCGGGCTTTTTTTTATTTTCGTGGAAATTCTGGGTAACATTTTCTTGGTACGTTACCCTCCAACACTAACATGCCAAAATTTTCTACGGTGTGTTCTCAGTGTGTCACTCAATAACGGAGAGTTTTATACGTATAATTTGTAGATATAGTAAGACGCTTCAAGTATGGAACTTGTTAACTATTGATGTCTTTTTTTAATATTTTTAGGAACTTTATATGTTTTAATAATATCACAATGTCTTATCTATTGTTTGTTTAATGCGTAGGCGTCAACTTCAGCTATTATTATAATCGTAGCCTCAGTCGTGATAAGTCGAATTTAAATTGATCACAATATATCTTGTTCCTACGAATATCCTAGAACGGCCGTTTTGACAAAACAATGACTTCTATAAATTACCAATGTTGAATAAGTACATTATACAAAATAAGGAGAATAGAATATAGTAATGAAAGAATATTATTAAGACAATAAAAAAATAGGAATATATAAGAAAAGAATGTAAAATAACTTATTTAGTTGAATCTGAGATCGATTTATAGTCAAAATGTCGTATTTTTATACAAAACAAGACACTTACTGATAAATTTAAAATTTATTCAAGTAGAAAATAAAGCAATACGTAAAATAAAGATATGTATAAATATTTCTTAGAATTTGCATCACAAGCTGTTTTTCATTCAGACCTAGTTTCCAGATTATCTTCATTATTATGCGAGTTATAAGACACCGCCGCGCCGGTTCATGGAACACGTCATTTATGTAGACACGTACTGTGTGTGTAATATAGAGCTCGGTGCAAACGAAAGTGAAATTAGCCGTTTAAATTTGTAATGGAATAACCGACTGTTTATGTCTATATAGTACGGTCAACAAGCCGTGGCCGTCCTGAGTTAGGTGTAATAGATGGCTGCACAGATTTGATTTTTTAATTTTTACTTTTGATCATTTCTTTCCAAGTGAACAATGCGCAAATTTACGTTTTCTTGCATACTAAATAAGATAAATCAGCTTCACGCTGTATCCCGCACACAGCAGGGTAGGCAGAGGGAACCTAGTGTTAAGACACTCCGTTCCCCACTTTCTGCCGAATTCTGGAGGCATTGCGTGTTGAGGGGCAGAACTCAACGCCGCGCTTAACCTCTACACCAGAGCGAAGAAATGGAAATATAAATTTAAGTAAATATTTCATCTCCTCGATTGGGGATCGAACCCACAACCAGTCGATTTTGCAGTCACACCTCGTGCCGCTGCGCCACGACCGGCCTCAATTTAATTTATGTCAATCTCAATTTTATTCAATGGCCGGATTTTAATTTATTTTATTTAAATAAGATAAAGTTAATTCATTTTTACACCAGTTTCAACTTTCCTTAAAAAATATATTCCAATATCAGCCTAATATTTCACCCTGCAGATATACGAAGACGACAGAAATAACTAAGTGTTAAGACACTCCGTTCTGAGTTACTTTTCAATACCGTTTTAAAATTTTAAAAGCTTTATTTTCATTTATCTTTAGCATTTTGCGAAATTATAAGTAATTTGTCTATCTATTATACTTTCCATTTTCGAATATATTTAACGTTATTTTGTGTTAAAAAAATTACAGGCTGACATCATTTGGGCCCAGATAACACCTAAACTAAAACAAATTACACATAAGTAGTTTATGTTTGTTGTGCTGTTGTTGTGTTTGTTGTGTTTTTTGTGTTTGTTGTGTGTATATTTTTTGATAATATCGTACAGAAATAACTACATAACTGATAAACAACATAGGTACAATGTATGGGCTGCGATGTAAATGGAATTGAATCAAAATATACTTGCATAATATTATTATAAATTATTGTTAACAAAGGCTTATGATTTCCGACAAAATATTGTTCATCGTTGTGTTGTTTAGCTTCAGGCCTAATTCCGTTATTTGTCATATTATTTGTTTCTCATTAAAATTTATTTTCGTTTTCTATTATAATACGAAAATAAAATTGAGGCCGTCGTGGAGCAGGGGCAAGCAAGTGTGTGAACAAAAATGCAATTGGTATCGGGTTCGATCCTCAATCGAGGAAATTAAATATTTATTTAAATTAATGTTTTCACTAATGAGTCACCTACAATATATTAACTTCAAAATATTAATAATATTTAAGTTAGCTTAATTTAAATAAGTAAATTTTTATGGTGTTTCGTATATACTTTATGAGATAATTTTATAGTTTTTTTAGAAAAAGGGAGCCACAATAAAAAAAGCAAGAGATTGAGTTCTTATTTCGTTAAAACAATATATTACGTAACTAATATAATTTGATAGTTGTATAAGACTCATTAATTATCTGTGCATGTTTATAATTCATTTCTACTATGTAATCTGTAACATTATCATATATTAATAGGCAAACGATGGCTTGGCCTTTAATGTGAATATCTTATGTAATATGTGTATAAATATTTTATACTCACATTATAATCATATGATTAATTATAGATAATAAAATGTTCTAGTATAAAAGTATATTAATTTTCTTTTTTTTTAGCTTCTCATTGTATCCCGCACATCGCAGGGTAGGCAGAGGGAATCTGGAAATCTAGTGTTAAGACACTCCGTTCCCATCAAGATGAAGACGACGAATTTTGAAGGCATTGCGTATTGAAAATATTAAATAGTTAATTTCAAGCTCAAGTGAGAATCGAACCCACAATCTGTCGTTTTTACAGTCATACACTGCGACATGACTGTTTTCCATCATATATTAACTTATAAAAGCAAAATATAAACCTTTTTTATACATATAAAGAAGCACTTATACACCAAAGAACAATCTGTTTCGAAATGATCACATGTCACTAATAATCTTTTAACGAGGCCCTTATCTCTACTATTATTTGCAACTATTTGATAGTAACCCATAAGATAACCCTCCGTCGTCCGATGTCATCATAGAGGAAACCAGATAGCTGGTGGCGACACCATAATGTGTTCCAATGCTCGCCCGCCGTGTCGGCCGTGGCGTCACTATTAAAAAGTAAACTATACACGAACTAATCGTTTACTTCATATAATTACTGTCAAACACAATAGAGTTAGGCAACAGGGGGCTAATCAACTTATGAATGTTTATCATTTTAGCATTCGTTTTTTTCTGGAAATTAGAGCTCATATATGTAAAGTAGAGCATTTTCCAATCCTGTGAGTTTCGGAATAATATAAAGCTATTACAAATTGGACACAAACGTACGTATAGTAAATAGTATTTAAAAAAAAGGCAACTTAAGTTATCACGGGTTCTATTTTAGAAAATATTTATATGGAATATAGATAAATTGGGGTCTGTCGTGGCGCAGGGGCACAAGCGTGCGAATGGTGCGTGTTATGAGTTCGAATTTGACTTGATAAAATGAAATATTAAATATTTTCATTTTAACGCCACGCAAGTCCTTCAGAAATCGTCAGAAAGTGAAGAACGGATGTGTCTTATAATCAGGTTCCCTCTGCCTACCCTGCTGCAGGATACAGCGTGAATCAAAAAATAAAAGAAAACAGATAAACGTAAAAGACAAATATATAGCGTGACTTATATAAGTTTTGGCGCTCCGTTCTCTCTGACTACCCCGCAAGGGATAAAGCGTGAAGCTAAGTTAAGTTAAGTTAAGTTATATAAGTAACTAACAGTAGTTATGAAAGTAAAAGCGAAATCAATTTCCAAATTATCGTATATCGTCAAAGGTCAATCCATCTAACACAATTTGAATGCAGCTAAAGACACAAATGAAATGGCTTATACAAATAAAACTGACAATTTCAATATGAAGGACATAAAGCACTCAGAGTATGCAAGATAGCTAAAATGACATTTGCTCTCAATGCGGTTTATGCTTATATGTATATGGACTCCTTTTTGTATACGATCTGAAAGGAATTTAGTGTTTATTATAAGTTTTTTCTTATCTTGTCAATATAAAGAAAGAATAATAGTAATGGTTTCTTTGATATTCTCAAGTTCTTTTCCGAATTGCATATAAAATATTAAGTTAAATTTTTTTAAAATGTGTAGGTAGGTTATAACAATGTATTTTTTAATTCTTTTAGATATTTCACACTTATCTAGTTTAATAATAAGAGGGAACAGTGCCAAGATTCTCCGTTCCAAATTGTTAAAAAATTAAAACTATGGATGAAGTGTCTTGATATTGGGTTCCCTCTACTTACCCTGCCGGGAACCTCAATCAATGAATATCTAGTGTTCAAAAAAATAATCCAAAACAGTTATTTTTTTATATAATTTCAATGCCACCACCCAAATCACATTACGAATTACGATTTCCTTAATAACGCTATTAAAATATTTGTCTATTGTCTAGCTTGAAGGGTAAACAATACGCTTGTTACGCAATATCAAGCTATTATATATGAAATCATTATGTTAGATATATGAAAAACGAGGTCGTTAGTGTAAGGTCAAATATAAAATAACGTTAATAAAATTACTATCGTACTATAATCGAATGGAGACTGCCATTTTATAAAAAATGTGGAGAATATTCTTTTATTTAGTTATTATAATTAACTAATCTTCTTTTTAGTGGAGGCCGTTGTGGCGCGGGCGCACAAGTGTATAATTGTATTGCGAGGTAACCAAGGCAAAAAGTGCAGCGTTGAGTTCCGCCATTCAATAGTGCCTCGAAAATTCGGCGGTAAGTGAGAACTGAGTGTGCTACGAGAGAGAACCTATTCCCTCTGCCTACCCTGCTATACTCGGGATACAGCGTAAAGCTGAAAAAAAATATTTTTTTAATGTTTAACTTTTTGTTTGTCATTAATTAATAAAGTCAAGCAACCCGCTTTAGAGTCAGTCAAGAAGCACGTAATATTTTTAAGAATAAACAAAAATGATATTAGAAGATATCAAATATTTTATATAATTATTCAATATTTTTAATAATTATCGTCTTTAGGCATATTAAAACATTTCATCTTATAGTAAATAAACATACAGACGTTAGTTTACAATATAATTTATTATAAACTAGCTTATAACATTAACATGACCATTGCAAAGTTTGTATTACCTGCGGTTACTCTGTCCTACATATTGAAGTGGAGGACGGAGGACAATAGTGATTTCGTACGAATCAAGACGTAAATGCAGGGCGAATCGTATGTCGTGAGAGATTCGTATCTAAAATGCTTGTGTTTAGCGTTTAGAACGTGTTTAGGATATGGCGAAATTAATGCTGTGTTTTGTCATTTGGAGCTTAAAATTTTTGTGTTTACTTAATAAATAATGGACTATTATTGTATTGTTTTTTTTTTTATTTTTTTAAATCAGCTTCACGCTGTATCCCGGTATAAACAAGTTCAATCTTATTTTTGATTCTAGCAAATATTCCAAATAATATCAGTACTTTCCAAAAAAAAAAAAATATTTCTTCAGTGTTACAAAAAAAGTGAGGCATTAAATCTCAACTCATACGCTATTTTTACTTGCCAGAAGATAGACAACTAGATTAATGTCTCTTAAAACAAAAAAAATAATACTTATTAACAAAAAAAAAGCGCTCTACGCCGATCAATTAAGCCATACGATCAAACGTTGAACGTATGATTTAGTAGGTCAGACGGACCCCTGGACTGTTTGCAAAGAGGCGCATGTTTATATCCTGCTACTATTTTCTTAATAAGTATTTTTCTTGCCTAAGTATGGAATAACACCTTATAAATATAAAAATAATATTTAAATAAAAAAATCAAAATAAATTAAAAGAATACTAAAATATATATAACATATGGCAATACTAGTATTGTGTACCTACAACATAATATTGTTAAGACATTCGTTAGCTAAATTTAATTTGTCCATTACGGTCAGAGATATATCTTCCAAACTGATTATCAATTTGTCACTAATCCTATGAGCTGTAGGTCAAGCAGTAATTGCTTTATGTAATTGTTGTCCGTCCATCAATATTACGCGTCTGTGGCTTCGAATTTAGGATTAAGATCAACTCCACAGTGTATACAGATAAATAGTTTTGGCTTAATTATATAAGTAGCCTCGTGAGGCTGAGAAGTGAAAAGGCAAAGATATATTTAACTAATCATTTAGAAAAAATATATAACCACTTTCTAAATTTTGTCGTTGTAATTTAGAATAAGTATATTAATATGGTTTTTTTTGTTTCAGTATAAACTTTGATTGATCGTTATCGCTTGTTTTAATAAATATATAATTTTCTTTATTAAATATAATCCTTACGTAATTTATTTTAATTTTATAAGTAAATATAAAAAAAATATTGTAAAAGTATATTAAAGTCTTATTTAATACAATTTTCTGCACTAGTGAACTTGAACGTATGTTCTTGATTGTACAGTGTATCTAACATATAATATGTGGCTTCATCAATCAAACCGGAACACGTTAGTATACAACCGAACCGTACTGCTCCATTTTTCTTTAACAACGGCTATTAGCTTTTTCGTAACGTTACATTGCATCAAACTTGTAGGTTTGTGATAATCTTCTCTCCAATTATGAAGATTGTTATAGCTATTAATATTACTTAAGCCCGGAGTGTGCTCTATATGTTATTATATTATACATTAGTTAGTAAAATGATTTTAAGTCTTTTTATTTTTTTTAGTTTCGCGTTGGATATAGCAGGGTAGGCAGAGGGGACTTGGAACATACTATTAAGAAACTTTATTCCCATTAGTACACTTTCGTTCCCCATTTTTCGCTGAATCTGGATTGCATGATGAGTGCCGGAACTCAACGCCGCGCTTACTAGATTGAAGAAAATATTAAATATTGCTTTCTCTCGAGTAAGTAGTAGAGTAAGTTTTTAATCATGAACATTAAAAAAAAAGTATTATATAGATTCAATTTACATATACAACACATTAAAAACTTACACAGATAAAAAAAATACATTAACACAACATTTAAATCAATAAAGACATAAAGATTAAGAAAAAAAAACCACGCAACAAACTATACTTAAGTACATCAACTTGTCAGTCATAGAAAAGTTATTGCCAATACGAGCTTTTTCTCACAGTTTTTGCGACTTCCGTTAGCATTTACTGATTTTAAAACCACACACGTGTTTTATATACTTCAATGAACTTTAGCTTTTATTTTCAATGGTTTTAGTAGTTTAATTTCAATATAGTTTGCGTTGGAACAGATTTGTATGTTGTTAATTTTGATAGTGTGTCTTTCTTCACAGGATATGCAATGACTTTATCTGGGTCACCATACATTAGTTGTGCTTTAGCTGTTCCCATCACCTTTTGAAACGAATTATTTATTATTAAATATAATATCTTGTTTTATTCTTACATATTTTTGTCTTGGAAGTCAAGGAAAAAGACTTTTATCTACATTGTCATACTTAACTAAGCGGTTTTCCGGAGTTTGATGTAGTTATGTATATATAAAGTGAAATGTTATACAACGAGTAGAGGTGGAAAATCTGAAACTGTGTAAGGCAAATTTGCAAACGCTAGGTACGGTTGGTACTTGAAACCTATGCAACTTACAAGTTCTAACAAGTAGAGTTGAGTATAGTATATTTTATAATAATAAGTAAAATTTGTAGAGATAACCGTTGTAGTCGTATATGCTTTTTATAAAAGTTAAGGTAGGTAGAGGTCATGGCGCAGGGGAAGTGTGACTGTAATATCGACTGGTTGTGGGTTCAATCCCCACTCAGTAAGGAAATGAAATCTTACTCCTGTGTCGAGGCAAAGCGTGGCGTTGAGTTCCATTCATTTCAAGTTCATTCAACACGCAATGCCTCCAGATCTCGGGGGAAAGTGGGGAACGGAGTGTCTCACACTACAAGTTTCCCTCAGCCTATCCTGCTGTGTACGGGAGCTGAATATATATAAAGGTATATAACATTAATTGCTTATTTGTTTTTTTTTTTCATATTATTTTGGAAAATATAAATTAAATATATTTTTTTAATTCTCTTATTAAAATATTTGTAAATAATACAAATAGTTTATAACAAAAGCTGTTATATAACTGTCACAGCACTGACTTTCGATATGTCACGTTTGGAGTCATCAATGTTTATTTTCCACTTGCACTTTCAAGCGCAGCACGTGGTTCTCGATGTCTGTGCTCAACTGGTTTCACTATTAACACGTAAATGGAAATACCTACCTTATTTTTATATCTAGATTTAAACTTTCGCTTTTTAGATGTAAGTTCTTCGTAAGATTTAAAATTGGTTTGCTATTTAAAACATGAAATCGATTTCGATGGCTATCGTATTTATATTATAACATTTTATACCTGATTATGGAAGTGAGTAGAGGTTTCTTTTATATCCATTCCCGATTTTCCACTGAATTCTGGAGATACAGCACGTTAAAGAGTGAAAAATAATAAATATTTAATTTCCTCGAATGGGAATCGAACTCACAACCTGTTATATTTACATTCGCACGCTTGTGTCTGGGGGAAATATATGGTAGAGTAAATTACCTATATCTCTACATAATACGATATTTATTTATAATTTTATATGGCAGTCAGTTATGACTTGCGTTAATAAAAACGGTCAAAGCAATGTTTTATTATTAGAAAATAGGAAGGAAAGCTGATAGAATTGCGTTTTGGAAACTGTATGTAAATGAAATGGTTATGAGATGACATGGGATGAACATACATAGTTTCTCATAATATTTTATATTTGCGGAAGCGATGGAGTTTAGTAAATAAGTCTATTTTTAAGTACAAGGATTCTAGGAACCTAGCGTTAAGATTCTCTATTCCTATTGAGACATTTCTGTTCTTCACCTTTCACCGAATTCTCGAGGCATTGCGTGTTGAGTGACGGAACTCATCGCCGCGATTTGATTCGTTACCAGAGCGAAAAATTAAAATATTCATTATTTCATTCTCCGAGCGGGAATCGAACCCACAGCAGTCACTTTCCACGCTTATACTCCTGCGCCACGACGGCCGTAATTATTATTTGACTTTGTTGAATCCATTCATATTAATCTTACAAAGCTATAGTCATTATCATGCAAGCGCAACATACTTTAAAAATATTATTCACACATTTGTTAAAAAAAAACTATATAGCTTCACGCACACAGTAGGAAGAAGGAACCTAGTGTTAAGACACACCATTCCCCACTCTCCGCCGAATTTTGGAGGTATTGCATGTTGAGTGGCGGAACTCAACACTGCATTTTGCCTCGACACCAGAGCGAAGAAATTAAAATATAAATTTAAATAAACATTTCATTTCCGTCGTCCGTTTCCGAGTGAGGATCGAACCCACAACCGGTCGATCTTGGAGCATACTTTGTGCCCCAGCGCCACGACTGGCCTCTAAAAATGACTTCATTGTTTTTAAATCTACACAACGTATCAAACGTTACACCATAACATTTTAGAACTTTACATAACTAAAGCGTGAAAAATCTACGGCGTTGCAAATGTAACAGCCTACAGGCATAATTTATTTAGATTGCCTAATCACCGAAAATAAAAATAGTAGTTCCGCATGACGAGGAAAAAAACAACATTATAATAAGATAGTATTTTAATCAGTAGATACTTTCTATTTGCTTGATATAGCAAGGTTCTTTTATGTATAGAGTTCGTAATTGAAATTCCTTGTTTCGATTATTATTATTTTAGTTTCACGTTGTATCCCGCACTTAGCAGATTAAGCAGAGGTAACCTGGGGACCCAGTGTTAAGACACTCCGTTCCTATTAAGACACTTTCGTCCCGCACTTGCCGCCGTATTCTGGTGGCATTGTGTGTTTAGTGGCTGAACTCAATGCCGCGATTCCTATTATATATTTGTTACTTAAAATCAAAGCTTTAATTGGGTACTCCATTGTTGCGCATAAAGAATATCTGTTGTAATGTACGGGTTCAAATAAATAACGTGAAAATATTTTCCAAATAAACATTAAGTCATATTAAGATCTGTGTTTTCGCGATTTTTACAAATGAAACTATTTTAATGAGCGGAGCTCAACGCCGCGCTTTGCCCAATTACCACGAAAGTTACAAAATTAATATCTAATTTACATCCTGTTCAAAAAATTTAATATTTAAAAGCAATCAATCAACCCAATATTTATAGAAGCGAGCGTTGCGTAACATCAATTTTCGTATACATAAGATATGTTAGCAACATGTCACTGGCTCTAATTACGTATATAGCATTATGCCTGTCTTCACACGTTCTTCCATCAGCCACAGCCGCTGCATGTATAAGTTTAATTGCAAAAAATTATGTAACTCGATAATCAATTTAACATCTCGGAACTCCATTCTTAATAGTTGTTTGTTCTACGGTTTTATATATATCTAAGAAATTTTTATGTGAGATCTTTAACGATCACTTAAACAATTTATAGTTGCGAATCTATAATTTTATTATTTATTTTGGCTGTTACTTCGCGAGTTCAATGTCTGTAGGTGCCTTTTTTAGTCAAGTTACAGCCGCTTACTATTAAAGAGGCGGTTTTTCTGAATATTACATTTTTAGATTATTTTTAGAGCTTCGATTAAATGTTACGTTAGAAAATATCAGTTTGAATGCGTTTCGTGGAATTTATTTTATTCAAAAGAACTCAGCTAATTTTACAATACTGGAGTAAAAACTAATGTTAATGTATTGTTGTTTCGCTTTTTATAACTTTACAGAATTACCAAGAATTCAATTTATAATCTGTAAACTGTATTTAATTATTTTTTTTCTACTTAGTCATAAATATATTTAATTTATAAAATAATAATTTCACCAGTGGGTAATTTATATAATAAAAAGTAATTTATTTTACCTAAACCGGCACCGTGACGTTAAATTTAACTTTCCCTTCTTTGTTAAAGTGCTTATAATATATTTAATATTATACATAAATATCAACATATTTCAAAATTAAATATTATAGCGTTTCTAATTTATAATATAATTATTATTTTTTTATCATTTACCATTTTATTTCAAGAACATCGTGTTGGAACCGGTTGAACGAATGATATAAATAGTTTCTTTTCAGTAAAAGCGGTTCGTAGGAAACACGCGTCTCCACACTTGCCAGACAGGCCGCGACACTTGACAAGTTCGTCCGTCGATATAATTTTCTCCTTGGATACATTTATTGATTTATTGTCAATTGTTGATAGCTTGAATGGTACTTAATATAATTTAAATCTTTCTTATATATATAAATGTGAAAGTATTTTGCATGCATATATTCGAGTCTCTGTTCATTAATCTAACAAGGCAAGTATGTAAATAGACAAAGATTTTGTATACGTAGATAGTTTATGGCTTGAATTAAAAAAAATATATATTTTTTATTCGAATAAAATTCAACAATTTTTATCAATTCACTTTTCTCTAGCTTCAGTTCTAAGTAATTAAAATGCAGACAAAATATTTCGTTTCTGATAATAGGACCCGTGACAGCATAACTAATTTCTAATTGGATAGTCGGATTGTAAATGCAATAGTTGTGCATTCGATCCCCCAGAGATATAAAGAGGTTATCATTTTTTAGCTTTATACTGTATCTCACACATATCGGGGTAGACCGAGGGAACCTAGGTATACAGTGTAATAACACTCTATTTTCATGAACACACTTCTATTCCCCACTTTGTTTATGGGGCATCGCGTGTTAAGTGGCGAAACTCAACGCCGCGTTTTTACATAATTACCCGAGCGAGTTATGTCAAATATTAAATATTTCATGCCTAGTTTACAGTTACATTTGTGCTCCTGCGCCACGACTGGCTTTGATCTACCTAAACTCTAGGTTCTCTCCACTTACTCAACTATAGATACAAACCTAGAAACTAAAAAAATGAATCCATATTACACACTCTTTTTTGAAAATCGATTCTTTACACGTTTTAAAATCCAGACGCCATCTAGAAAGCAACTTATGACAAGTTGTGACAAGTTGATTTCTATTCAATATTAAAGTAGATTCACGCAATTCTTATGTCTACTTAATGTCACGTTTGTCCGTCTTTATTTGTAATGCAACAGTGAACTATAACGATATTATAATAGGTCATTATAAAATGTTAAAGCACATCCGATCCGAATTGTTACAGCTGTTCGTTCGCCTTCTAATTACCTTTGAAGGTTAGAATCTGGATTTAACTAACGATTTCCTTCGATTTTCCTTTGATTTATTGTGGTTTTTATTTTAGTTTTATTCTGTGTGTTTCTGGTTAATCTCGTTAGTATTAGAATTGTTAATTGATGTGCTTGCATATATAGCTAATGTATTGAAGATAATTCTTCTCTTATATGATGTCCTTCTTAGTAAAGTCCCTCGTCCTCTAAATGTTCAGTGTTTATTAATGTTTGGTCTTTCAATATCTTTGTAAATATATTAAATTATAAACTATATCATGTAAAATATTATATGTTATTAGTAACGTAATATGCTGTATACATATTGTAAATATTTGTTTATTTTATTATAGGTAAAGGCTGTATATACTGGATCTCTTTTTTACATGTATTCTATTCTATCCTTTTTTTACCGGTCAATTTCGTTCATGTGTTTTCTATACACCGTGACAGTGGGTAAGTGAATTGTGCTCATCTGGCACGCTGGTAACTCCACAAATTAGGAAATCAATCATAACTAATGTATATTACGCGTCAACATAGAGTAAGAAACTTTGAAAAACAAAAAGAAATTGTTTATTTATGTAGAATTTGAATATAAGTATCGGAATGATTATGGGTTCAATCCCCACACGGGGGAAGAAATCTATTACAAATACATTACATGAGGACGTGGTAATGCAGCGGCACAGCTTCTGACTACAAGCGCACAGGTGATGACTTCAATTACCAACCGGGGAATTATTTTTATTTTCTACCTCTGACAAGAAGCAAAGTGCGGCGATGAGTTCCGCTTCTCAATAAGCATATTTAAATTCTAGTATATTTAAATTCTAAAAATAATTGGCTCTGGTAGAAAAAGCACGGCGTTGAGTTCCGACATCAATTACACAATGCTCCGAAAATTGGACTGAGAGTAAAGGAGAAACAGTCTTAGAGATCCCCTCTGCCTATACTGCTATGCGAGAAAAGGCTTGAAGCGGAGGTTCTTTCATTATTATCTCATACGTTAGACGGTTGGATAAACACATTTTAATTGAAACACAGTAATGTATGATTATAATTAAGATTTTATTATGTGACTAACGTTCAATTGCTTAATTACAGTTAAGTTAATCATATAATTAATTAAAACAAATAAACTTTCAGCTTATTTTCAGTTCTGTAAATTTTTATGTAATTTATTTATAATAAGTCGAAAAATATACAAATAAAAATTCAAAATTAGCCATATGAATATCAATCTGTCAGTGCGTAGAGTATTTGTTTCTTATTTATTATAATCATATGCATGTGGGAACTGTTCTCTTAGAATTTAGAATAAAAAGAATATGATATGGAATTGACCATGACATCCTTTGAACTTTGTTGTTAATGTTGTTATAATCTATATAATATGATGAATACACTGTTGGTAAGTTAATAATTTATTTTAAGCTTCCTTTAAAATAATAATAATAAAAAAAATCAGCTTCACGCTGTATCCCGCACACAGCAGGGTAGGCAGAGGGAACCTTGTGTTAAGACACTCCGTTCCCCACTTTCTGCCGAATTCTGGAGGTATTGCGTGTTGAGTGGCAGAACTCAACGCCGCGCTTAACCTCGACACCAGAGCGGAGAAATGGAAATATAAATTTAAGTAAATATTTCATCTCCTCGAGTGGGGATCGAACCCACAACCAGTCGGTTTTGCAGTCACACTTCGTGCCGCTGTGCCACGACTGGCCTCTATTAGAATAATAATAATAGATAATTGGAAATATTTATTTGATAAGATTTTTCCTAAAAAACCTTTATAAGGTGTAAAATTTACTGTGTTATAGAATAGCAATACTGATTCTGTAATCAACATTACATGATCCCGTAATCTCTAATTATATTATATATTTTGATTTTTTATTCATACAATTGTATAATTGAAAAAAATTTATAATATAAACCGAAGTGGTAGAAAATAACTGCAAAATCAACGGACGTGAGTCCGATTCCCAGAGAGGAGAAATGAAATATTTACATTATCTTGCTCTGGCAACTAGACACAACACGTTGCTGTGGATCTCCATCTCCACTCAAAGTAATATCTCGAATATTGGGCGGTGCATGGAGAGCGAAGTGTCTTAACACTAGGGTGATACTCAATATATAAAAAAAAATCACAAGTAAGATAAAGGCTACATTAGGACCTATTTCACAATCTATTGAATATCAATCGGATCATGATTTCACTTGTTATGCTTTATATTTTGCAAACAGATATCAGTCATTCATTGTGTTCTCGGTCGATTCTATGACAAGGGCGTTGTCGACATCCGTCTACGGTATTCTAAATCAATTGGATCCGCTTTTAGCGTTGTCATAATCGTGTCGTAAATTAAACTTTATCAAAACGGGCCCAATTACTAAATCCATTCGGCGTCCTTCCCAAATGTACAGACGTAAAAAGGAATGCAATTGTCACTGGCTAGCTGGTGGCCGTTCTCGCGACATGACCTCGTTGATTCGGATTGTGTGGTTTCGTGGCCCGGAAACTAAATTTAATTAATAATATATTGTAATTGAGGCCGTCGTGACACGGGGGTGTGGCTGTAACGCGACGGTTGGGGTTCGATCCCCACTAGAGGAATTGAATCATTATTTCTTAATATTTTAATTTTTTTTGCTCTGGCATCAAGGCACACGCCCGGCGTTGAGTTCTGCCACTCGATACGCAATGCCTCGAATTTCTTTCACTCCCCTCCTCGAATTTCGTTCCCTCTGCCTACCCTGCTGTATGCGGGATACAGCTTGAAGCTGATTTGATTTATATAATGTAATTCGCTGATAGTGGACTCTTTGCTTTAGTATTATCTATATTAGTTTAATCAACTTTAGCAATATTTTATCTGACAACGTTCGTACTGATATTTATGTATCTAGTTATTTATAAGCATTGTAATTATTTATTTCTAAGTGTGTGTTCATATATTATGAGAACTCAAGTCACAATATAAGGCCAATGTATAAGGCCAGTCGTGGCGCAGGGGTACGACCATGTGACTGCTGTCGCAACTGGTCGTGGGTTCGATTCCTACTCGAGGAAATATATAATATTTTCATTTTGCTCTGGTGTTGAAACATAGCGCAACGTTGAGTTTCGCCGCTCAACCCTCAATGCCTCTAGAGTTCGGCGGAAAGTGGAGAGCGGAGTGTCTTAACGCTAGGCCTCCCTTCTTTGCCTAGCTACAAGCGGGATAAAGCGTGAAGCTGATAAAAAAGGTCACAATATGTAACATATAGTTGTCTGACCCTGTTAGAGCAACAGTCAGGATTTTTCATGGTTCAGTAAAACTAACGTATTGACTTTAAAGATATACTTATCGAGTGCAGCGCCAACGTAATATTCTTTTGCATAATCGTTTGGCACGTACATTTGCATTTTCTCTTAACAATTAATTTTTTTATCGAGAATGCTATTGTTATACGATTCCTATATTAAATGCGAGTTCGGTTAAGTACGAGTCGTATTCACCCACTGAGGCTTCCGTACCTAATTTCAGCATTTTAGGATAACGCGAAGTACAACTTATAAACATTGAGAAACTTAAGCAACTTGCATATGCACTCATTTTATATGAAATACACACCTAATTTAAGCTTGTGATGTTTTTTTTATGAAATACCAATAAATTTAACTTTTTGAATTTTTTCTTTATGTACTTCGTGCAAAATGTCATAACTGAAGATCCAAGGGAAGTACTCTATAGGTTTTAATTATGTATCGTATCTTTATAACCTGAATATTTGATAATAATTTCAGCTCGATACCTCCACACCATCTTGAGATAAATGTCATCGTCTTGATAGACGGACATAAAAGAGATCCTATATAAAAGTTCCGTTTTATCTTTCGATGTACGGAACCCTAAAAACCGTAATCAGTTTAGAAACAATTCATGTAATATTGACTATCGGTACTTATATATATATTGCGCAATATTTATTGAGAGCGATTTAGTTAGCCCATTGCGGGTAGAAGTCATTGGCATGGTGTCAGTGTAACCCAGATCGAGTTATTTCTCAACCTTGTCAACGCTGCTCCAGTAAGAAACCCGTTGCGCCACGCCAACACTACTACGACTACGACTAACAGCTACTTGTTCGGCGAAAGTAAAAGTTTATAGTCTATAGCAATGTCTTTTTTTTTATTTATTTAAATTTTCTCACGTCATGTTTACACGGTCAAGTGTTTGTGGGAACACTTTTTATTAGTTTAACAATTTGCGTTTTGGACCGTGAGTAGACGTTTATTTTGTGAATACGTCGTTTATGTTTTCTACATTGTGGTTTTAATAAGTACCAATTAGTTTAAAAGAGAGATTTTAATTTAGCTTCACGCTGTATTACAGAGCAGAGTAGGTAGCGGGAACCTAGTGAATATCAAAACGCGGATTTTTTTCGAGACATTGCTTGTTGAGTGGCAGCAACGCTGCGGTTTACCTCGACACCATAGCCAAGAAATGAACCAACTACCCACAACCAGTCACATTATGTGCCCCTACAACGGCCTCAATTTTTTCTAATTGTAATATCAAGTTTCCGTCTAAATAAACTAACTGTACTGCAAATGTTTAAATTTAATGAAATTAACGAGCACGCACAGTCAAATTATATGAAAGTTACGACATTGACTATAGTTAAGTGTCGCAAAAAAATGTTGTCACAACAACTTTACAACAGCTTTCGTATACTCATAGAAACGGACGGATGTTCTTTAAATGGTAGTAAAATGTTGTCTTCTTTTATATTTATTATTTAATAATATTGTAAATTAGTACCATATATAATTAGGATTTGGTTTTAAGTAAAAAGGCGAATAACTGTAAAAAAAATATATAGATACTATGACTCTTTTGTCATTTTTAGATTGGACAAAACTGAAAGCTGAAACGTAAGTTAAAAAGTAAATTTTAACGTTTAAATCTCTTTGATTTTAAAATATTTAAAATCCTACATTAAAAATGTGAGTCAGGGTAAAACCCACCGGTACTCTTTAAACTGTCCTGATTTCGATTTGGGCTTGGAAAAAAACTTTGCTAGTTAACTATCGAAGCGTATATAATTCTATTCAATCACTTTAAGGCCGATGTTAAGGCTGTCCTTATTGTTTAAATGTTCTACAAATTACAAAGTATACGAATATTTTTATAGCTAATTATTAAATATAAAAAAAAAAAAAGGACCCAATTTTTTTTACAGCTTCATGCTTTTTCCCGCATAGCAGGATAGTCAGGGAGAACATATAGCTTGTTGAGTGTCATTTTTTTTAATTCTATAAAAATGGAGAGCGGAGTGTCTTAACACTAGGTTCTTGTCTACCTTGCTGTGTTCGGGATACAGCGTTAATGTGATTTAATTTACAAATAATTCTAATTACGAAGTTCATCAGAAGAAAATTCCAAACTATTTCTATTTTTTTCTAAAAGTAGCACTGACGTAATACACACATAAAACGATTAATATTTTGAACGCAAATTAAATATTAGCATAAAACGTTGACCAGAGAAAGTGATTGTAATGTATGCTATATTGTCGTAAAATAACTTTAGTATTACCAGAGCGCATTTAGAAGATATATTATCGATCAGAATTTGTAACCTAAATTCGACTATAAATACTAGATTATAAGTACTAGAATAGAATAATATCTAGCTTACATATTTAATATGCGGCTAGCATCAATGGCTTGCGAGTTTCCCGATATCTTATGATTATTTAACCATGTAACGGTTTCATTGCTTTATTACCTGCTTACCTTGTTAGTCCTTTAGTGAGAGGACGGTAATGTATTCCTATTTATTTGTGAATACTATAGTTTTTATAGTAACTGAACGCGACAGCTGCGTAAATAGTAATTGGATCAAACAATTAATAGTTATTCGAATTCTTGTATTGAATAATGTAGACTGATATAGTTAGTTGCAAAGTAATGTAGTAATATTGGTGGTAGAAGTATGGAAACTATTTGGACTTTATTATAAGGACCTAAATTTTTACTTTCAAAATGTCGAGAGTATGGTGACTTTTTGTAAGCGTTATTACTATACATAGCTTGTTGGACGATAAAAAATATTGTATTTCTAGATATTACTTAACCAGGCTAGGCGTGTTGTAGTGTATTTGACAAATAAAATATTTAAATAAAATAAAAGTAATTTTGTTATAATATAATAGAATATTTCATCTACCCGAATTTTTTTGTGTAATATTATCTCTTTTTTTACGGTACAACCTCTTTCGTGTGTTCTCCATACAACGTGACATTGGCGAAGTGATTTTCTGCTCGGAACGCCATAATAAAAGAACAGAACAGAACAGTACACTAATTTTTCATAAAATTCGTATTACAGTATAACTATTTCCATCTCATAGGATTGCAACTTAAAATCTTTTACCTAATTCCTTATAAAACTCAGTTCCCACGCTACGTACACAATTCTTGCAAGGGCCTTGAACACACAGACAAGGTGCGTTTGTTACAAGCCGAGCTAATTGAATACAACCATTACAATATTCTATAATGAGAAAATTCTGTATCGAAAGAAAAATAACAGTTAATATACATGCCTACGTATTATTATAAGAAAAAAAAATATATTATAAGTAGTAAAAAATAATTTTATTGTTTTGTCGTGAAAGTTTATTGAGTTCCTTATACATAGTTTTATTTAACTAGCATATAAAATAAGAACATAAAATATTATACTTTTACACTATGAGAAAGATTGCTTATAAAACAGTAATTTTTACTGTTGACAGACATATATTAACAGAGCGGTAGTTACTTATAAAGTATGATTTGAACAGATAAATACAATATAATTACTTATTTAGAAAACGTATAAAAATTTTAACGTAGCGGGACTTAAACCCGCGCCTCCTGGAAACCGACCAGGCTCTCTAACCACTAAGCCACACTTAGCCGAACGTATGGCTAAATAAGTATTTTTCTTTTCTAAGTGTGGATTAATACTTTAAAAATGTCTAAAGTACAATATAATTGTCGTAATCACGCTGTCACATCTCAATTTGACGTCGATGACAGCGGGACTTTGACCATTTTGATGCCACGGCCAACGCTCTTGACCTAGCCACCGCTACGGTGCGTATCTCGAGTGAAAGACTGCATCCGATTGCACAAAATCGATTGCGGGCCGATGAATCGATTACAAATCTTTTTATTAGATTTCATATCGAATGTGGAGCACAATTTGAGTGTTTGACTCGCTTTCTAAATCGTTAGCGTTACGTTTTTGAGTTCGTCATTTCATTCGAATTACGTCATTTTCGAAATTGGTGTGACTTAATAATGTTAATAAGGCAGGCGGTCTCGATTAAATTTTTCATGCATACATTACGAAAAGAGAAATGTATGATGAGTATTACAAAACTAAATATTAACATGTGAAAATTGTTGTGCAATGTTATATACTTATATATAGAGAATTTTAGTTTTGGATTCTGATCTTTGTTATAATATATTAATTATCGGTTTATTGGTATATTATAATCATTTTCAAAATAGAATGTCTATTATAAAAAAAAAGATTTGACATTACACTATATTCTCTAAACAACTTACTGTTCAATAGGAATAAATATATAAATTGAAAGAGTTAAAAAAAACTGAAAGTGCGATTTCTCCATATTTGTTATCTCACGTAAAACATAAAAAAATATCTCTTTCATATTTAAATCGTGCGCTGGCGCAATTTTTATTAATAATAATTGTAACACCGAGTCACGCTTACAAGGAAATTGTTCTTTTGTTAACGTCGATTTCTTCCTGCAACGTATCAAATCAATCAAGTTTCTTTAATGAAACTCATATTATGAGAGCAATGTCATTAAGGCGTAAATGCTGTTTCTTATAAAGTAGTCTTAATGTAAAAATCGTAATACATATTAATACGTGGATAAAGTTATTTAATTATCTGTGATCACTATTTAAATGGTGGGAACATCTGTCATCATGACATATACTTGTGTGTAACATTTCTATTAGTGCCTACACTATGGTAGGTATCAATTTCTTATCGATTTTATAATATAAAATTGTAATTAAACAAATATAATCGGGTAAAAAAGTCAATAAAGCGTCACTGATGGCCAAGGAAAGGGAAATTTTCCAATACCATGCTATAGTAAAGCGGCGTCTTTAGAGAAAGTTTTAAATTATACATCGCAAGTAAACTGGTAACACTAACGGCGACAAATCGATCGCGTTTAGACGATCGGATGTTCAGTATCGATTTAGTCGAAAGTGGATTTCATTTATATAACATTTGCACAACATTTAATTAAGAATTTTATAGGTACTTCTATTTATAATTTTTGCAAAAAAGATAAGCAATTTCTTAAAGATAGCAAATAAAATAAAAATTGACTACTAATATATATATGCGGTGTTGAGATCTGTCACTCAACACGCAATGCCTCGAGAATTCGGCAGAAACTGGAGAACGGAGTGTCTTAACACTAGGTTCCCTCTGCCTACCCTGCTGTGTGCGGAATACAGCGTGAAGCTGCCTTATTTATTTTTATTTTACTATGTATATAGTCACAAACAACCGCAAGATCAAACCATATACGGTCATAATTCAAGTAATAACTCAATCGCAATTCAAATGTGGACTGAAGTGAAGTATTTCACGTAATTCGTTCCTTTCCACCGTAACCCAGTTCTCTTACTAAAGTAATTATCACCTATTCAATACGAATGAATGAAACAATAGTGTTGCAGAAAGGCCCATAGTGCACGCATTTCTAATCCTTACGCAACTTATCCAGTATAATCTTGATAAGCCTGTGACAGTTAGATTATATTAAATATTTGTTGTATTTTAATGTCTATAGCTATAGTAATAAAGATTATAATTCAAAATTTGTATTAACGCAATTTTCCAAGTAATTTATGTATGACAGTACGCTCAAGGTTTCGTGTAGTCTTCAATTTGTGGTATTTATGGTTTATTTACATGTTTATATTTGAATCTTATCATTGGCAGATTAACCTCATCATAAACCATTTATTTCTAGTCAATTTCTCTAATTAAATATGACTCAGTTTCACGCTGTATCCTGCACACAGCAGGTTAGGCAGAGGGAACCTAGTATTAAGACACGGCGTTCCCCACTTTCTGCTGAATTCTGGACGCATTGCGTGTTGACACTACGCTTTGTCTCAACGACAGAGCGAAGAAATATAAATTTAAATAAATATTTTATTTCCTCGAGTGGGGATCGAACCCACAACCAGTCTGGTTTACAGTCACAATCTTTGCCTCTGTGCCAGGACTGAGATTTATTTTTCAGATCAGATTCAGATTTATTTATGTAAATATTATTTATTTTCCATTTGATCATGTCAGATAACGAAATAAAAAGTATTTAAAAAAAATCTGTAGATTTTTCGAATCTACAGTCATCGTCTATATTCAGGTATCAGATTGACCTTCACTTGCAATATGCTACTTCTTATAATATCTAATTATATATATTACACTATAATATATTTATATTTGTATTATAATTACGGACAAGAAGCTTACTCGGTAAGGTGCAAGGACGACGTTAAGTGACTTGACTCAGCGTCACATTCTCATATAGCTTGTTTACCTTTAAGGTCATACGAAATGAGGACGAAATTTGTATTACATTCTGGTACGTAATTAAACATTTTATCCCAAAGTGTCAAACATGTATCTTATATGGTATAGTATCACATGGTTTAGGTTAGAACAGTTGCTAAGGATATCAAATTTGTTCTAATTAGTTATTGTTTTAAAACATTAATTTTATAATATTTGTAATTTTATAATATTTGTATTTTTTAAGAAGGGTTATGTTTTTCGCGCGTATCTTGTATCTATGTATGTATGTATGTATGTAATATTCTTTATTACCTCATATCTCCAGAACCGCTGAACGGATTTACTTAATTGAGGTATCGTTATATTCGTATTAGCACCTCAAGTGTTCTTAGATAGTTGACGTTAAAAAAACAATAACGGCGGCTGTCGGACGCCATTGGACTTAGTGAAAAAAAAAGTTTCGAATTCCACAATATCGGTATCAAATTCAAGAGCTCAATACGAGGGGTTTTTGGTTTTATAAATATTTTTTTTATTTCAATAATATATATGAAAAAGCTCATAATTTAGCTCAATCTGTAATTTAAGTCACTTCATATTAAACTGTAATAGTGCTGTTACATGAAATAATTAATACTAACAAATGCTTCTCTAACCTGTGATGATAAAACCAGCATACGAATTGAGTAATAAAATAGATATTTTGGTGAAATTTAGGCAAGTGTATGTTATACATACATACATACATACATGTGATTAGAATAAAAAATTGAATTGAAAAGTGAAAACTAATTTCGATTTCTATTCTTAAATGTATTCATTGCGTGAGATTGAAAAAAGTATGTAAAAGTTAGATGCTATCATCCGGTACTTAATGAGTGCTCCAGATTCAATACTGAACTCGTAATGATAGAATATAAACTTGCTTTTATAGTACATTGTCTTTTTGCAATACTAATATTGGGTACTGTTACATGTAAAAAGTAATTTGAATTTATCTACAAAAAAAAAACATTTATTTGCACTTAATTCTTAATAAAATCAAATCAAATCGGCTTCACGCTGTATCCCGCACACAGCAGGGTAGGCAGAAGGAACCTAGTGTTAAGACACTCCGTTCCCCGTGTTGAGTGGCAGAACTCAACGCCGCGCTTAACCTCGATACCAGAGCGAAGAAATGGAAATATAAATTTAAGTAAATATTTCATCTCCTCGAGTAGAGTCGAACCCACAACCAGTCGGATTTACAGACACACCTCGTGCCGCTGCGCCACGACTGACCTCAATATAGACCTGATATGCTCTATTCCTTATTCGATTTTATACATAATTGATATAAAAATTGCACCTCTATGTTCTCCATCTATATTTTTATTTTTTGTTATTTCTTGCCAATCGCAAATATTTGAACTAAAAGCTACAATGTTGCCAGTTTACGCTGTTTTTGCACATACATACTTATCGAATTTGTCGATAGATGTCATTTAACTGCTTTTTAGGAAATATTTTTACATATTTTGTCCTTTTTTAAATGTATTTGGCAATTTGAGTAAGGAAGTCTTACAGTTCAGAATATCTATATAAGAAATTAAGAACCCATATTTATTATTTATTTCAGACGTTTAGTCAATTTCGACTCTTACGTCGACATAATTCCACAAGCAATACAAAAAAAGTATTAATCTCGAAGTAGGACCGATAAAACTATTTCTATTTAATTTTATTGATGAAAATACGAATTTCACAACATCAATATTTATATTAATATATTATGTTCATAAAAAAATAGTGTCTTAATGAAGTTATGCAAAAGAATATTTGTTCACGGCCGCGGTCCGAGGGCTGTTACCACTTACTTTTATGACCCGTTAATTGCAATTTTTATTACATTATAGAGCTATGTAATTGTCTTACGTCATATAATAAACAGATCATAAAATTTACAATATTTTATTAAGAAATCAGGCCAGTCGTGGCGCAGGGGCACAAAGTGTAACTGTAAATTCGACTGGTTGTGAGTTCGATCCGCAGTCGAGGAAATTAAATATTTATTTTTATTTTCATTTCTTCGCTCTGGTGTAGAGGCGAAGCGCGTCGTTTAGTTCCGCCACTTAACACGCAATGCCTCCAGAACTCGGCCGAAAGTGGGAAACAGAGTGTCTTAACACTTCGTTTCCTCTGCCTACCCTGCTTTGTGCGGGATACAGCATGAAGCTGATTTATTTTTTATTAAGAAAATATTACGTTTAATTAGATTTATATTCTAAAAAAATATCGACTCAGTTTCGACCATAGATATATACGTGAGCAGAAAAAAGTGAATTCAATTGATATTATCATCCAAGTATACAAGTTGCAAATATGCATGGAAAAGGAAAAGAGAAGAAAAGAGAAATTATCCGGTATACTTCTAGTTTCAATTTTACTATCAATTAAAAATATATATTATACATATTTAAGCCGAGAACTTGTAAAGTGATTGATAGTTCTAGATCATTCCTCTAATGTAAATTTCTTATATTTTACTATATTTTTTTATTAGCTTCACGCTTTATCCCGCACATAAGAGGATAGGCAGAGGGAACCTAGTGTTAAGACACTCCGTTCCGCACTTTCCGCCAATTTCTGGAGGCATTGCGTGTTGAGTGGCAGAACTCAACGCCGCGCTTTTCCCCTCGACACCAGAGCGAAGAAAATGAAAATATAAATGTAAATAAATATTTCATCCCCTCGAGTTCGAGTGGGGATCGAACCCAGAACCAGTCGATTCACAGTCATTCACCCCTGCGCCACGACTGATCTCAAATTTGTTATATTCTACTATATATCTATATATTATATAAATGTTAGCAATGCAACCGAGTTATGTACGTACAATTATTACTGGTGGGAAGGTCGTTCAGTGGAGTCGCTAGCAAAGTGTTACACCAGGAAATGCTATGAAAGCTACATTACAGTTTATTGTGTTTTAATGTACATATTTGTTAAAGCGAGTTGCATCTTCATTTGAGGAGCCATTTAAAAAAAACATTGCGTCGTAAAATGTTTTATTACCATTTGCTTATATTATTGGGTAATGTCAAGTAAATACTGATGTCTTGACATTCTTTTGAATTTTGTTTAATCTTTTCTGTATTTGCTTTATAAGTAACTTAAGGAAAAGCTAATGATGCATTAGTGTGTTTACTTTTTAGGGTCCCGTACTTTAAAAGGTAAAAACGGAAGCGTTATAAGATCATTTTGCTGTCCGTCTGTCCACCTATCAAGACTATATATCTTGAGATCGCAAGGAGACTGAAATTAATATAAAATCATATGAACCAGTCTCTAGAAGTGAGAACTTACAATAAAAATAATAGAAAAAAATAAATTCATTTCATATAAATCATTACAAACTTATAATTTGTAATAAATTTAAACAAAATTAATGCATATGCCTGCAAATTCAAATTTGTCAACTTTTATAAGTTGTACTTCCCGTTGACCTATAGTCTGAAATTGGTACAAAAAATTCGGTGAAAGAGTCCGTCTCGCACTTAACTGGTTTTGTTTTCTATTAAGGGAATCGCGTGTCGATGGTGCATGTCGCACTTAGTGTAACGAAACTAACATTGTATGTGTATACTTACAAGTACAAAGTATGATGAGTAAAAGCGTTTCGTGTGATATTGAAACTGAAATTGACGTTTCCGATATGAATCAGCCTTGATTTAAGTTTTGAGAATAAACTTTGAACCTTTTGAACATTTTTTTAGACTGTATTAAAATATTTTTAATTTATCTATACATTACTTCGTTATATTAACTTAAATTTTGCTTTATATTAAATATAAATAAAACTTGTAATTCGGACCCATTTTGTGATGTACAATCAACATAGCAAACAGTTAGTCAAGAAATGGAATTTAAATTACTTTTGGAAATGTGAAAGTGACAGGTTAATAAAAAAAGTAAAACATAGATTGAAAAGAAGAATGGGTGGACAAGACAGTATCTAATAGTAAATTATATTACGATGTTAGATAAATACTAATTTAACATTATTTATATTAGCACACGAGAGAAATTATTGAATTGATTGATCTTGATTGATTACCAAAATTTGACTCTATCGTAGCGCAGTTAACATGTATTACACCATAATTTAATTATTACAAGTAATAGTTGTTAGTTTAATTTCCATATTTTAATTAGTTAGAATTAGTTCAATTGAACATTGAACTGTGAACTCAGTGTCTGTAAATAGAGGGAAAACGAAGCATCGACGAGGCCAGGTGTATCTGCTTATCTTATAAAACTCTACGAATACGCTTTATGTAATCGTTAAAAATATGTATATAAAAATATGACGTAATTATTTTTCTTAATGTGTTGTAAATTTTTTTAAAATGATACGGCCTCATTCATTACAGCATTATCAAAGAAAATGCAAACAATTAGTGCGTGTGATTTCGTTAGTACGCACTTGCATTTAATTCCTACTATATTACGTCAGCTTCACGCTGTATCCCGCACACAGCAGGGTAGGCAGAGGGAACCTAGTGTTGAGACACTCCATTCCCCACTTTCTGCCGAATTCTGGAGGCATTGCGTGTTGAATGGCAGAACTCAACGCCGCGCTTTCATCATCAGAGCGAAGAAATGGAAATATAAATTTAAGTAAATATTTCATCTCCTCGAGTGAGGATCGAACCCACAACCAGTCGGTTATACAGTCACATTTTGGGCCTCTGCGCCACGACTGGCCTCAAACTATGTTACGCATTTTAATTTTATTCAAAACAGGAACATATATTACATATTATTAATAATTATATTAACCCAATTAAATGCATTATTTTTTCTAAGCAATGAAAAAATATATTTAATATTATAAAACTGTCATGGCCAAAGTTATGATTCCTTAATATTGGTGAGTTTTTTTTTAATTATTGACATGTAAAATTCCAAAAAAAAAAAAAACACGATCTATATGATTTCAAAACATAATTTTCTATAGTGTCGCATGACACTTTTATAACGTTAAAAACATATATATCTTATTTTGGATAAATATTATTAATTCATATTATTAATAGTACAACATACTTGCATTTATAATCAGGTTATTTCTTTCCTTCCGCTTTATTCTGTATGAAGGTTGTAAAAATATAACAGTTTCACATTAATTGTATTATGTTAATTCGAAACCAACCCAGTTATATACCGTTAATAATATTACTATTGTGATTACACGTGATACTTTGTTAACTTTTGTGTATTTTTAAAACAAAGTTAACAGATTTTGTTCGGTGTTCCCCTTTCTCTTACGATTACATATTTTTTTTAGCTTCACGCTGTATCCCGCACACAGCAAGGTGAGCAGAGGAAACCTAGTGTTAACACACTCCGTTTCCCATTTTCCATTTCCATTATTTAAATATATAAGTAAATGTTGATTAGATAAGATCGCGGTTGAAAATTTTTTTGTTTATTATATTATATTAGGATTATGGTATTATAGTTTGATAAATTGAAGTCACCTTATTTCTCTACGAAGAAATCGTATATTGAATGTATATTAAATGAATTATATAGCTAGTTTTAAATTTTTAAATAATAAATGATTATTGTTCATGAGTATTTGAATTTGATGTTTTAACGCATTTTTTGTTTCTCTTTTATATATACATGTATAATATATACATAGATTTTTGTACGTAAATAGATTTTTTAAATTATTTTATAAAATAATTATATAAATGATAATATTTTTAAAATATTCAAGATGTAGATCGTAAATAAAAAAAAACATATTAGAAATCAAAGAAATTAGTTCATTATTTTACTCATATACAGTGAGCAAATAAACTTATGCATTATATGCTAATGTTGTACATAATTGCGAGCAAAAAAGAATTGTTACGATTCAACTGTATGAAATTATATAACACATCGCTATGTGTATGTTTCTTTTTTTTTCTTTATCTGGGAACCTAATGTTAAAACACTCCGTTCCTATTATATACGTTCCGTTCCTCACTTTTAACTGAATTCTATGTTTCTATGTTTCACTGAGTTAAAATGAAAATATTAAATATTTAATACCCTCTACTGGGAATTGAACTCACGATTTGTCGCGTTTATAGTCGCACGCTTGTTGCTCCGCGACTAGCTTCTTTGGCTATGTGTAAATAATACGTTAAAATAATAAATAATATATTAAAAATGTTTTCTACATTTTAAAACGCTTGCAAATTATTATTTGACATATTTAAAAAATATTCTGGTTAATGTTACAAGTCAAAGCCAAATATAATATTAAAAATATAAATGTCAAATAAACGTCATTACAGAAGAAAGGCATTTTGATTGGATTGTACCGTTTGCACTTAACCTCGATTTAATATCATTTTAACAAGCTACGTTATAAGATATGAAAATGAAGTTAATCCATAATTTTTTTTTACAATAAATATAAGAAAAATTAAATTGTGTGATACATATAAGTACTGCTTTATTATTATTATTGTTTACTGCGGGCTTAAACAGCAAACCGGTACTTTACATAACGTTACATGGTTTGCGGGTATGACGTACGCCATATTTATTCGGTCAAAGGATTATTTAATGCACTAAACGAATCAAACATTGAGTCAAATATTCGTATAGAGAGTTAAGTTTCCAATTTTAATTGTAAAGTTAATATAATATTGTGCAATTGCTGCATTTTAAAATACACAAATTATTATCGATTTCACATTTTTACCAACATAATAGAAAATATTAGAAAAAAAATACCTTTCTTTCTCTTGGGCATCACTCTCACACCACAGGCAAGTTCAGTCACTAGACACAAGGACAGAGCCCAAAAACAGTACCTCACACTGCACCCCATTGTAACACAGTCTTTCTATGGTTCCAGTTAAAATTCTATACAGGCACTATACTGCGCATTTGTTACACGTGTTCGAGGTTCCCTTATCCGAGTAAGCGTGCGCGTACGCACCTATTTAGATCTCAACGGGCGCGATACGGTGCGAACGAGTGGACCGCCCGACAACCCTATATTTTGACTTATAGCAATTTGGCAGTGCGAATTCCACTTGTATATAAAACCTTTCGCCGGCTCGGGGCGGGCGGTCATTGGTCGTGCCGTGTGCGAGAAGGTGAAGGGAGCTGGTGGAGAAGTGGTACCCCCACGCGCAAGGGAGGGGGGCCAGGGTCGGCAGACTCTTGATGACGACGGCTGTGGCCAGCGATGGTCTGTACGCTGGTTGCACAGTTATTGTAATAAATGTTGAGTTGTTTAAATATTTTAAAGTGTTTCTACACTAACACGGTTTTCATGAGGCGCAGATTCAAATCCCGTTACGTTTGAAGTAAATATTGTTTGTTTTTTTTTATTGAAATAGATGTTCTTGGAAATGTTAAATAAATAACTGATATATAAGGATGTAACTACTTTAAAAAAAGGAAATAAATTTCTAATTAAATCGCCTATGCTATTGTATATTTTTACCAAAACACAGCACCAGTTCAAAATGTATAGTATTTTTAAGCATAAACAAATATATATGATAGGATAAACAATCATTCTTTTACTTTAACAAAAAGAAAACATAAAACATATATTATTTTCCACTTTATAAAATCCTGCCAAATTTTCGTACAGAGTAAATAAATATTTATAATTATTTTATATAATCATAGAGGCAGAGAAAAAAATAAAACGTAACGTTGAATTTCGCCATTCAACACGCACAGTCTCGAAAATTAGGCGAGTGTTAGAGAACGGAGTGTCTTAACGCTAGGTTCCCTCTACCTAACTAGACATTCAGCTTGAAATTATAATAAAATGCTTATAATTATTGTGATATTTTACTTGAAGTATCTTCACCTATTCTTCAACGGGGCGAAGAGTTTTGGTGAATTAATTCCATTCTATATAATATGTCGGCGGTATGCCGTCGAAATGTAGGGGCACAAGCATGCTACTGTAAACGTGACAGTTGTGGGTTCGATTCGCACTCGGGGAATGAAATATTAAATTTATTTATTTCCTCCTTCTTGTAACGAGGCAAAGTACGACGTTGAATTCTGCCATTCATCATGCAATGGGGTGTGTTATTGGGAACGGAGTGTCTTATAACTAGGTTCCAAGTTCTTACTGTCTACCCTGCTAGTTTCGGAATACAGCGAGAAGCGAAAAAAACTTTATTTCTTGTTATTACTAGACCGAACAAATGACAATATTTTGAGTATGCAGGGTGCATGATCCTCAGTTGTACTTTTAAATATCAGCCAAGTTCGCCATAAAAAAAAAAAAAAAATAACTTGGCGTCCATTTTAAAAATAGCTGTTTAACCCAGAAGCATTAAACACATTTTTATGTACTTAATTAGAAATCTTCCTAAGTGTGGAATAACACTTTAAAAATGTTTAAAAACATTTTTATGTTTTCAAAATGTTTAAATATTTTACAGTCATTTCAAGTTTGGAAGCATTTACATAAATTATACCACATATATTATATATTATGTATGTAGGTTGGGGTGAAAAGAATAGTGTAACTTAAGCGATGTTTAAAGAGACATTATAAAATTTTACTATAAATATTATTTGTTTTTTAATTTAAAAGTTAGTATAATCCAATGATATCTGCCTGCGCCTCTCTTGGGCGCAGCCCGACAGGCGATCCACGACGTGCCTTTGCAGGCTCCCGCCCCCACGTTTTGCAGAAGACTCTAGTCCCCGTGTCCGCGGGCAGTGGCGGTCGAGGAGGAGCACCGTGAGGTTTTAGCGGGTATTCGGATGGCCTACGTCTGCCAGTCCTCGAATCCCATATAACCCGCTCGAGTCCCGGTATCCGTAACAAGAAAAAAAAGGGCGAAAGGCGACTGCTTGTGGAATCAATTCCGAGGAAATTTAATATTTAATCATTTCTTCGCTCTGGTGTCAAGGCAAAACTCGGCAGTGAGTTCTGCCACTTAACATGGAATGTCGAGGAAAATGGGAAACGGAGTGTCTTAACACTAGGTCCCCTTTGCCTACCCTGCTGTGAGCGGGTTACAGCATGAAGCTGATTATTAGGAAATTAATTAAATATTTTTAATTGTCATTAACTATGAATGTGTATGAATAAAATGAAATAAAATGTATTTTTTTTTATGAAATGCAAATCATGTCGAACTTTCTATTAAATAAACCAAACATTTTTGTAATACCAATTTGTCCATATTGACATGTGTCTATTTAAAATTATTCTCCATTTGCATGTTAATTTTATTATTTTATGTTATAAAAAATATTCTTGTATGACCGACATGATATATTGTCAGTTTGATCTAGATACGTTTTATACTGTCAAAGGGTCATGGGTAGTCATCTAAACGTGTTACTTGATTTAAGATTTAAAGATTTCGACAACATTTTTAAAATAGCTATTGACATGTCATGGCTCGGCAATAAAGTAAATGCTAACAACATAAATAAGTTGTAATAAGTATATAAAAAATTTCGACGTAGTCTCTCCTGGTCGGTTTCCAGGAGGCGTGGGTTCAAGTCCCGCTACGTTCAAAATTTTATACGTTTTCTAAATAAGTATTTTTCTTTTCTAATTGTGGAATAACACTTTGAAAAATATTAAAATAGAGTACTTACTAATGTCTCAAGTTTTGTATTTTTCTGGTTTTTTAAACTGCTTTTACATTTTAAAGCAAAGCAATTTTTTTTTCAAGGTAACTACTACTAATAATGAGAACTTAGTGATCAGACACTCCGTTCTCAACTTAACCACTTTAAAGTAACTTTCAGCTTTGTCATATCTAATTGGAAAATTGAATAACAGTCTCTAAAGTCCAAGTTTGATTTGAATCCACAATAATTTTGGGTACTTTTTAAAAACTGGAACACCTGATGTAAAGCCAAAATATATCAGATAAATAAATGAAAAAATAAGAAATGTAACCTTGGTAAAGTTGGTTGGACGTCATCGGCATTAAGAAGATTTAGTTAACATATAAAAATTAAAGATGTGGAACTCTTAGTTCTCATCATCTACTATAAAATGTATAAAACTTATAATATTTCCTTAGCGTAACAGACATATTCTAATGAATCATTAGATATAATATTAATAATATACGTTGAGGCCGGTAGTGGCGCAAAGGCACAAAGTGTGACTGTAAAATCGAGTGGTTGTGGGTTCCATCTCCACTCTGGGGATTGAACGAGGAACGACGGAAAAGAGGAATTGAAATATTTATTTACATTTATATTTTATTTCTTCGCTCTGTTATCGAGGTAAAGCGCAGCGCTGAGTTCCGCCACTCAACACGCAATGCCTCCAGAGCCCGGCGGAAAGTGGGAAACAGAGTGTCTTAACACTAGGTTCCCTCTGTCTACCCTGCTGTGTGCGGGATACAGCGTCAAGCTGAAAAAAAAAATAAGTTCGAGTTCCTCTGTGCCTGGAAGGCGCTTAACATTGAATGCAAATTTTCGATGACAATGGTTAATAAATGGAAATAGTATATTATACAAGCGTAAGTGTCCACGTAAGCGAAGAAGCCCGCAAGCCAGTTCGTGGCGAGTTGTTGGGGAGTGGTGACCCCACGGAACTGAGACCTCCGGTAGGGAACTAAATAGCGCCATAGTTGAGTTAGGTATTAAAATATATTAGCTTATAAAAGCTTTAATCGTCTCTACTTGTTTATATAACGTGTAGTCTACATTAAGCACACATTGATCACATAACGTTGTAAATTGATGAGAAAATGCTATAACTTCACTTTTTTGTATATATAGAAGAAATATGTTAAAAAGATTAAGATTTTTTAATCTGAAAAAGAGATTTTTTTAGTAATATTGAATTTATTTTAATAATTACATAAACAATTCCTTCAGACAACTTCAAAATATGGCCTTGACAAAACCAGCCAGCGTTCCTTTATTAATTCGTAATTAAATTTTAAACAACCATAATTAATACAAATTGAGTGTAATTGCTTAAAATAATTATTGAATAAGTATCTACTATTTTTTATTGTTTTTAGGTTCAAGATATATCCCACATACAGCAGGACAGGCAGAGGGAACCTAGTGTTTCGTCACTCCGACCCCATTTTCCGCTCAATTCTGGAGGCATTGCGTGTTGAGTGGCAGAACCTAACGTAACACCGCGCTTTGACTTGTCTACGAGATTGAGAAAATGAAAATATCAAATATTTCATTTCTTCAAGTGGAAATCGAAACCACAACCTGTCGCGCTTACAGTCTCACGTTTGCACCCCTGCGCATCGACTGATCTCATAAATACTAAAAGTATTAACAAAATCTTCTTACTTTTACGAAAACAAAGAAAGCCTTACAAACAAAATCATCAGCCATTAAAGTGTATTATGACAAACAACTGGTATGAAGTAAAAGAGAAAAATAAGGCGGAAATTATCTCAACGCTGATGCAATAAGTGGAAGCGGCAAAAGATGCGTGCGCGCACGTAATTAATATACCGTTTACACTAGCTGACTTTCCGTCTGGCGCGATAAGAAAATGTGATATAGTGGTCATTTTTTTTCTGTTTCTGACTGTTCATCTTATTCGTGTTGTATTGCAATATAGCAAGTACACCCGACTTCGTCTTAGAATAATTACAGTTTTTTAGCTTTACTGTACAAGCAGTCAGAAGTGAGCGAAGAAGGCTGTATATGGTCACCGCATATCTCTTTCGACTCGTTCACTGTCGTTTATCCACCTTTTACATAAGCTTCCTTCTATCATCTATATTGTATTCTTGAAGGTCAACCAAGATCTCCTTCTGCATCTCTAACGGCTCACTCATTCACTTCACCCATTCTCTCAAGGTTCCCGAAACACGAAACCCGAAGCATGTTGTTCTTTACTCTTACTGTGACATTCACGCAATACCTATATGTAGGTGTATTCGTCCAAGTAATGCTTCCTGACATGAAACTTTCTTCATTATTTTATCGCTGGATCCATTAATAAAAACCGCGTTAAAATTTATATTTCTATTGCTTAAAATAGTTATATTAACCATATAACTTTTATTTATTATTTTTTTACTTTACTTTTAAAAAAATGGTAAGTATTGATTTCGTCTTGAATGGCAGGAATTGTGGTCAAGACAATTGTAAAATATTAAACTACCAGCTGAGGATTAAAATTATTGCACTAATCAGATTGTTCTTTTTGATAGTTTTTAGTAAGAAAAATAGAAGGGAAACCGAGTTAGATGTAACTTTACGATATATTTCGTGTAAGATATTTCGTGTTTCTTGACTAGCACCAGGAATGTTTGTTTACATTCTTTAAGAAAATATATATTTATGTGATGAGATAATTGGAGAATGGAGTGATTATTTGAGATGTAATGACGTGGATAATAAAAAAAAACCTTTTTTTCCATCTTTGTGAATATTACAATAAATCGAAAAATACTCTAAAACTATATAGAATTGCATTCCGGATAAGCAAAGGTTCTAGGCTAGGTGGCTAGGTTCCTTCACTTGGGGTTAAGGGTCCCCCAATTTCCGCTCAAGTTTCGAGAAATTACGTGAAGTAAAATCAAGTGGCAGAATAAAATGTCGCGCTTTGTTCTTTTACCACAGCCAGAAAGCAAAATTATGTAATTTTCCTGAAGTGAGAATTGAACCCTCAATCATCGCCTTTACAGACACCGGATTGCCTCGTTAAGCGGAAGGTGTCAATTAAAGTTAATTTATTATTTATAAAACTATATGTTTATAAGTTTATTATATACAATATATTTAAAAATACACACTCTCTGTATAATTTTATTACATTGTTATACTATAAATTAGAAAATCACATACTTTCTATAATCATAAAAGTAGAATCGTTTACGTTACATTTCGATATAAACTGTTTTGCGGTGTTTATAATGAAATCACTCATATATACTTATTTACTTTAAAGTGTTAAATGACTCTACCTTATAATATAAATGAAAGTGAATATTTTATTGTCCAAGTTTAAATGTAACTGTTTATTTAGAGCGTAAAATTTTATTAAACTTAATTTATAAAATACAATTAAATGTTTTGTATGAAAAGTATTATAAGCACCGTTGCGGCACAGTTGAGTTAATTATCTTCTTGTTCTTCAAATATTGTTATTCTAGTTGTATTTTTTTTGTATATAATATAATAACGTTTTATATTCATATTATAAATTAGGCATAAAGAATGGTTATTTATAATAATAAAAGAAAAGAAAAACCAAAAAAGTACGAGTCGGACTCGCTCACCGACTGTTTCGTACCAATTTAAAGATATGCAACTTATAAAATTCAAAAATTTTGGGAGTATGCACGCCTTTTTAATAAAATGAAGTACAAATATGAGTTTGTAATGATTTTTTCTATGAAATATCTCAAAATGTTCACTTTTTGGATGTTTTCCTTTATTTGCATTGTAAGTTCTCACGTCATGCCAAATTTTATAAAAGGTTGTTATATTTGTAGGTCCAAAGAAGGTGTTGACCGGCGGTCTGACAAGACTATTATTTATCTCGAAATGGCGGGAAAGCTAAAATAAAAAAAAAATATATCAAATATTCATGTCTATCGTCCCACAATCAAAATATCGTAATACAAACAAAATATACAATTTCAAGAAAGGAAAAATCCGAAAAGTTAAAATTTATAGATATTTCAAAGAAAAAAATCACTATAAACTTATGTTTGTAATTCATTTCCTATTAAATGAGTGTATTTCCCCGCAAACTTAAATTTGGTTACTTTTATAACGTGTACCGTTGATTTACAATCCTGAAATTGGTACGGAAGCATCAGTGGGCGAGTCCGACTCGTACTTAACCGGTTTTTTTTCCTTTAGATATACCGAAAGTATGATACAATATATATAGTATGTATATTACATTTTTAACATACATACTATCTATATTATGTTAAATATTTTTAAAACCGAAAATCAGCATAATATTAATTTGCACTGCTCACTGTCGTTCACCATTAAAAATGCGTAAAAATGTAAGCTTGAAATTACATTTTAATAAGTAGTAAATGGAATCCAGCTTTTACGTAACAGATCGTTAAATTTTATTAAAATAAAGAATGTTTGGTTGTTGTTATATTTAAATTACGTAATACGAAGAGCACGATTTTGAGGAAATTGTTAAAAATAAAACTTCAAATTTATTATGGTGAAAGTAATTTAATTTTTGGTGCATTTTGTGTATAATATTATTTCAAGAATATTTGTTATACAATTTGTAAGTAGTTTTGTGATATAAAGTTAGTTAAATATATAACAGAATAGTGATAATATAATATGGTAGTGAAATAACTTCATGCTACATTATTATTTTCGTTTCTTCGCTCTAGTAACGAGCCAAAGCGCGGTGTTGAGCTCCGCCACTCAACACGCAATGTCTCAAAAAATTGGTGGAAAGTGAGGAACGCGTCACTACGTTCCCCAGGTTCATTCTGCCTATCCTGCTTTGTGCGGTGTACAGCGTGAAGCTAAAAAAGGATATATTTCACTAACACTTTCTTGTCAATTTATTTTTAATTCAATTTATTTATTTAACTTGTTATAAGCGTAAAAACAGAATAAGAAGTTTGTAGAACTGAAATAAAAAGCTGCATATTGAAATATACCATACCCTGCCCAGTTAGTACTAGCGTCTGTTGGGATTTTGTGATCATGAAGATAAGGAGTTTCCGTACTGTTGGGTCAGGCCAGTCCTCCCACGCAGCATTATATAAGTCCCAGCTAAGTTCTTCACTTGTCTAAAAACAGAATATTGTAATTATAAAATAATTTTATAATTTAATTAAAAAGTATACATAATTCATTTTATTTTTGTTAGAGAACAAGATTAAGAAATTATTGTTAATATATAATATAATTTTTGCTTTTTCATCTTATGTTTGTGTACTGAGAAAGTTGTATTCTTGTATGTGTGGTCTGCATGTTTCATTTATAATATTATAGTTAATTTAAGTAAAGGTGTCTACAATTTTTACAATATTGGTTAGGCAACAAAATTAATATTTATTAAATTAATATATAAAGCTTTACCTTTATTAAATTACTTGAAAAATAACAAGGCGTGAACATGTGAATGATGCCGCTGATCGCAAACATCGAATATTTTGTGTCGATCTGCTGACTCAAGTATATTTGGTAAATATTTAAAGATATCAAAAAAGAAGTTAACAAAAACACCACCAACAACCATCCACCATACACTTCTTGAAGGTCATCATAAAATTCTAAAGCTTCTTGATGATCCTTGATAGCACCCTTTAATTTTTCTTTTAAATCAGCTTTAGATTTTGCTTCATGAAAAGCTTCACAAATTTTATGCGCAAGGACTTTAAGCTTAAGTCGTAAGTGATTTGTTGCAATACAAAATGATCCATCAAATCCAGCAAAATTTGGTGACAACAAGATGACATTTATAATATTATAAGCAAACAGCATCTCATAATATGGTGTTTCATATTGTATGTGCTCTATATATTTCAGTTCCATTTCATGAATCATATACTTCTTACCGACGTCACTCTTTAAGCTCTCATACATATTGCATACACCAGCATAAATCGGAAATTGTGAACTTAACAAAATCGGAATTATAATCCAAATAGTTTCACCATATTTACCGATTTTGATGAAGTATTCGTAAATTATTTGGTATTCTTCAGCCAAATCGTTGCCTTGCAACAAATCATCAGTTATCTTCTCCAGAAGTCGGGCAAACTTTTTGGCGTTGCGTGTGGTGTAATACATTTTCGAAAAGAAAAGCAGAACAAGGACACCAATAGTGATATTCCTAGCGAGATTGTATAAATCCCGAATTTGTATACACTTGAACAAATACAAAATAAACCAAATGAGCATACCAGAGTTGACTAATATCGCAATTGAAAATATGATCAATCTTTTCTTGATATTAGCTGGATTTGGATAAGTGAGAGAAAACGCAAGTGCAAAAGTGCAATGCGGAAATGTTTCGTTAAAGCATTTGAATTTTTTCTCAGATTTGTCCACATTGATTTCCGCGTCCATGTCGCTTTGGAGACGTCTTGCGGTTGTGTTTCCTGTAATGTTATGATGTGTGAAAACAATTTGCTGTCGGCCCCTAATGTGAAAGTTTCATCGACATTAAAGGTAATCACGTTATAAAATTGCTAACCATTTCATAGTCATTACTACTAATGAAAGCATCACATAATTCGTCGTAATATTACCTAGTACATACAATATATAATATTTTTTAAGGATATTTATCGTACGATTATTTATATTATCTTAAATAATATTTGTTTTGCTATATCTGTCTGCATGTTTTAACCTATTACCTGAACATAATGTTCTATTAAATATCAATATTTCATAAGCATTAATTAAGTCTTACGTAAGTATATTATGACTACTACGTCTATAAGTCTTGCTACGCCTCATATACTTATATACACATCTTACATTTAGCTTTACACTTAGTCCCGAATAGTAGCAAAGAAAACCCAGTGTAGATAATTAAAACATTCCCTTAAGTCACTTTGCATACCAACGGAAACGAAAATATTAATTATTTCAAGTTACATCGTTTGCACTCAGACGCAGTCTGTATCACGAGACCTTATATTACATGAGATATAATTTATTCTAAAACAAATATGATTCATATTTAGGCTATATTCCTAGCAAATTAGTAAGAGAAATCACGCAAAAAACGTCGTAGCTCCTTAAACCTACATTAGACTTTCAAGTTCCAGGCACTGCTCTGAGCATCTCCTGCAACGTCATTGGTCCAGCATTCGCAGGGTGAATCCATAAACTGTTCAGCAGTTTCTCCTCCTTATCACACATTAAAAGAAATATTAAATGGAAATACTATCACATTCTTTAATATTTTTTATATCACCATTACAAATAGCACAATTATCATATTATTTCTGATATCGGTGATAGATACAGCTGTATTATATTGGGGATAAGCATGCAACTGGTAGGCAGCAAAGTGAATGTGGTCGGAACGTGTTTTTTAATTATATAAAATTATAAAGCAAAGTGTGTGTGTGTATTTCGACAGGATATTTATTGCGACATCGAGAAGTAGGTAAAACTTATTGCGAATTACGAGGTAAAAGGGCTGCCCTAATTAGTTGATAATGTATTGGTATTTATTTATATGCAAAATAATTAATACTTAAAATTAAATAATGAAAATTTTCAAGTGTTCCGAGTGTGATTTATTATATTATTATAGTTAAATTATTATTATATTTAATCAGTTTTGATGCATTAATACTTTTAATTTGTAATATTGATATTCGAAATCGAAAGATGTTTATTAATATGTTTTTGATAATATTTTCGCAACTCGAGATAGGCGATGAGAATGTAAGTATAAATTGAATTAATTTTTATTAAAAATATATTACTTTAATTTAGTCACTATTTAAAAAAAACGGATTTCCGTTACAGACCAGTTGCGGCTTTGGCTTGCGCCACTCCAAATCAATACGTAATTTTTTAACAGTGGAGGTCATATGGGGTGTTTGCCGAATTCTTGAAGCATTACGTGTTGAGTGGCAGAACTCAACGCCGCACTTTACCAGAGCGAAAAAATTAAAATATTAAATGTTTCAATTTTCTCGAATGGTAATCGAACTTACAACCGTCGCAAACACTTGTGCAGCATAAAAAACAGTATGACGTTAGTTCTTCTTCTTCACTTTCACGGGAAAACTGTCAAATTCGCAACGGGATTCAATACAATGACAGCAATTATATAAGATGTACCAATACGACTATAATACAACTGTGACGGCGGTTAGAGAGATTGATTATTTTTGATGCCCTTAATCACCTTTTGTTCTTATATATGTACATCGAACTCGTTAAGACGTTTTAGAATCTCTTAAATGTGATCACTGACAATGTAAGTAGGTTCATATTTTATCCCGCACATAGCGGGGTAGGTAGAGGAAACCTTGGACCTTGTGTTAAGACACTCCGTTCCCATTAAGACCCATATGTACACTTTTCGCCTAATTCTGGAGGCATTGCGTGTTGAGTGACGGAACTGTATTCAGCGCTTTGCCTTTTTACCAGAGCGAGAATCGATCCCACAATCTGTCGCATTTGGCCTTAATGTAAGTAATGTGGAGCTTATTATGATAATGTATATGTGCAATCTATTATATAATAATAAATATGTATAAGTATTTATTTGATCTTTTGACGAGAAGTTAAAATTTTTATTTTTCTGACAAATATACATTTTTTCTTATATTTATATATATGTAAAATATTTTAAATATATAAATGTAATATTATTTTATGGGTAATTATTAAAAAAATGTGTAGTTGTTAGTGTGTTAGCATCTGTGGAAGTCTTATTAGACACTTCACTGACTACAAACGGAGTGTCAGTTTACATTTAAAACCAATGGAAACCAATTTGTTCGAAAATCCTTATATATTTTTGTTTTGTTTCTGTAGCGTATGTTAGACATGTACGCTTTTAGTTTTATGTTTAATTCTGTATATAACAGAGCATGCAAAGGAAAGGAAAGGAAAGTTCTGTCAAAAAACTCTGTTCTGCGTTTTCCCTTTAATTCGAAATATGCGTGCCGAGTGACGGGGGACATCGCCATGCTTTGCCTTGACATGAGTTGAGTAATATCAACAATACAGACGTAGTTTTTCTCACATAAATTCGATTCTGCAAAAAATCCGAATTCCAACATAGATTAGAATCCAAGAACTTTTTATTTAATCTACAAAGAGAACATTTTGTGTTATTCCCTACTTAGGAAAGAAAAATATTTATTTAGAAAACGTATAAAAATTTGAACGTGGCGGGACTCGAACCCGCGCCTCCTGGAAACCGACCAGGCGCTCTGACCACTAAGCCATATGTTCTCATCAAGCTACGTCCAAATTTTTATACGCTTGTTACAACTTATTATGTTGTTAGTATAATAAGTGTAATGTGTTGTGTGGTTTCCAGGAGGCGCGGGTTCGAGTCCCGCTACGTTCAAATTTTTACTAAAAATTTCGACGTAGCTTGATGAGAATATATGGCTTAGTGGTCAGAGCGCCTAGTCGGTTTCTAGGAGGCGCGGGTTCGAATCCCGAACCGTTCAAATTTTTATACGTTTTCTAAATAAAGATTTTAACCATATTATTAAAATCAAAGCGTTGTGCGGCGCATTGACACAACGAATTTGTCGTATCACACTGTTCCTTTCAATTGACGAAACGAACACCCTACCCTCCCCGTGCCGATATTGAGGTAGTGTGTTCAGATAGAAGTGTGTCACTGCACTTACTTACCCCTATTGACCATACAGAACTATCATTGTAGATTTAAGGATCGTTTCTATCTTGTTAGTTTTTATGTGTATATGTGAGAGAAAGGTAGTCAATTATATAAATATATCGATTTCCAATGAATGATGGACCTTATCTCATAAAATGATCAATATGTCACGCATGAGTTTTAACTCACACGATATGTACTTTCATTTTAATAGCTAACGCTTTCGTCATCGTATTTAAGATCTTAAATGTTTATCTTTAATGTCATTATAATTAAAGTTGCTGTAGTCGTCGTGGCGCAATGGGACAGGGTTCGATGCTCACTTGAATTATTGAATAATTTTCATTTGTATAAAGTTCAGCTTTCAGTTTCACAATTCGACATGCAATGTCTGGAATATGGGCGGAGAGTGGAGACGAGACAAAAAATTACATAAGTCTTGAATTTGCAATAGATATGCGTGCGACAAATGGACCAATAACTCAATATCACGCCAACCGATTCCGATGATTCTTTAAGGATACACTTCAAGGATTGTTTTGTGATAGTTTGGTTAGGTTCTGATTATGGGATCCAGTTAAAATTAAACAAGTTTATTTTTATTTGGTATTAATAAATACATTTTTAACACAAAACAATATAGAATAATAAAATTAAAAATTAATTTATTAATTAAAAATGAATATAAATCTATTTTTGCAGCCATTTGTGGCCCAAAGTGAGACTGGTTCGATTTCCACTCGAGAAAATGAAATATTTTTCATTTCTTCGCTGTGGGGTGGAGGCAAACCATGGCGTTGAGTTTCACCACTCAACACGCAATTCCTTGATAATTCGGCGGAAAATAGAGAACAGAGTGTCTTAACACTAGGTTCCGTCTGCCTATCTTGCTATATGCGCTATACAGCGTGAAACCTAAAAAATTTGACATATTTAATTACATACTTAAAAGAAGGAGTAAAATATATGTAAAGCATTTAGCTTAAAAATATTTACGTAAATGAGTTGAACTTACGATAAAGAATATTACATTTTGAAATGATATTTTTACTTTTATTTTTTTTATCGCAACATACTAAGTAGTCAGGGAGTAGTGAGTATTAAATAAAAATCAGCTTCACTCCATATCCCGCACACTGCAGGGTAGGCAGAGGGAACCTAATGTTAAGACACTCCGTTCCCCACTTTCTGCCGTATTCTGGAGGCATTGCGTGTTGAGTGGCAGAACTCAACGCCGCGCTTGTCCTCGACACCAGAGCTAAGAAATGGAAATATAAATTTAAGTAAATATTTCTTCTCCTCGAGTGGGGATCAAACCCATAACCAATCGGTTTACAGTCACACTTTGTGCCGCTGCGCCACGACTGGCCTCTATACTATACTATAGTAGTGAGTATTAATAAATTAATAATCATTTATTTGAGAGAGGTGACACTTATAATATAGCAAGCCTATATAATTTTTAAACATTTTTAAAGTGTTATTCCACACTTAGCAAAGAAAAATACTTATTTAGAAAACGTATAAAAATTTGAACGCAGCGGGACTCGAACCCGCGCCTCCTGGAAACCGACCAGGCGCTCTGACCACTAAGCCATGCGTTCTCGCCAAGCTACGTCGAAATTTTTATAC
>JAAIXJ010001761.1:54477-91251 GCA_013403705.1 Heliconius hermathena | reverse complement strand
CCACAATATGTGTCGCCCCTACACATATATTGCCTTTATAAGAAATTCGATCCTAAAAGATTGTGCCATCATAGGCTTCGAATTATTATATTATATTTATAATATACTTGGTACGAGTCTTTATGTGCATCATATTTATTAGTACCGTAGTACTTAAGAGTTCGACTCGACCGCTGCCTTCCAGCATCACCACCACCTATATAGACAGAACGACGGTCGCGACACTCGGGACGACAATACACGAACTCGTCTCGATTAATATAGTATTAAAAATATATAGATTGTATTATTCATAATTAACTATGTTATTTATGTGTATTGCCATGCATATTTTATTTTATTTATTTATTTATTTTTAACTTATACCCAAGGTACGTACTGTCGACGTGACTCTCAACTGGTGAGTTCGGGACGCCATAATAAAGCACAACAACAAAAATAACATTTAAATCTTGGAAAAATGTATAACGCAAAAGCTACCTTTAAGCTTTAACTTGAAGTGAAACTAATATTATATTATATGAAATACCTTTGTTCAAAACATTTATACTGGTATTCTGTAACATATTCTTGCTCTCGACCACTCTGTGTGACTGTAAAGGCGACGGTTGTGGGGTCCATTCCCACTCGAGGAAATGAAATGTTTTCATTTCTTCGCTCTAGCATTGAGGCAAAGCGCGGGGTTGAGTTCCGCCACTCGAAATGCAATGTCTCCGATAGAAAGTGGGAAGCGGAGAATTGAGTCAGTGCCCCATTTTCTATGCACTAGGCTCCTTCTGTCTACTACATGCGGGATACAGTGTGAAGTTAAAAAAATCTTTTCTTTCTCTTTTTTTTCTTTTATTTTTCTCTTTTTTTTTCTTTTTTTTCCTTTTACTCTTTTTTTTAATTCGGCAGGAAGTGGGGAACGGAGTGTCTCAACACTAGGTTCCCTCTGCCCACCCTGTGTGCGGGAACAGCGTGAAGCTCTACATTAATAAAGAGTTAAATAATATCATATAAAATGAGAATTCATTTTGCATAACAATCTAAAGATAAAAGAAATAATTACGATATAATCTACATAATTATATTATCAAAGTAACCATCAACAGTTATTATATAACAGTTGACCGTTCCGAAAATAACATAACTGCTATAAAAAAAAAACAATTTCAAAAATAGCTTTCGATAAACCTGTTAATAAGATTTCATTGATATAATTAAAATGAAAGTAGTTTCTGTATTAACATTGTTTAACTATTTTTTAAAATCTTTTTTTAGTTTTAAGATGTATTTCGCAAATAGCCTCTGCTATTTGCGGAGTAAGCAGTAGTAAGAAAGGAAGTAAGCAGAGGAAACCTGGGAACCTAGTATTAAGTCTCTTCCGTTGAATCCACTTTCTAGAGGCACTGCGCGTCGATTGGCGGAACTCAACGCCTCGTTACCACAGCCCTGTACCACGACTGACCTCAAAATTAAATATTTTAATATTTTAATTCTTAATATAGCTAGGAATATGTATTTCTTTTTTTTATTTCTGCTCTAAATCAAGCTTTATTAACTACAGGCAAACGTCTACGATTATTTGTTGTAATATTTTATTCAATATAATAATATAAATAGTATATATTTAGTATTTTCACACGATACAAGATTTATTTTAAGAACAATATTTCCTTGAAATTAATTTAAATTTTAATCTTATTCCGGTCATTTGCATTACATATATAATTCTTGTTTAATATATAAAATTAATCATGTAGATGACTTAATAAGATCATGTAATTTTCTTAAATCGATAAATCTATAAAAACACTACATATAAGCCTATATCAAGCTACCATAAAAAATAAGTAAATTATATTTATAGGCATAAAGAAATGTATTTAAGATAACATATATTTTTTTAATGTTATATTTAAAATAAATAAAATATAAAAATTGTGTTTAGTATCTGTTTTCACAAAATACTTAAAAATAAATTATTGAAAATTCACACAATTATTCACACTTTCTGTCTTTTTAGCTAATATTATAATGATAATAAGGCGCCCTTGAGGTACTGCTAAAACATATTTTGGAGTGGTACCTCAAGGCCGCTTTCTCTTAAACTTAAAGATCAGATTGGTATCAGTTATACAGGTAAATATTACATAAGGTTAGACTATCATTAACCCCATTATGCCACTATAGGGTAATTTTAGAATATATTTTGACATTGAATGAATGGGTAAAATGGGTATGAGTACCTCCAAGTACCTCCAAGATTTTGATTATTATATACCTTTTCAGACCTTTCACCAGGACGAAAATTAAATCGATTTTTAATTTACTTAAGTATGTAGTAGTTATATGAAATGTCAATGCACATTTTTAAATAACAATTATATTATATTTAATTACATATGGATTTCCAAAGGCTGTTGTAGGTTCGATCTAGAAAGGTAAATTTAATAAAGGTCAGAAAGGCTGTCTTGCGAATAACAATTCTTTAAGAGGACGATTTCTTTCTTCTGTGAAATTGTTGTTACGATTATGGAAAAAAAATTGTAACTTATGATTTAAGGTGACTGTATATAGGAAGTAAAAAAATTTAAAGAAATCCTTTTCATCCGACGTATAAAAATAAAATATTTTTATACATCGGATGGACGGGATTTCTTTCTCTCATTTATTTTATAAATAATTATTTATATAATAAAATATGTCTAATTTCTATTCTTTAAAAAATAAAACAAATTATATAAACGTTAGCTTAAAGTACATTTCAGAAATTATCAGACATACGTAATTTTGAAATGGCAACATTGATTAAAAAAATGATTGGAAATTAAAAAAACATGTCGACGTAAACATTGTAGGGATTTTTATCGATTGATATACCTACATACATAAATGTACGTAGGTATTTTACGGATCTTTATGGGCGGGTAAACCAAGATTATTAATTATTCAGGAAGTAAAATGAATTTAAGTAGTATGATTTAGTAACAATACATGCCGGACCTTTCGAGGTTTTTTAGTTAACGTATTGTTTTTTCCAATTGTTTTCTTGTAGATTTTATTCTGTAGATGAATAGGTATTTTTTTTTAGTTTTACGTTGTATCCTGCACTCAGTTGGGTAGCCAGAGGGAACTTAGTGTTAAGACACGTTCCTCACTTTCCGCCAAGTTCTGGAGGCAATGCGTGTTAAGAGGCGGAACTCAACGCCGCGCTTTGTCTCGACACCAGAGCGAAGAAATGAAAATATAAATGTAAGTAAATATTTTATTTTCTCGAGTGGGGATCGAACCCACAACCAGTCGATTTTACAGTAACACTTTGTGCCCCTGCACCACGACTGGCCTCCGAATAGGTAAATGTTTTATAAAAAAATATAACGAAAACCATATATAGTATTCGTTCAATTAAATCACCAATCAATCAGTTTGTATTATTGTTTTTGCTGTTTATGCTTTTTCCCGCATACCAAGTCGTCGTTCGTTTTGTGTTTATTTTTACAATATTCAACAGAATGTCGTTTCCTCTGTCTACCCTGCTGTGTGCAGGATACAGCATGAAGCTGATTTAAAAATTATTTTAAAAAAATATATATTAAAATACTGTGTCAATATTAAATTGTTTAATAGGTTTACAAAGTCCTACTAGTAATATTTACAAAACAAATAAATCAATCCGGATTCAATATACAAACTTCTTTTATATGTTAAAAAAATTATATATGTATAAAAATATAAGTAGTAGTCGAACAAATCTTAGTTAATGTATCTATGAGTGTAGCGGATAATCTACGAAATGATTTGGGTGCTTTATAGATAGAAAACCATGTGAGCGAAGGTCACTTAATTTCAAAGTACAAAACAATTTGTTTCAATTGTTATTCCGCCTGGGTATTATAAAGAACCTACGCACATTAACATTACAAGGATATAAATAATAAATAATAGTGTTGCCACACGTATGTTATGTATCTAATAATTGATTATTTTTAGAATCATATTAAAATTGATCGATTATTCCATGTTTCATTATTCTTTGTTGGTTGTTTGTTACGCAAAAATATAAGACATTGTGAAATTATAAATACTTATTTGCAAATATTGCATTGTGCGCACGTAGATTGTAGATACTGTACTTATTTCAGTATGAAAGATGTAGATAAAAAATAATTATTATTATACAAATCAATCAATAAACGTATACATTGACGACGTGACGCAGGGGCACTGTAATCGCGATGGTTGTGGGTTCGATTCCCATTCGGAGGAAGAATTATTATTTAATTATATATACTTTTTTTTGGTACGTACACGTATTTTTGTGGTAGGTTATGGAACTGGCCCTTAAAGACGAGCTAAAATATATCATTTTCTGCTGCACAAAGAAGCTTGGAATGTTTAATGAAGAAAAATTGAGAACGAAATTAAAAGGTCATTTGTATATTTTTCCAAAATATTTGATTAAATATTAATCAAGACATATTTATACTATATTTATAGTTTTTTTTCTTAGACAAGGAATATCAACATCAACATCAACAGGTGTAAAACATAAGTCCAAAAATTATATTCTGTGAAACTACTACCTTTTTGCAGTATATCCTTTCTTTTACCAACTCAAAAATTTCAACAATTGGAGAGCAATTAGCCGAATAGATCGCGGGTAGCCGATCTTAACTCACTTTGATAATAACCGGTACCGACAGTGTGTCCACCACATTCTGTATTACATTTTCAAGGTAAATATCTCGCCGTTTGATCTCACGCTGCAGATAGTGACCGCGGATGTAGATCAATGTCTCCATTGTTGATAGTGTATTTACTTGCACTTTTTACTTTGAATAAATTTTAGAGGGTGACTCGACTCTTAGGAGGTTGCCACTTAACTGACAACTAATATTGTAAATAATATACTATAATATAATACATAGACAAAAAGATGGTCCAAATTTGATTAAATATTTAAAAAATGGGTAAAAGTGAGGGGTTCATATACTAATATTGTAAAAATAAGGAGTTCGTCTGATTGAACGCGCTAACCTACAGAACTACTGGCTTGAAACTAGTACTTTTATAGGAGATAAGATAGAGAAATATATATGATTAATATATTATTATACGCTCATAATTTTGAATTTTATACAGCGCTGAACTTCAATGAATATCTACTACATTTTCCTCATATATTGCTAAGTCATTATGTTAGCGTGTTTATTTCAATTTGTGAATTATGTATTGTAATAGGTGAGCGTTAAAATTAATGATTACTTTACAACGCATGCCCTAATGCAGGAAGAGTTGATATTGAAAACGCATATAAGGGAATTCCAGGCGGATTTGTAGGTATATTAACGTTTTATTCAAAGTTCGGATTGTTAAAAACAAATTAATTGTTTAACAAATATAAAAAAAACCAATCAAGTACGAGTGACACTTGCCTATCGAGGCTTCTGGGTCAATTTCAGGATTGTAGTTTGAAATTAACTACATTTATAAGTTTGTCATGATTTTTTTCTATGAAATACCTATAAATTTTGCAGTTTTAAAACTTTTTCTTTATTTGTATTGTAACAGTTGTTTGTATTAACAAATATTAAAAAAAAAACAGTAAAGTACGAGTGACACTTGCCTGTCGAGGCTTCCGGGTCAATTTCAGGATTGTAGTATGATATTAACTACATTTCGTTTTTTGTACATTAGTTTAATTTTTTTTAATAAATATTTTGCTATAAGTGGTGTCCGAATTTTATGACGGTAGGTCCACGGAAGTGATAATTTTGATTACGCAGTGAATTTCATACGAAATGCAGCAAAAAATATGCATAGTCTCGTGGTTGCTGATTGCATTGATATAGAAACTTTATTTTTTAGTGCTCCAAGGGAACGTAGACCTGCATACTTGATATCAATTTCAGCTCGACACCTCCACGGGATCTCGAAATAAATAGTCTTGAAACACGGACAACAAAGTGATCCTATAAGCGTTCCGTTTTTACCTTTTAAATTACGTAGCCCTAAAAACGATACTCAATTCATCCCTTTTCCCTATAAAATCGTCTTAACATAAAACACCTTCCTAAAACAACGTAGTATAATGGAAACCGTGACATACGAACGTCGTGTTCTTACTTTCGGTAAGGTTACCAATTTAGCGCGAAGTAATGCGTGGCGAGAACAATGACGGGAACTGAGGTTATGGTGAACGATTAGTTAACGCGCTATTAACGCATGTTATTTAGGCTTAATGGTTAAATGTCGTCGGGTTTCATGTTAAAAATTAATTGATTGTAAACAGGCGAGTATAAGTTGCTGTTGGAACTGATTTATGTGTATGGAAGGGCAGTGAAAGATTGAACTAAAGTTATTATTGTTATTAGGATTTTATCCACTTGACATTTAACTGTTTCTTTTTTAATTCATTGCAATTGCTCTATTAATGTTTAGGAAGATTATGATGATACTACCTAATTTGGGGACCAATATAAGAAAAAGAAGTTCTTAGAGTTCTGGCTTAAAATTCACGTTATATTTAGGTTAGTAAGGCAACTGTGTGCTTTTTACGCATGGCAAAATGGATAAGGGGACCTAGTATTAAAGGTACTCTGTTCCTCATTTTCCACTCAAATTTCAAGATCTTGCGCGCATAGCGGCGGAACTCCAGCAGTTTGTCTAACAAAGAAGAGAAATGAAAATAATTTAAGTATATTCACTAACTTCACGAATATAGACCGAACCCACACCATTGCGCTTAAAGTCAGACATTTCTCCACTCCGCCACGACGACATTAAGAACAGGAAAAAAGATAGAATTCCAATAAATTACAACGGAAAAGTTACGGACGTAATATTTTTTAAATTGAATTGAATTCAATAAAGTCTAGTTCTTCTTGTTAATTTGTTATAAACGTAAACAAACATATATCAAAAGATTCCCACGCTTGAGATAAATGCATACATACATACATGTGTCTAGTTGTTATGTCTTCTGTTTTATTATGCTTTTATGATTTAATTATGAAGTAAATATATTGAAAAATGCATATGTTGTATTGATATCTGTATCTTATATGTCACTGCTTCATGTATTATTTAATATTTTTTATATGAGGAAAAATAAAATTATTATAAAACAAGTTAGATTTTTTATTTTCCATTGAGATCCATCATAACTCTTAGTAAAGGTAAGTTGTCACTTTCTTATTTCTATATTTTAAATAAATAATAAAGTCGAGGCCAGTCGTGGCGCAGTGGCACGAGGTGTGACTGCAAAACCGACTGGTTGTGGGTTCCCATTATGATCCCCACTCGAGGAGATGAAATATTTACTTAAATTTATATTTCCATTTCTTCGCTCTGGTGTCGAGGTTAAGCGCGGCGTAGAGTTCTGCCACTCAACACGCAATGCCTCCAGAATTCGGCAGAAAGTGGGGAACGGAGTTTCTTAACACTAGGTTCCCTCTGCCTACCCTGCTGTGTGCGGGATTCAGCGTGAAACTGATTTATATTTTATTAATGATGATTAAAAAATTTAAATTAGAAAATCAAAATCTTTTTATAGTCTTGATTCGTCTTCCTCTGAATGAAAAAAATTTTTGTAAAATAATGAAATATCTGTCTGTGTATATAACAAGAATTAAGAAAATATATTTCACATTGGCAAATGTTATTTTACTGTAATCATAGGTCAGTTTAGGCTATGACATTTGTAAATATCACGTTCAATGATAACTTTGTTACAGTTAAGCTGTGCTTGACCTTTCACCCTTAATCTATTTTTAAATTAAAATCCAAGTGAATAATTATTTTGATCCAAATAAGATATTGAAATAGATTTGTATACTTTAGGCGGAATGCAACCCGTTTTGCCTCGTTACCAGAGGAAGGAAAAGAAATTATTAAATATTTCACTCTCCTGAGTGAGAATCGAACCCAGATTCAGTCGCACTCTAGAGCACAACGACGGAAATGAGGCAAAATATAGTATAAACATATTATATATTGACGCACAGGGACCACTGTCCCTGGACAGTAGACAGTAAATGTGATGGTAGTAGGTTCATACATTTAACGACTCGCGATCGCTGTCTGTTATATTTACTTGAGTTTTGCAGTACGAATTTGTATCGAAATCAAACAGGTATATGCAGAGATTTATGAACAGGAAATAAGATTTTTCCGAAAATTATTTTTAGTAGTAAATAACCAATATATTGCAGCATACAAATATATTGTTATAACATAATAATAATATGTTCTCTACTATACGATTTATCAAAAAAAAAAAAAGAATTTCAATATTACTAAATTATACGTTATAGTAGTTTGATAGACGTTTGGTAATCGGAAGCAAAAATCAATTAACCTCAAAATCGTGTTCTTAATATTATTTTTGATTTTTGATAGTAAAACCAGTTAGATATGTATGACACAGCCCGAAAAGCTGAGTTTAATTTACAACGCAGCGGGATCGCGCCCACCCACGGGTTTCCGTGTCCGTGGAGATATTATCACGCTAAAACTGTTTTGGCTTATATTAGGGTACTTTGCTGTATATTACATTTTAATATAACATATTTTAAGAGAAAATGACGTAGTATGTATGTATTTTTTATGTATATTTAGCTATGGTGTCAATGTGTAAGTTTTATGTTGTTCTTTCTTTCTTTTTTTCTTAGCTTCACGCTGTATCACGCATGTAGTAGATAGAGTAAGCAGTGGGGAACCCTATTGGCAAGACACTCCACTCTCCTCTTTCAGTCGAATTCTGGAAGCATTGCGCGTTGTGTCGCAGGACTCAATGTCGCGCTCCGACACCAGAGCGAAGAAATGAAAATATTAAGTATTTTTTTCTTCGATTGAGTATCGAACCCACAACCTATTGCGCTTACATTCACATACTTGTGCCTCTGCGCCACAACTGGTTTCATATTTCTGTTATGTATTTTTATGTTATTATGTATGTACTTCTATAATCTTTCAGCTTCGCGTCATCCAATAGAAGTCATCGTGCTCTAGCTTCTTAATTTTATATGTGCTTATATATATATATTTGTGATGTGTTTTTACACATTTGTGTATGTTTTACGTGTATATAACATTGATTTATATATTTATTTACGCTCTTCTATTAACCAACCTTTACACTAAGTGCTTCACAACTTAAATTACATTTAAATTTAAATGTAATCTCTCTCTGTTTCTTCTTTTTTTAGAAATTTCGATTCACTTTCAACTTTATCGCCGCTAGACATCGTTTCGTATCGATATATTTTTAATCAAGTTTTAGTAGGCGTGGCCGTCATGTAATATTTGAATGCGTCCGGTTACCTCTTTGTGATATAACCATTTAATACTGATAACAATTATGCAGTAGGAAAGGAAAGGATTTGTTAGAGTGCACGCCTCATTACATTTTCAATGTATAGTAAATTGCATAGCTATAGCTAAAAAAAGTGGGATTATTAAGAAATCAGGTTATTTTTTACGTCCAAGTTATATGAAACGTCTTTACTATTTTTTTTAATAGAAAACATTTAGTATATTAAATATTAAATTATAACAAACAGAAATTACTAATTAATAGTCAATTAGATAATAATGTTTTTTTTACTTGTATGTCGGTTTGTCGAAAAGGTTTAACCAATTTAAATGTAATTTTTATCAATGTATTTTGGAAAACTGCCTTTAACATTATGTGTTTATTTTAATTGAATTGGTTCATAAATAAAAAAGTTATGGCAATACAAACTATTTTGTTCGACAAAAAAATGTATTGTTTTTTAAATTGATACAAAATAATTGTATTATTGAATTCAGTTTCTAATGTATGAAAGATCATGAAAGTAATTCAGGTAATAAAATAAATAATAATAATAAAGCCTTTATTAACAATCTTACATGTTACATTTCATCTTTTAACTACTAATATACATTGTTCATGACAGTAACGTAATTACTTTTCTTTTTCTTTCANATATATATATATATATATATATATATATATATATATATATATATATATATATATATATATATATATATATATAATTATTGTGTTGTTCAAATTTATTCACAAATTTATTCTATTACTCGCTAGTAATAGAATAAAATTGTTGTTAATGTTTCTTGATAACAAATTTGCATCACAAAAAAATGGCTCATCTAATCTATACTTTTTTCTCACGTATTAAATTAAATCAATTTACAAAAATATGTACTAGATGCTTGTGTATGCATATAACAGAAGTTGGTCGCTTATTACAAGTAGATTTTTAAAAAGGCGTGATAATGTATTTGTGAAATGATAAACGCAGGTTTCCTCAGTTGCCCAAGGTAACGTGGAGCACATCACGCGAACTCGCGTGCCGGACACCACACTCCGTCTCAGCTTGCCTTACCAGATAATCTCACTGGTATAACAACAATAAAAAAAAATCATGTAGCTGGTATTATCTCTATGGGCTTTTATTAGCTTCACGCTGTATCTCGCACATAGCACGCAGGGTACGCAGAGAGTATCTGGAAATTTAATTTGAAGATACTTTTGTTCCCTATTTTCCGCTGAGGCATCGCGTGTTGAGTGGCGGAGTGACGCCGAAATCGTTGTGGGTTTATATTAAAATTTTAGCAAGCATATGTTGGGAACAACGCCTGATTCTTATATTCGTTTAGTAAATGAAACACTCCACGGACAGTAATGATCCGTGACTTCCGTCTGCTTTTTTGTTTCTTTACCTGGAACTGGAAAATTAAGCAACAACTTAATAAACATCTAATGACCAATTCCCTATTTAACCCTTTACAGTCAGGTTTTAGTTCTGGTCATCATAGTACAACTACTGCACTGGTGAACATATCAAACGATATTCTCAGTGATAAGTTTCCAAATTATGTAATTGAAATTCCCCAAAGGTCTTGTAAAATAGATTCATGCAATAAAATTAAGGTGGTTTTTTAACGCTCTATACCGCACACACCAGGGTACACAGAGGAAACCAAGTGTTCGCACGGCATTGCGTGAAGTGGCGGGATCAGAGCGATGAAATGAAAATATTAAATGCCTTTTGCCCTCGAGTAAGAATTGAACCCACAACCTGTAGCGTTTACAGTCACGTTTGTGCCCCTGCGCCACGACTGGCCTCTAAAGTGTATAAAATCCATTTTTATTCTTACTCTACTTAGGCAACAAGAAATCAAAAGGTTCTATTAGAGACAGCGATTTCGCGGCAATAACAACACTAGCAATTTATTGATGATTGCCCTTAATGCCTTAATGCTGAAGTAAAGAGTTCATTATTTTGAATCTTTTATAATGTTATGGCGTTCGAATAATCTATTTAAGGGAAATAGAATTGATTTGTGGCTATAATGTACAACGGAGGTTAGTCGTGGTGCAGGGGTATATGCGTGTAACTGTAAATATGATAGGTTGTGGGTTCGATTACGATTCCCACTCGATGAAAGGAAATATTTAATATTTCCTGGTGTCGAGGCGTAGAGTTCCGCCTTCGAACAAGCAATGCCTCCAGAATTCGGTGGAAAATACGGAACGGAGTGTCTTAACACTAGGTTCCCTTTGACTACCCTGCTGTGGGTGAGATGAGCGTGAAGCTAAAAAAAAAGTACAATCGAAGCACTTTCCTTTCGATTGAAGTACTATTATAGTACTTGTGAGGCGGAAAAATATTTAATAAATTTAATTAACACATCCGTCTTCGATGTCGAGTATTGAATGTTGAAAAGTTATAATATCTATATCAACCTATATACCGTGAAATCTAAAGAAAATATTATGTTAATTTGAACGGAACTAATAAATACCGTATGTAATTAATCACTGCGTAATTATACTCCGTGCCTGTCATCGTAATGGTAACGGTCAGACCTGGAGTCTACGCTTTATCGGTTTGTTACATTCTATCAAAGTTGAAGATCGATTATGTTTGATTATCGATTATCGATTTTTGTGGTTTGTATCCCGCACATAGTAGAGTATGCAGAGGGAACCTGGGAACCTAGTGTTAATACACTCTGTTCCCATTAAGACATTTTCGTTCTTCACTTTCCGCTGAATTCTGGAGGCTCCAGTATTTTATTGTACCTACCACAAACTAAAAAGAAGATGTATTTTTAATGCGTGGTCGAGATAAACAAAAAGGTATACTTGCAAAAGTTATTATACTCTTTTATGAAAGATGGATGTCGGCTGAATAGAGATTTATAAAGATTCTTAGTTTAGTTAGATTAATAATGATTCTTAGTTAAAGTGATTCATATAATTTATACAGCAGTGTGAAATAAATAATATCGTATATGGTGGGAAAACTCCACACTCCATAATAAACAAAAAGGATACGAAACGAAACTTATAATTCCATCTGAGCAGCCAGTCATAATTTCTTAAAAATCCGATCTCTAAACTATACGCCGTAGTGGCGCAGGGGCTTTACTACGTAAACGCGACGATTGTGGATTTGATTTCCACTCGGGGAATTAAATATTCATTTTATTATTTCCTCGCTTTGATAACGAGGCAAACTGCGGTGTTGAGTTCCGCCACTCAACACGCAATGCCTCATGAATTCAATGGAAAGTAGAGAGCGGAAGTGTTTTAATGGTAAACGGAGTGTTAACACTTGGTTCCCAAGTTCCTTCTGCCTACTTTGCTATGTGCAGGATACAGCCCCTAGCTTTTCCTACATATAGTGCGATTAGAAAATCTTTTGTCCAATTTCTGCTTTTTAAGTGGTTTAACTTAAAAAGCAGAAATTGGACAAATTCATTTCTTTTATAAGCGTGAAGAATTAAAATTAATTTAATATATTTTCCTCAAATAAAAATCAAATCCACAGTCATAGTGCTTACCTACTTACCTACTGCGCCACAGTGGCCTCAACCTACTTACCAAAATTGTGCTCTCTAAAATTTTTTGTACTAATAATGTCTAGATTAGATGAATATTTGAAAAAAAAAATCAATTACACCAAAGATCTCTATACAAGTATTAGTATTAGTACATACTGCTATCAGCGAGGTTTTTTTTCCACTCACTTTCACCATTACAATTTTTACTTTTATTAAAAAAAAGATTACTAAGAATAATAACTTTTGTTCACTTTCTATTATTCACCTGCGATCATTGGGAAAAGTTGTATGCATAATTCATTAGAGGCTACCAAAACTATCTTTACAGTACTTTCTTTCATATGATGTTAAAATTTTATGTATATTTTTATTTGGCCAGTCGTGGTGCAGCGGCACGAGGTGTGACTGTAAAACCGACTGGTTGTGGGTTCGATCCCCACTCGAGGAGATGAAATATTTACTTAAATTTATATTTCCATTTCTTCGCTCTGGTGTCGAGGTTAAGCGCGGCGTTGAGTTCTGCCACTCGACACGCAATGCCTCCATAATTCGGCAGAAAGTGGGGAACTGAGTGTCTTAATACTAGGTTCCTTCTGTCTACCTTGCTGTGTGCGGGATACAGCGTGAAGCTGATTTATTTTATTTTATTTTTATTTATTTTTTCATATTTTAATGACGAAGATTATTATATTATTAAAGTTGTATTTGTTTTAAAGAGACAGTCGTTGCACTGTTAGCGTGACGGTTGTGGGTTCAATTCCAGCTTAGGGAATGTATTAGTTTAATTTTATCCCTCTGGTAACAAACAAGACAGTGTCCGTCATTGAGTTCACGATACTCAACACGCAATGTCTAAAAAATTGGGTAATATTCCCTATTCTGTACTTTTACATACGTTATACCGGATAAAATTAAAAAATATATATTTCTACAGTTTATATGTCCATTTCGTCGCTCTGGTGTCGAGGCAAAGCGCGGCGTTGAATTCCGCCACTCAACACGCAATCCCTCCAGAATACGGCTGAAAGTGGGGAACGGAGTGTCTTAACACTAGGTTCCCTCTGCCTACCCTGCTGTGTGCAGGATACAGACAGCGTGAAGCTGATTTGTATTTCTATAGGTAGTCACATTGTCTCTTTTACTTTTGTCGATGGTTATTATTATATCTGTCTTTTTTAGGTTAAAATTTTAGAATTTCTACCAATTTTTTGTCTCGCAGAATGTGAATTGTATGGAAATATGTTTTCTTTTTCATTTAGAAATATTTCAAGTTACTCTGAAACTATATTTGTTGCGAAAAGTAAAAAAATCGCTAACATTAATAAATACATTATATTGTATTCTAAAGTACGTCCTATATAGATATAATCTTATGATATTGAAAATTAAAGTAAAACACAACAATTGTTAAAATGTTTATATTTTAATAAAAGTACCTAGTATTGCATAATATAGACCTTAACAGTTAACTATTCCACGGCTCGTTTACTCTGCATAATATAACAATATAACTCATAAAGTCATCACTTTAGCCTCATTCAAGTTAAAACGTAAAAAATAATTATTAAGCTAAGCCAAGATGACTATTTATTTTAAAAAAATATTATTCTAAGCCAAGCTGACTGTTTATTTAAGCTGATTTAAGAAGAGACATTTTTTACTTGCACGCTGTACACTGCATAGCAGGGTAGGCAGAGGGAACCTAGAAACCTAGTGTTAAGACAATCCGTTCCCATTAATACATTTTCGTTTCCCACTTGTCGCCGAATGCCTCCAGCATTGAGTCATCAGAAAATCATACATAGAATTTTGTTTAATTTATATAAAAAGAAAAATATATTTATTCTTTTCGAGATCATATATTAAAACTTTTTAATCAAAAGTTTGAGTTGAAAAGGTAAGCCACAAAATATAAAAAATAGTTTTAATTGATTGTTACGTTACCAAATTTAATTTATAATACATTATAATCATCGATCAATCAAAACAGCCTACTAGTATCCACTGCTGGAAGTGAATCTTCCCCAGGGTGCGGCAGAGCTCCCGGTCTTCCAGCTTCTGGATCCAGTCGATGCCATTTTTCCTTCTCCTCCTTCTTCTGTCGACAAAATATTATTTTACTTATGAAATAATTCGATTTCATTTTTTCTCATTTTGCTCTCTTGCATAGTCAGTACCTACAAAAACATAGACATAACGTTCATAAGTATAAATATTATATTTATTTACATCATTCTTATAATAAAATATTTATGTTAAACTCTACATTTTATATGCATTAGCCTAATTTATATATAGTAGAAAAAAAAATTCCTTGTATTTAATGATCCTACTGCAATAATATATAGACTATAACGGTAATACTGGTTCCTCAAATAAATCTAAGTTCAGGTATATTGTTGAAAGTTGTATCTCTTGTATCTAGGAGATTGCCATAATTTAGAATTAGAGTCTATCAGCGTATAGTAATTTATTATTTTAGTTATGTCCTTAATAATTTTTGATTATATGAATTTTTTATACATCGGTTATTCTTAGTTAGATGTTAACGGGTTTAAGCTTATTTACGAATATATTACATTTATTCAATATTCTTCTAAAAAAATAATTTAATATTTAAATTTATTTCATTTATATTTTAATATTTCATCAAATTAATTATAATAATATAATTATTGAAATTGTTCCGTAATGAAGAGATATAATTGTAATAAGCAGATACAAGGGTGATTTGGGCTCGTTAAGAGGAAGAGTGATGAAGAAGTGGTGAAAAAGATATATGGTACAAGAAAGAGAAAATATTTTCGAACATAGTATAGTTGATTCTGGGATTTTTGGGTTGAAAGGCATCCATGAAGCAGCTCTTGATGCATGCTTTCAAGAGGCTAAGGAGGTATGCAAGGAACGGTATTTTAATCACGAAAAAGTTTCACAAATATTCTCCTATATGGATATAATCGAAAACATAAATGATTACACATATGTAATTTCTATTTGTTCAATGATTATCGATTTATATAAAATGGGGAAAAAAAGGTTGTAATTCCATATGTAACAGGCTAGGTTGTTGATGTGATGAGTTGAATTCAATTTCACACACGTGTGAAACCGCAGGTTCTATCAGCAAAGTGTTTATTAACAATTTAATATACTAAATTATACTAAATCGAGGTCAGTCGTGGTAACCGTAAACGCGACGTTGAGTTCCGCTACTCACCACTCTATGCATCGAAAAATTCCCTTTGCCTACACTGTTGTGTGCGGGGTACAGCGTGAATCTAAAAAAAACTAATCGATCATAGTTGCAATGACGCTTTTTAAGTATCGTAATGCTTAAGTATTACGCCTTCGAAGGAAATCCGGTGAGTGCTGACTAACGCACTAATATAATATTATATACCAACTAGAGGGCGCGCGCGGCTTCGCCCGCTTATTAGGAGTGAATTCTAAAAAAACCACGAAACACGTGTTCAATAAAATATTTTTAACAGTCTGAATTTAAATTTTTATAAAAATCGGTGGCAATTTAAAGATTTTTCCATATAAACTTTCAACCCCTTATTTGAACCCTTAGGGGGTGAATTCTTAAAAACCATGAAACACGTGTTCAATGAAATATTTTTAAGAGTCTGAATTTCAAATTTTATAAAAATCGGTACAGATTAAAATGTTTTTCCATACAAGCTTCCAATCCCTATTTCATCCCTTTAGGGTTAAAATTTTTCAAATTCCCTTCTTAGCGGATGTTCAGAATATGAAAATAAATATCTGCCCAAATTTCACGTTTCTACCATCAGCGGTTACGGCTCTGCGTGCGTCTTACCTCAGTCAGTCAGCACAAGTCCTTTTATATAAATATAGATTAGATTTATATGTATATTCCTTAGTGCTTGTAAGAAATTGGACTTAAAAAGCTTAAGTTTTTTTTTCCAAATTTGTAATGTGGAATTACTGTAATTAGAAATTATGAGTTATTTTATTTATCACCTATTTGATAGTCGCTTATAATTTAAATGAGAGTATTGCTTTCGATTATATTGCTTAGTATGTAAATGAGTAAATGTATGTTCAGATCAAGAAGATAATCTCCAGGATTCAGAAAGTGGGGAACGGGAATGTTATAATGAGAACAGAGTGTCTCAACACTAGGTTCTCAGATTGTCTCTGCATACTCTTTTTTGTGCAAAATACAGCGTAACGCTAAAGAAAAAAAAAATAAATAAAATATTAAATTATAAAGTCGGTTATAATTAAAATAATGAAAACTATATTGTTTTAGTATATGAGTATATGAACGTAATAAACATAAAAAAATCAGGTCATCCTCTTCTATCAAAAATTAAAATCAAAAAATCGTACTAGTAATATTCGAAATAACTATTTAGCTTGGATATTCCTTTGTGTATCTCCTATATTACACGACATAAGCATTTTTGCGGATAATCATTGCTGTCTTCTCTAATTCCCATAACTATGTTGAAGAGTATTTTAATTTTCGATTTCTCCTCTTCTCTTCTTGAATTTTTTCCTCTACTTCGAGTTTATCTAGAACATATAACCACCCTTAAACCTCAAAAACGGTTTGAACACAACTACACTAACGTATCTAATTAATTATAATTTTTGTGGCCCATTCTGACAAATTGATCCAAATCGTTCAGTCCAGTATAAACACACTACAAGCTACTTATTTAGAAAACTTATTTATAAAAATTTGAACGTAGCGGGACTCGACCCCGCGCCTCCTGGAAACCGACCAGGCACTTTGACCACTAAGCCATATGGGGCCGAGTCCCGCTACGTTCAAATTTTTATACGTTTTCTAAATAAGTATTTTTCTTTCCGTAATGGGGAATAACATTTTATTCGTACTTAAACATTGAGTTTATTTATAGCTGATACCATATTAAGAATTTGTTGTGATTAAGTAAATAATAACGCAACTTATTTAGAGTTATATATAGAGTATAAAAAGCTTAATATTTATTTAATATAAATTTTAAATGAAATTCTTTAAATACTAAGAAACTTTTCCAAATTATATAATACAAAAATTGCGAAAATCAAAATATTATTTATAATTTTGTTATTACCAAAGTTATTAGTACCCACATTTTCTTTACTATGCGACATTTATTTTATGCAATAAACTACAAAAATTATATAATAATATTGAAATATTAAAGGTAATTCAGATAGCAGGTGTGTGACTGGCCTAGTGACTGTGGACACTACTTCCTTCGCCACTCTCCAAATATGGCGTATTGAGTGGCGGAACTCAACGCCGTGCTTTATATTCATATAACGTAAGATAATTAGTTGTAAATATTAATTTACAAATATCATTAAAATGATGTCATCAAACTCTGGTAAAAAACGCTATAACACATTAAATACGTAACATATCGTACGGAACCTTACCTTATATAACGGTATTCTGCGTTGTAATTTTTTTTACCGAAACAAGCGCAGGTATTTTATATCGATGAAGTATTGCACCAGATTCTCTAAAGAATATTCGTTTTATGATTGAAGTAGAATTAACTGTAAAAATTGCGTTTTTTACGATCTCTTACTCTTTAAGTACTTATATTATGTACTTTTAATAAGATGGCGTTGGCTAACAGTTATGGTTCTTGGGTGTTGCGTGAAGTTTTTATTTTTATAATTAAGTACACGTATTTTAAACTTTCTTTCATTTATGAAATATATATTATGAGACGCATACATCATAAAAAAGTAAATATAATTTTATTTTATGAATAATATCAAGATCTAAGATATGAGATCTTAGCGTATTGTGACTTAGGCCAGTGTGATTGAAAACGAAATTGTCGTGAGTTCTATCTTCGCTCGGAGAAATGATTGTGGTGTTTATTTTCATATTTGAACCTTGAGTTAGTCAAAAGTGCTTCAACCGCTCGGTTCATATTGTCTTCTCATAAAAAACATAAAGCATATTTAAGCAATAACGTTGTTTTTTGTGCATTTTAAGGTCGTATTGAGTTCACTTATTTGATCTCTTCATACAGACTGGTATAGTAGTATGGTAGTTTATAGATGTTAGAATCAATATCTAAAGTAAATAATGTCTTAAAGAAAAAAAACGACATCACTAAAACGGTACATAATATGGCTAATTCGATAGTTAAAAAAACACGCTTTTACTTGTAGATAGAGGGAACGTAGTGTAAGTTTCTTTTTACCCATTTTTCGAGATAATATGTGTTGGTTGACTCTTGTCTACAAGGGTAAAGAAGTAAAAATGATTTAAATCCTCTGCGTTTGGATTGAACCCACCACTGTCGCGCTTACTGTCAGACTGTCCTATTGCTCTACAAAGGTCAAAATCATTTAGCGCTAATAAAAAATTATACGTCTTTTCCCCTTAGTAACTACTATGTTTTTATTTCTTTCGCTTCCATCAGATTTTTTTTGTAGCTTATTTTTTTTACTTTTTTTTTTTTCTTTTTTTTTTATGGAAAAGGACAAGACAAACGAGCGTGCGGGTCACCTGATAGTAAGTGATTACCGCCGCCCACGACCCCGTGCAACACCAGAGGAGCTACAAGAGCGTTGCCGGCTTTTAAGGTGTGTTGGGCGCCGGAGCCCGGCATTACCCGATGCAAAACGCAGTGGCATAAAGCCACTACTTCACGCCGGTTTTAAATGCCGGGGGTGGTAATGATCCGGTCGAGTCTGCCCATGCTTGTTGCCATTGCTGGCGACGTGACTCTATCACACGTACTTTAGTCGCCTCTTACGACACCACCAGTACCAGGATGATCCTATTCTAGGCCGGGATCACACGGCACTGAACTATATTATATATTGAGAAATCAATAAGCACACTGTAATAATCGTTTAAAGATATTATTTCATGAATAATACTTTGACTCGTGATGTGTCTAGTGGTTAGCATTTTTAATCGTTGTGAACTTGAGTAATTCAAAATGTTTTGGAGATTCAGAATTATAAATAAATGGAAGAAAGAGCAAGGGCACCGCCACGTGAATTCCTACCAGACCGCGGCTGCAGCAGTCTTTATTGAACCCTCCGCTACGTTTGTTGCGAAGTTACTTATAATGCTTGTTTATATTAAGATTATATTAGAAAGGTGATTCGTGATGTTGATTGATTTGTGAGATAAGTCATTGGATCAAACGCAGTACCGCAAGGCGACCGATATCTTAAATACATGCACGGCACACACCCCACTGTCATCTCGAGTAATCGTCCGTACAAGATATTAGAACCATAGGAGGACATTACTACATACACCAGAGTTACAGGACATAAAATAGCACCACACACCCGTATGACACGAGCGGATACTACAACACACACCGGAGCTGGGACATCACACATCTACTAATCATATACAAAATCGTAGAAGTATAGTAGTATACATTACGTCAATGACCAACGCCATACAAGCATAGCTCACGTATCACGAGCGCACTGCGAGATGCCATCATTCACGACGTACTTAGTTAAAGTCACTATAATAATTCGTATAATCCCATTGCGTTAGTCTCCGCGACGTGATGATTCACGTCGAAAAAGTGAACTTTGGCCAATATTACATTAGATTTTTACAAATTTCCGCTACCCAAAGATAATTACTAATTACTAAAAAATCTCCCTATAGAGATGCTAACAACATAAACAAGTTGTAACAAGCGTATAAGAATTTCGACGTAGCTCGATGAGAACGTATGTCTTAGTGGTCAGAGCGTCTGGTCGGTTTCCAGGTTTTTATACGTTTTCTAAATAAGTATTTTTCTTTCATAAGTGTGGAATAACACTTTAAAAATGTTTAAAAATATTTCATAAATAGCATTCTCTCTTGCGAAATTTGTAAAAATCTCCCTACAGAGATGCTAACAACATAAATAAGTTGTAACAAGCGTATAAAAATTTCGACGTAGCTCGATGTGAACGTATACGTATGGCTAACGTATGGCTTAGAGGTCAGAGTGCCTGGTCGGTGTCCAGGAGGCGCGGGTTCAAGTCCCGCTGCGTTCAAATTTTTATACGTTTTCTAAATAAGTATAATATTGTATTATACATAATTAACCATGATATTTATATTATATGTATTGCCATGCATATTATTATTATTGCTTTTTTTAATTAATTTACTATATCATACCCAAGGTACATACTGTTACAACACGAAAACTTTGTTTTATTAATAATACAGTAAAACAGATATTAAATCAATTAGACATTGTAAATCGCAGAAACTATTAAGGTCACTAACGTTTATGCTAATACCACCTGTTACAATCGACTGTGGAGTGCCAAATAAATCATGACTTTAGATTGGAATACAAATAAATGATAAAAAATAAAATAGTGTCCGTGACTCTGTTTGGGCCATTTTTATATATCAAAATACCGTAAAACTACCGTTGCTAGCGGTAAATAAAATGCTTGTTCACGGTTTTTTTTTTAATTCAAGTGTACGATCACTCCTTTCCCTCATATATGATAGATCTTTGTAGCAAATACAAACAAGTACTTTAATATTTGAAGTTATCGTCGTTTTTATAAGTAAATGAATTTGTAGGATTTTCTATAATAGTTGGGTTATAGGCTTGTATATTACTTACATTTGTTAACAAAATTTAGCAAAAAATGTTTTTCTTTTATTCTGTAAATTATTTTTTACTTTACACTTATATAATTTACAAGATATATAAGTGTAAATTTATATACGATAATATAAATATTTTTTTAAAAAAAATCCACGAAACCAAATCTACGACCTCAAAATTAATAGTCTTAAGTAATTTATCTTTTGAGAGTCTTTCATTACTAGAACAAATAGGTCAATGATAAAAGGCAATCGTAAAAAAAATTAAACCGTGTTGTCAGTTCGTTTGTTAACGAAACACAGCCTTTGTGTAAAAAGCGATGGAATGGAAAAGCTTTCGATTGCCGTTTGCTTTATATTGCGTTTTTTACCTCTAATCAATGAATTCTTCACAGGCAGTAGTATGTAGCGAATGCTCGGTTACAGTTTTTTTAGCTTCAAACTGTATCCCGTACACAAAAGGGTAGACAGAGGAAACCTAGTGTTAAGACACTCCGTTTCCCATTTTCTGCTGAATTCTGAAGGCAGGAGAATTCATTGTATGTCGAGTGGTGGAACTCAACGAATGTTTTGTTTCGAAACCAGAGCAAATAAATGAAAATATTAAATATATCATTTTCCCGAGTGGGAATCGAACTCATAACCTGGCGTGTTACAGTCACACGTTTGTGTGACTCGGTTGGTTTTAGCCTGGCCGCTTACAATTATACGCACAAATTGTTGGTATTATTTTATAATGAAAAGTACTTCTTGTTCGGTAAACAAAATTTGCCACCAATTGGCATTTTTTTTTAATAAAATATTACGATTATGGGATTGTATGTATATATGTCACGCAGAATAGTTTTTTTTAGCTTCATTTTGTATGCGTAACGCCATATCTTACTCATAACAGAGACGGAAGAGGGAACCTGGAAACCTAGTGATAAGACACACCGTTCCTCATTAAGATATTTCCGTTCTCAACTTTACGCTGAATTCTTGAAGCATTGTGTGTTGAGTGGTGGAACTCAACGCCGCGCGTATTCCGCATATGGGATCCAATTGTTAAGACACTTCAACACCCACTGTTCACCCAATTTTCTAGACCTTGTGTATTAAATGGTGGAATTCAAAGAAGAATTTTCAATGAGAGCGGGAAATAAAAATAGTGATTGCAGAGAGTGGAGATTTTCTGCCGAATTCTGGAGGCATTGCGTGTTGAGTGGCAGAACTCAACGCCGCGCTTAACCTCGACACCAGAGCGTAGAAATGGAAATATAAATTTAAGTAAATATTTCATCTCCTCAAGTGGGGGTCGAACCCACAATCGGTTTTGCAGTCACACCTCGTGCAGCTGTGCCACGACTGGCCTCTACGAAATTAAAATATTAAATATTTTACTTCCTCGAGTGGGAATCGAATTCACACCATGTCTTATTTACAGTTGCACGAATGAGCTCTTGCGCCACGACTGGCCTCATAATTATTATAATATGTAAGGTAAAAAAAATAAAATAATTTATATTTACCGTAAATTAGAGAAACGAGAATAACAGTTTTATTTATGTTTTAGATAAATGTCTCTATTTATTTTTCCAAAATTCAAAATGTCTTGTTGAATGCATAACGAGTTTGACAAAATCAATTAGAAGGTTTTATTTATGACTTTGAGCAACTTCAAAAACATTTCGAAAAAAAATACACATTTTTTTTATTAAATATATTATATTGGCTAATATCCTCCCCGTATATTTTATGTCAAGGCGAATCGCACTCGATGTGGAATGATTAAATACTTCAAGTTTACTCGCGTGATTGTTAATTGCTTGTTTTTCATAGAAAATATATAAATTGAACTTATAATGTAATATATTTATTATAATACAACAATTTATTACCATATGTATGAGCATAATATAATTGATAAATAATAAAAATATTTTTATACAATAGAAATAAAATTTTAATAACTACTACTACTTCTACAGTCTAATGGGGCCAATCGATTATAACAGGTAAAAAGTGCTTACTTCTCAAACCCTAAGTCTCAACACTAGGTTCCCTTTGCCTACCCTGCTGTGTGCGGGATATAGTGTGAAGCTGATTTGATTTTTATATAAAATTATAATAAATCAGTTAAAGCTTAGTGTCCAATTTCTCCACTTTATACGCAATAGGTTGGAATTAGAGCTTACTTAACATACTTCGTTCCCATTTCTGTTACCGGAAGCGTTGCGTGTTGAGCGACGGAACTAAACGCCGCAAGTTGCATCTACACAAAAGCAAAAAAGTTAAAATATTGAAATATTTCATTTCCTAGCCTTTACAATCAGATTATACACTAAATCTGAAAATATTTGCATTTCTTGTTTAATTATAAACTTATTAGATACATATATATGTATATTTTTGAATAAACAATAATAATTCAGTAGCAAATGGGATATACCTGACCGATTTATATGGTTGATTGGTTTATGAATTTTGGTATATAGAGCAAAGTAGGTGCGCCAGTAGAAACGGCATCATTCTGTATTCGAATCCCTAAATCAGTAAATAAGTGAATTTTACAAATAGATTTTAGACCTGACCTTTTTCTTACAACTGGATGCTAGCAGTAAGAAATATCTATAATATTTTTCCCTTTCTCATTCATATCCCTATGTAAACAAAATAAAAATTCAAAACAAAAAAGATAATATCATATATGTATATTTATTTATATATACTTTTATATATAAAAGAATGTATTGTCTTTTAATTTGGTAATTTGACTTAACCAGTTTAAATATTGAGGAAAATAGTAGCGCAGCAGCAGTGTGTGACTATAAAACCAACTGGTTGTGGGTTCGATCCCCACTCGAGGAGATAAAACATTTACTTACATTTATATTTCTATTTCTTCAAAAGCGCGGCGTTGGGTTCCGCCACTGAACACGCAATGCCTCCAGAACTCGGCGGAAAGTGGGAAACGGTATTTCTCAACACTAAGTTCCTCCTGCCTACCCTGCTGTGTGGGATAAAGCTGATTTATTTTTATTTATTTTCAGTTTAAATAAATCTTTAATATAACAGAATGGGCACTAATATGTTTTATCTCACCAAATAAACATTACAACATAGAAACTGTGAATTGTATTCTCATTTAGATATAATATATCATAACCTAAGGATATCATTAACGTCAATAGTTGATTTAATGCTATTTGCGATTTGTTTCGTGAACAATAAGTTGATACTTATACCACTTGTACTATTTATTCATAGTATTTTGACACGAAAAATACGTAAAACCGAAATGACTTATATACATACTATAAGTTTTTTTAGCTTCACGTCAGTACATAAAATAATAAATTTAAACGAATTAAACTGATATTATTATTATCAGCCTCACGCTGTATCCCGCACACATCAGGATAAGCAGAGGGAACCTAGTGTTAAGACACTCGGTTCCGCACTTTCTGCCGAATTCTGGAGGCATTGCGTGTTGAGTGGCAGAACTCAACACCGCGCTTAACCTCGACACCAGAGCGAAGAAATGGAAATATAAATTTAAGTAAATATTTCATCTCCTCGAGTGGGGATCGAACCCACAACCAGTCAGTTTTACAGTCACACCTCGTGCCGCTGCGCCACGACTGGCCTCAGATTATTAATCGTTCATAATGCAATTCTGTTCATATTTAAGAAGAAAGTGAATGACTGATTAATATATCAAAATATATCCGGAACAGAGTTCTGATGATTTGAAATAACATGATGCATTACGTAAGTATTCGCATTATGTCGGAGTGTTTAAATTTATTAGTCTACTTTTTTATTAATCTACTTAGTTAGCTTGCTAGATATACTTGTCAACATTTTTTATTATATGATAGGTATGTAAAAAAGAGGCCATCGTGGCGCAGGGGCACAAGAGTATGACTGAACGCGGCGGTTGTGGGTTCGATCCCCACTCGAGGGGAATGAATTATTATTTATTAATATTTTCATTTCTACGCTCTGGCATCAAGACAAGGCGTTGAGTTCCGTCTCTCAACACGCAATGTTTCGAAAAATTTAGCGGAAAGTGGGTAACTGAGTGTTTTAACACTAGGTTTCCTCCGTCTAGCCGGCTGTGTGTGAGATATAGCGTGAAGCTTATTTATTTAATTTTTATATATAAAAAATGCGTAAGTGCGAGTCGGACTCGCCCACCGAGGCTTCTGTGCCAATTTCAGGATTGTAGATATGAAATAAATTATGAATATAAGTTTCTAATTGATTTTTTCTATGAAATAGCTATAAATTTTCACTTATCGGATTTTTTCCTTTATTTGTTTTATAAGTTCTTACTTTTCATGCCAATTTTCATAAATGTCGGTCCACGGGAAATAATTTATAAGTTTTGATTATGCGGCGTTTCATATAAAATGCAGCAAAATCGATGCAAAACAGTCTTATTTCTTTTATTATAATTGCTTTGACTACGAAACAAGCTATATATATATAGAAAAAATAAAAAAAAAACGTACAGCGAAGATTAACTTAGGAAAGCGAGTCTAGTTCGTTTTATTTTTCTCTCATATCAAAATATTTTATAATATGAATTAAAATCTGAAGTACAAGTTCTACTTCTGACATTGAAAAAAATAAATAAACTGTCAAGTGAAATTTAAATATTGTTTAACTAATAAATAGTACTTAAAGGTATACGCTTTTGAATATATACAATAATACATACATAAAAGTCGTGGCGCAGGAGCACAAAGTGTGACTGTAAAGCCGACTGGTTGTGGCTTCGATCCCCACTAGAGGAGATGAAATATTTACTTAAATTTATATTTCCATTTCTTCGCTCTAGTGTCGAGGCAAAGCGCGGCGTTGAGTTCTGCCACTTAACATGCAATGCCTCCAGAATACTGCAGAAAGTGGGGAATGGAGTGTCTTTCCCTCTGCCTACAGTGCTGTGTGTGGGATACAACATGAAGCTGATTGATTACATACATAAAAAGAGCTGTTAACATTTTTTTAAATAAACTAATCTAAGCAAACATATAATATAAATTAATAAATTAACTTAGAAATTTAATCAAAAATCCCCACTTAAAACTGTATTTTTAAAATAAGAAAACCGCAAAAAAAAAACCGAAAAAAATCTACAAAACCATAAAAAACTCCGTTATACAACGGGCGTGGCACATTTTTTCACGTGGCCGTCCAATGAGGTGACATACTAGTACATACATACGGGTGCAATTCACAAAATAACCACACTTTCTCGTTCGTTCACGTAACGATTGCTACACTTAATCTCAACCGATTCCGCTTTTGACCGGCCTTGATACATTTTTGGGACTCCAAACTGTTCGACATTGAAGCGAGAAATTATATTTAATGAAATAAAGTATAACAGTTTAAAATAATTTTAGTTTTGGTAGGTATTGGGTAAATCTTGAAATTTCTTGAAAAATGCTCCCGGTTTGCTTTTTGTGTTAGATTGTGAACGACGTCGCAATCCTGAGACGTTTGTTCTACTGACATTGAGTTAATTCAACTATAAATGATATTATCGAACGATTGTAAAGTAACTTGTTATAAAAGATTACATCATATTTTTTTCTTAATTCGTTAAATACTTCTTATAAAACCTTCGTGAAAATTTATTGGGTGTTTTCTATTTGTTTATTTTATTACGTTTTTCTGAAACAGATTAAATTGTAATTATATTTTTAATGTTATAATTATTTAATTAAAAAATACTTAGATAATGAAAAATTTATTTAACTTTGTATTTCCTTCCTTTTCTTCGCTCTGGTTTCGAAGCAAAGTCCGGCGTTCAGTTCCATCACTCAACATGGAATGCCTCCAGAATTCGACTTCGGACCCTGCTGTGTGCGGGGTACAACGTGAAGCTAACTTTTTTTAACTTTTATAATTGCTTGCGCATCTAGTATTATTTTCTCTAGAAATTTCTCTAGAATTTTTTCTATATTTTCTCTAGAAAAAACAGCTGCCTTTAAGGAAAATTATAATGAATGGCAAAAAGATATATTTTATGTGAATTGTTACCTAATTCATTTTATCATTAAGCTATTAATATTAAACTATTAATTTTTGCATTGGTGACTTTATTGAGTAGTCTGACTTTTATAACCTTTGTCTTATTTCGCTGTCAACAGTTATTAGTAAATAGGGTAACCATACTTAATTAATATAGTTTCCTTAAAAATAACTGTCAAATAATTTAAGATAAGACATAGAAAAAATAAATTATATGGATGGTTGGTGGATATAAAAAATCTACATAATATTATCTATATATATATATATATATATATATATATATATATATATNATATTTTTTAGAATTACATTCCTCTTCTTCATATCACTAGATAGATTAAAAGATCGTAAAAAATTAATCAAAAGCTGTTTCGTCTGTAGTTCGGTTCTTTATTTGTTTGTTTCCCAATATTTTATTTTAAATATAGATTTTTTTTAGTATTGCATAGTTTGTTGATTTCTACTAATAATTAATAATTAAAGAAATTAAATAGTTTTATCGTCGAAGCCATCGAGCCAATTGCTATTATTTTTTATAGCGGCTATTAATACGAAATTACTCAAATTATTTTAAGTAAATTGTGATAATGGTGTTCCTACTGCTACGTAAGTTTAATAGAAAGTCAACGGTGCAAGGCCGATTGGAGGTCACCCGGATATTTTTTCAGTTATTATTTTTAAAACACATTGCTGTCTAGAGAAACGATTTAAATCAACGCGAATATAAATCACGTTTTAGAACAAAAAATTGTTTTATTTAAAAAAAAATTGTTATTTTTTGTCACCAACAAGAGTTATATCGGTAGTAGAAATAAGCAAAATTACATGTTACGCGCTGGCATTCTAACGCCTCACTTTTCCGTTGCTCTACTTTGCATCAATTATTGACTAAGAAAATAAGGTGCTTTCACATTATAATATATAAGATTAATATTCAATTTACTTACTAAATACTATTTTTCATATACTATTTATTAGTGGTACCCAAGTATGGGCATTACTTGAAATTGTAGACTTGGAACGGGATTGAATATAGAGAAATGTTAATTTGACGTTTTATTGATCGCTATCTATCATATCTTTTAGATAAGTATTACCATTATAAATCTAAGCCTATTTGTGGTAGAAAAAACCAAATAATTTTCGGGTAATAAAAAGCAATGATGTAAAATTTTAAACTAATGTAGATTTTAAATTATTGTGTCGTTTTTTTTCGTAATTCAATTATATTTTTATTAAGAGGAGGCTTAACTTAATTTAAAAAATGTCAATGTTGTTGTCCCCGGTTATATTGGTATATAATATGATGATTATAGATTCAACAATGTGGTGAAACGAAACAGGTTTTGAATAATAATTTTTATTTAATGAAAAAGCTTTATTGGCTTTAAAACTTTATGCATAGCATAATAATACACTATCTTAAAAATGAAAAAAAAAAAAAGAAAAAAAGCAGAAACACTATATAAATAAACATTAGAAATATATATTTGCCTTTATTATCAATATTTGTCAATTTTAAGCCATAATCAATGTCCCGGAAACGGTTATGTGAAGTAATCAATTTCCCAGTAACATGTTCGAAAACAGCTAGTACCAGTCTTATTAATGGGTATGGAATACTAATACAACATAGGCCTAGGTATCAATCACGTATTACAACACACACAATTTGTTAAGTCAATGAATATAATCTATCAAATTTAGGAAGTAAATTGTATATTAAAATATTTATGTCATATTTGTTTAATATATTATATATGTATGTATATTATGCAATCCCGCAAACAACAGAGTAGGCAGAGGGAACCTAGTGTTAAAACACTCCGTTCCCCACTTTCCGCCGAGTTCTAGAGCAAGCTGAGTTTTGTAATACTATGAAAATGTAAGAAATCAGTGTGATATCCTACTAGTATTATGCTCTTGTAGTGCACTAGCAGCGTATGTTATATATTTAGGATATTTGAGAATCGAAATTACATTTCTGCTTAGCATATTTTTTTAAACTCATAAAACAATGGAAATTATGTATTAACTTTCATATATTTTTTATTATTTGTCATATGTACAGAATTCTGGAGGTATTGCGTGTTGAGTGGCACCTGTCGCCGGCCGTCGTGGCGCAGTGGCACAAGCGTGTGACTGTAAACGAGACAGTGCGGGTTCGATTTCCACTCGGGAGAATTGATTATTATTTGTTAATATTTCGTTTCTTCGCTCTGGTAACAAGGTAAAGCGCAACGTTGACTTCCGTCACTTAACCAACACTCAATGCCTCCATAATTCGGCGGAAAGTGGGGAACGAAGTGTCTTAACACAAGGTTCCCTGTGCCTACCGTGCTATACGGAGCATAAGGCGTGAAGCTTAAAAAATATTATAAGTTTATACTACGAAGCGTACGTTATGCACCTTATCATGTTAATTAAAAGTAGATGTAAAAGATAAAAATAAAATTCACAAAATAATTTCATAAATAAGAATATAATAAAATTGAGAGATTAATGTGTGTAAACTACTTATATTCAATTTATAAATCTATTTTTGGATTTTTGTTTATCAGAATAAACATTGACATACTTTTGAAATTGCTTTATATGTAGGTACTCATAAGTGTCAAAGATCACGCCAAAATGTCGTATTTCAACTTTGTGATTGCATATTATTATCAATACTATTTATTTGGGTATTTACAGATGTGGGTTCAATTCCAGTTTAGGTTAAAAATATAATATGTCCACCGAGGAAAACAATTTATAATTAAGCGTATTTTACAAGAACATTTTTTTCATCAGCGTCACGCTGTATCCCGCACACTGCTGGGTAGTCAGAGGGAACCTAGTACACTCCGTTCCCCACGTTCTACCGAATTCTGGAGACTTTGCATGTTGAGTGGCAGAACTCAACCCCGCGCTTGTCCTCGACAGCACAGCGAAGAAATGGAAATATAAATTTAAGTAAATATTTCAACTCCTCGAGTAGGGATCGATCCCACAACCAGTCGGTTTTACAGTCGCGCTTTGTGCCCCTGCGCCACGACTGGCCTCAATAACATAAGTAGTAATATACATTTGTATACGTTGCTATATGTTATTTTTGGGATGTAAACATCCCAAAAATATGTTTATTATGTAAAGATTGATGAAATTATTAAAAATAAAAAAAAATATAAAAAAACATACATACTTATTTTGAAAGTTAAAAGATTACCTAACTTCCATATAAGATTTCTTTTTCGGAAACAGAATTTAAATATTAAAATATGCAAATATTTCATATGCATTTATTAAGTAATTAAAAGATTTTTATTTTATTAAATTTCAAATGATTTTTAGTACGTAGTGACGAGATTGAAGAGAGAAAATGTTTATATTTCCGATTTAAAAAATAATAAATGAAGTATTGCTTGTTATACGTATTTAATAATATATCTTTAGAGCCGTACCGTACCTTATGTGTCTATAGTAGATAAAGACAGCTTTACTATTCTTTAAATATTTTCATAATATTAGTTTAGCTTAAAAGCACTTTTTCATTGTAAACTTTTATAATGCAAAGCTTTGCAACGTCACAAAAGACTCTCAATCACGTCAAATTAAAAGCTCGAAAATTAAGATATTTCATATGTCATCAATATTATATAATATAATACGTTATGTTGTCACTAATTACTATTAGTTATACTTTACGATTGACAGATGGTCTTACTAATTTTATTTCGGGGAATATAACTGCTTACTGAAGTAAAGCTTTGCTTTCTTTTTATTCTTACCAGGGCTAAAAAATGAAAATATTAATAAATAATAATAATTAATAAATAATAATAATTAATTTTTGAGGCCGGTCGTGGCGCAGCGGCACGAGGTGTGACTGCAAAACCGACTGGTTGTGGGTTCGATCCCCACTCGAGGAGATGAAATATTTACTTAAATTTATATTTCCATTTCTTCGCTCTGGTGTCGAGGTTAAGCGCGGCGTTGAGTTCTGCCACTCAACACGCAATGCCTCCAGGATTCGGTAGAAAGTGGGGAACGGAGTGTCTTAACACTAGGTTCACCCTGCCTACCCTGCTGTGTGCGGGATACAGCGTGAAGCTAATTTTTTTAAGTTATTTTTATTTTCATTAATTTCCCCAAGTGAGAATCGAACCCAAAAAAATTACAAAAAATATTAAGTGAATAGATATAGAGATGATTTTACGTTACGTCATTTTGGCATACAAATTATAAAGTCTAAGCATAGGATGGATTGTTATATTATTAATATAGTTTATTGCAGTAGTAATATAATTGGGGATTCCCCTAATTATTCCATAGTGGTGAGAGAAAAAGAAAAAAAACAAAATGATATATTACTCAGAGTTTCCATACTACATACATCTGTGCTCGTTAAATACACAGATGTAAGGAGATAAAAAAAAAACCATTTTAAAATTCTCAAGAAATGGCACGTCATCGGGTGACCACAAATATGTAAATTACAACACGCTATGCTATATTACAACAGTGTCACATACGTTCGTGAGTTTTATAGTGCTCTAAGTGTAACAGCTAAATACTACGTGACGTCTAACCCTGGCTATTGTCAAAATATTATCAACTCATTATTAGTCTTAATCCGTAGTAATAAGGGTTAGATTAGTTTGCATCTTTTCAAATATGATTTTACAATTTATATTCGTCATAGCAGTGGCTTTCCCACGGAATGTCAAAATATGTTCAACTGTATTTATTACATTAGGCTTGTAGAGTTTTGGCGTATTGTGTGTAAATAACGCGGAGTGGTCGATGTTATCTTCCATTTTGGATAACCAGATCGTTTCAGTGTGTGGACTTATTGTATTTGAACGGTGAACGCCCCGGTGACGGTTTGTGAAATATTATAGTTGTTTTGGTATTGGTTCGACAGGTTTTACTGTTACGTTTATTGCTGTTTCAAGGGAATTGGACAATTAATAGAAGTATGTGGCATTGGTTAGAGTAAATGTTTTAGCTTTATTTTGCATATCTAGTTAATGATACTATGTCTTAGTAGTCGTTTTTTTAGTTATTATGTTGTTCTAAACATAATATAGACTATGATTTTTATTATGTAGAGACTAGAGACTGTGGTGCAGGGGCACAAGCGTGTGACTGTAAGCTGGAGGAACTGAAATATTTAAATATTATTTCGCTCTGGTGTCGATATATAGCGCGGCGTTGAGTTCCGCTACTCAACAAGGAATATAATAGTTTATTTCCAGAATTAGGTGGAGAGTGGGGAGCGGTGTGTATTAACACCAGGTTAACTCTGCTCATCCTGCTCTGTGCTGGATATAGTGTGAGTCTAATAAAAAAATGTTGATAAAAGATAAGGGGCGAGGAAGTACTTCTGTCTATCATCAGTTTTGAAAGAAAAGTAAACATCTTGACATAAAGATATCGCGTGAAAAGTTGATCTTATTGCTATAATAATATCAATAATTTTTTTTATTTATTACTATCATATATCCATACAAATATAATTTTACAATAATAAGGCACTACAAAAAACCACGAAGGTTTGTCTCGAGTACCATAATTCGTCTAAATTATAAATTTAAATAATATTTCATAATGAGAGATTTATTGATCAGACAATGAACTAAATAATAAAACTAAGAAATTTATAATATATTTAAGACTTAAGAGACATAGGGTTATTTTAAACTAAAAAGCTAAAATATTGTAGAATCAAGAATGTAGAGATTATTAATTTTAATAGTTTACTTTTTAAAATCACATTTTTTATTTATATTTTATAAGGGGGACGGCGCGTACGCAGTCCCCACTACCACAAATTACGCGTCCGAGTTATCCGCATTAGGGATAATCGCAGAGGTCAACCCGACCGCAGTGCAATGGAGGGACCTCGCTCTGGGGGAACCGCCTTAGTGATCACGGTGTCCCCTATGCCAGGTAAGTATGATTTACGCCCGAATTTTTGGGGTAGCCATGTTTCGCTAGAAAATCTTGCTAGCGCGATTCAGGATTCGTGAGAAATTGTACAGCGCCATCTGTTATCGGTTATGAAAAGTGTATGTTGTGTATCTGTACTTATGAAGTTGAGTTATATTATCACTTTTAACACAATATTATTATTTTAGTATCTTTATTAGCGCAAAGTGGTGATAATAATTTTTATTTAGTTTTACTGAAGATTTAAAATTTTATATTATGTACTTAGTACATGAAACTCTATATTTAAGACATCACGTCATATTTATGCTTGAAAAAATAATTTTGAGACCCTATAATATAATATAATTGCAGATATTTTAAAGAATTCAAGATTTACTTCAAGGTTAATTTCCATAGATGTAGAGATAGCTCATGAAATTTTCGATAAATAACGAAATATATTGTACATAGATTCTGCAAGTAAACAATCACCCGAAGAATAATAACCGGAAAAGACATATTATTAAACAAACGCTGTGAGAAAGGTTTAGAAATTGTATAAAATGTAAATCTTAGATAACAGATAACAGCTCTATCCTCTTACTTTTTGCTTGTTTGGTAGAATACTGTTGTTTGGAAAAATTATTCAATTGTTGTATATTTTACAGCGTTTAACTATGTACTACTATTTTTTATATTATATTTATCTTTTTTACTTAAGTAAGATAAGTAAGAGTTGTGCAGAAAATATGTGGGATTTAAGTGCTCATGGTAGCTGTAATTGTAGGTGGGTGGTAGAGTGGGTTATATTTAAATGATTAACATTATGTAATACATCGCATTCCTCGAGGAACAAGTTAACAAATACAAAAATAATATTTCAATTCGAACCATTAGTTCCTGAGATTAGTGCATCTAACCAAAATCTTAAAAAAAAATCAGCTTCACGCTGTATCCCGCACACAGCAGTGTAGACAGAGGGTACCTAGTGTTAAGACACTCCATTCCTTACTTTCTGCCGAATTATGGAGGCATTGCGTGTTGAGTGGCAGAACTCAACGCCGCGCTTTGCCTGGACACCAGAGCGAAGAAATGGAAATATAAATTTAAGTAAATATTTCATCTCCTCGAACCCACAACCACTCAGTTTTACAGTCATATTTTGTGCCGCTGCGCCGCGACTGGCCTCAAAATCTTTAAATATATATTATTAGTATAGAAATTATAATACTCACGTATAAATTTAAACTTTAGTAATTAGTATCTAATAAAAAGTAAAAGAACAGGAAGTTAATATAAATAGAAAACTTGAAATAATTCACTATATCAAATAAAGTCAACTATTTGATTTATAAATCAAAAAGAATGAGAACGATTTCGATGAAGTTGTTTTATAATACGGATTCTAATAGATATTTTAAGATTACCCGTTTTAATGAGATGACCGGTTCGTTGATATAATTAACGTAATTGATGCTATAATATATGTGATGTATGTATGTATATGTATATACTCATAGCCACTGACCTACTATTAATAGTTGATTAAAATAATAATTTAGTATTGGATAAATACTACGTAAAAGATTGTAAAATACTTATTTAGAAAACGTATGAAAATTTGAACATAGCGGGACTCGAACCCGCGCTTTCTGGAAACCGACCAGGTGCTCTGACCACTAAGTTAATGATCGGTCCTGATCGGTTTCTAGGAGGCGCGGGTTCGAGTCCCGCTACGTTAAAATTTTTATACGTTTTCTAAATAAGTATTTTTCTTTCCTAAGTGTAGATTAACACTTTAAAAATGTTTCAAAGATTGTAAAATGTCATTTAATTTATATAATCTCTGATTTAATTAACATTCACATAAAATATAAGAAATTGAAAGAAAAATAACAAAAATTATATGCAATACATTTCACGTAACAAGGTAAACTAATAAAAAAATATATATTACACGTATTTGGCGCTTCAAATGTACTGAGCTTTTCTATTTTATGAAAGAGTTCGACAGTACGCTGTATTCGACATAGCACGATAGGTAGTGAGAAATGGGAATTGAGTGCTAAGTCACTCCGTCGCACACAAGAGCGAGAATCGAACCAACAACCATCGCGCTTACTGTCTACTCTCTGATGCTGTACTCTTATACATATAATAAAGATTAACAAATTACAATAATTACGGGATCAGTCATCTGTTTTTACAACGCCATTACAAAAACGGTAGTGAGGACTTGTCTCGGGTACCATTGATAATAATATTGATCAATATTGATACAACTTGATGACTTTTGTCACTGATTTGATCTGTAATCATTAGTCAGGGCAACTAAATACATGTCAGCGTAAATATTTGATGAATATGACACTTTAATTGGTAAGGTACGGTCGTTTACTATATTTCGCAGCTACGTGTGTATCTAGATCTTAATTACTATCTATATCTTACTATATAGATAGATAAAAAAAAATAATTAAATCAGCTTGACGATGTATCCCGCACACAACAGGGTAGACAAAGGGAACCTAGTGTTAAGACTCTCCGTTCCCTACTTTCTGCCGAATTCTGGAGGCATTGCATGTTGAGTGGCAGAACTCAACGCCGCGCTTTGCCTCGATATATAGATAGTAAGTTTTTAGTAATTATTAATAATAGGTAAAAATATGATAAAATAAGGCCAATCGTAATGCAGTGGCACAAGCGGTAGACTGTTAACGCGACAGGTTGTGGGTTTGATTTCCACTTGAGGAAATGAAATATTTAATATTTTCATCTTTGCTATGGTACTGAGTTTCACCACTCAATACGCCTCCAAAATTTGGCGGAAAATGGGGAGTGGAGTGTTAACACTAGGCACCCTCTATCTACACTGTGTACATGAGGGTTACAGTGTGAAGGGGAGAGAGAGAATAAGAGATTATAGCAGTGAAGTACTGTGCATCCATACCGTATTTTTGGTTCAATCTTTACTCAAAAAAATAATTTTTAAATTTGTTGTGTATCAGTCAGTTACTCAATGATTAAAGGAAAATGTTAAGTATTTTTATATAGTTCCGTTTCCCTTATTCGGATAGTAGACGATATATTTAACATAAAATTCACATGCACGAAAATAAGTATTTTATTATTTACATTAGATATGCACAAATATTACTTTAAAAGAAGTTTAAAGTGAAACTCTACTATTTCGTATTTGGTTCCGCAAATTACTATAGGTTAAAATACTTATTTAGAAAACGTATAAAAATTTGAACGCAGCGGGACTCGAACCCGCGCCTCCTGGAAACCGACCAGGCGCTCTGACCACTAAGCCATGCGTTCTCGCCAAGCTACGTCGAAATTTTTATACGCTTGTTACAACTTATTTATGTTGTTAG
>JAAIXJ010001761.1:0-50919 GCA_013403705.1 Heliconius hermathena | reverse complement strand
CTGTAAATTGTCCAAGAAGTGACGAACAAGAATTTATTTCGCTAATTGTTTCGTAACGTGATAAAATTAAGCTATTTTTTTATTATTCTGGGAAAGAATATAAACATATCTGTTAGATAATAGAAATCGATTTTGTTTTAATACCTGTTTTTGTTAGGTCTGGTAGATCATAGTCTGTGACGTAAAGGAATACTTTTCACCATATGTTGAAAGAAAACTTGAATATTTTTAATATTTATGGTATAATTTTAATTTCAATAGTATATTTAGGTAGATAATAATATACTCTTTAATATCAGAGTAAATATAAGCAATTTTATGATATGTCAAAATAATATTTCTTATTCGTCACAGGGTCATTTTTTCAGAAATACACAGATTTACAAAAAAAATATAAAATCCGTAAACTATAATACGTTTGACACGTGTCATCAACATTTTTGCAACGAAACTTTAGACAAACTCTTATGTAGATAAGGAAGGTTAATTTGTAATGTTGTCACATAAGATTGTTATCATAAAACTGTGATATATTAGATGTTATATTAGAACTCGCTTCTTACATATTTTACATGTTAAGACTTATAATTATAACTTTTGCTGTAACATATTTAAAATCACACAGCAGCGTAGGCATAAGGAATATAGTGTTAAGACACTCCGTTCTCCGTGATATATTTATTATACCTATTTGTCAACATGGGTAATGCTATAGGCATTATTTTAAATTTATGTAGCAATATTCTTAGTGTCTATATACGCATTAGTAATAAAAACTATATTTTGAGGCCGTTGTGGCGCAAGGGCACAAGCGTGTGCGTCAGACGCGACAGGTGAGTGAGTTTGGTTTCCACTCGAGGAAATGAAATATATGAGTTGAGTTGCACCTGTCAATATACAATTCTAGATGGGGAACGGATTGTCTTAACAGTAGTTTACGTGCAGAATACAACATGAAGCTGGTAGAAAAGTCTATTTTCAATAATAATCCTTCCAAAGCTTAATAGTATAGCTTTTTAACAATAACCTTGAAAATAAGTTGAATATAAATCGAATCAAAATTAAATCAGCTTCAAGTTGTATCCCGCAGACAGCAGGGTAGGGAGGGAGAATCTAGTGTTAAGACACACCGTTCCCCACTTTCCGCCGAGTTCTGCAGGCATTGTGTGTTGAGTGGCGGAACTCAACGCCGCGCTTTGCCTCGACACCAGAGCGAAGAAATTAAAATATGAATGTAACTAAGTATTTTATCTCGATTCGACTCGAGTGGGGATCGAACTCGCAACCAGTCGATTTTACAGTCAATCTCTGTGCCCCTGCGCCACGACTGACCTCATAAGTTAAAATGAAATTAAAAATAAATATTTTGCTATCACTCCAATTTTCTGAGACGTCAGTGTCGTGTGAAACGATAGACTTGCCAAAATTACACAACATACAGCAGTAATAGAAAATTTGAAAGTATAGGAAGCTGATTGCGTCTAAGGTCACCTTGGCTTAACCAGTTCTACTTGGTACAGTTAAGTGTCACCATCAAACGTTAACTTTAATTTAATATATACTCTATTTTGCATATAGAGAGTTCAAATTCATTATTTTTTTTTATATAAGCGCTATTATCGTAAAAAAAACGATTTCCAAAAAAGGCGTCTTACACAATTGCCAAATTGGGAGATTATAATTAAAAATGTCATATACTGCTTAGTATTTTTGTGTGTCAAAATTTGGTTTTAGATGTTTTTGTTTTTTTTATAATAACATAACATAGATATACAAATATAAGGCATTTAGGATAAGACCTGCAAAAATAGAGGGAGGTTGCAATTTAAATTTTCAAACTAAAAACCATGCTTAGAAACGCTTATTTTTTTTATAAGCTTTATACCCACAACAGTTGTTCTCTATTTGATAATCCCGCTTTATATATTTATCCCGCACATGGCAGAGAACGCAGAGTGAACCGAGTGTCCAGACACTTCGTTCTTTACTATGCGCCCGAATTTTAAAAATCCGTGTGGAACGAAATTTAAAGCCTTACTTGATACGTTCTGCCATAGTACTATATTTCATTGTCCCAAATTGGAATCGAATTTACAACCATTGCGTTTAAAGTAAAATGTAGCGCCATGATGCCCTCCAAATATTGGAATTTTTATAGCTTTATAAAATTTAGATTTTAGAAATTAATATTCTCGTAATTAACATTTTAATGAAGTAAATAGCAAAAAAGGTGTTTAATTTAAACATGTGAAACACTTTAAATGACAGTTTAGTATTTTTGATAAATTATTCTAGATCTAAATTATTCTCTATTCCATATAAGTAAGCTAATTAGATAGTTTTACAAGATATAAAATAGTTAATTAAGCAATAATATACCATTAATCGTGGATTGATGTTATCGATAAAGGTTATGCCGATTTTAGATGTGATACTGCAGAAGATATTTTTTTAATTAAGAAAATATTTAAATTCTGACTACTATACTTATTATGAAAAGAAACGTACTGGTGCAGGGACATAAGCGTGCGTGTTGGGTTCGATTCTCACTCGGAGTAATGCAATATTTAAAAATTTCATTTCCTCTCTCTAGTCACGATTTAAGGCGTTAAGTTCCGCCACTCAACACGCAATGCCATTAGAATTCAGCGGAAAGAGAGAACCGAAAATATCTCAATGAGAACGAGGGTCTCACCACTAGGTTCCCAGATTACCTTTGCCTGCCCTTGAATGTGAAGTGTATTGTGAAGAAATAGATTACCTCAAATTATACAGATGTTCTTAATGATTTATTAAAATTTGCCTGCCTTCAAAGATGTACGTGACTCTGAACAATTTACAATGCGACGTAGACTAGTAAATCTAGTAGTAGCCTAGACCTTTGATAAACATATTACAGAAAATACATTCATTTAATATTTCTAATTACATAAAATGTAGACAGAACACATGCAGACGTTTAACTATAAGATATAATAAAGCTTTGAGGCTAGTCGTGGCGCAGGGGAACAAAGTGTGATTGTAAATTTGACTGGTTGTGGGTTCGATCTCCACTCGTGGAGATGAAATATTTACTTAAATTGAAATTTCCATTTCTTCGCTCTGGTGTCGAGGCAAAGCGCGGGGTTGAGTTCTGCCACTCAACACGCAATGCCTCCAGAATTCGACAGAAAGTGGGTAACGGAGTGTCTTAACACTAGGTTCCCTCTGCCTACCCTGCTGTGTGCGGGATACAGCGTGAAGCTGATTTATTTATTTTTTATTTATAATAAAGCTGATGCCTTTCCAGCTAATTTTGATGATTAATGTATTGCTGAAAATGCATATCTAACAGTTAAATTGACGTATTTTACCAAGGTTTACTAGGTTCAGACCACTACAATTATTCTAACTGGACACTTTACGATCGCTTGTTAAACCTAGGAAGTTCTATCTCGATATACATTCGACTCAAAGCAGAAGTTTCACATTTTTCGCCAAATTTTGGAGCCGTTGCCAGAGCAAAGAAATAGTAATATAAATTTAAATAATTATTTTATTTCCTCGAGTGGATATCGAATCCACAACCAGTCGCGTTTACATCACATCACACACTTGCGCCTGCGCCACTACTGGCCTATAAATTAATAAATAGTGAGCCATTTATTTCTTTACGACAGATTCAACTGAATTAAACTCAACATGGTGATGAACAAAGTATATTTATTACATGCTGATAACATAGTTAATACCAACTTTTATCCGTGGTCATGGTGTGAGGTCGAGTGCAAGCTTCTTTGTGATCATCAAATCATAGCAAATCCATGCGCCATGCGCTTTTAATCCCTTAACATCTGAGAATATGATGCGGGATTCCGCAATACTTGTATTCGATATCATAGATGGAAGGTCTAACCGTGGCCCGTGATTGGTTACACCATTACATACAAAATAAAATAACTGTTTTTGTTCTGAAAAAAGACTGTTAATCCTAATAAACTATTGGGCTTGCTTATTTTCTTCTTAGTTTTATGCAATCGGGAGTTTTGTTTTTATAAATATTTTTTTATTTTTCATTTTTTGTTAGGATTTATTATAGTAATGATAATCATGATATATCTTTTTGAAATCCTTGTATTAAGTTCTTGAATTTGATATCCATAATGTGGTATTTGAAACGATTTTTTTTCACTTCACTTATCTAAGAACACTTGGACTGCTAATACAAATCTACCGATATCTCAATTATGTAAATCCGTTCAGCGGTTCTGGAGATATAAGGTAATAAAAATTTTTACATACATACATACAAGATACGCGCGAAAAACGTAAACCTTCCTTAGCATTTGGGAAAAAAATATTATATTTAATATTACCAATTGCAAAAAAACAAAGACTTCGCTACAATAAATGACGTTTGCCCAACCTTATTTAACATTACGACAATTGCATCAAAGTCCACATTCTACACCACATCCTCAACATCATGTAACGCAGATTCATTTCCAGTGACATCATCATATATCCAGTGGCAATTTCTAATCATCAGCTTCGTGATCAACATTCAGATGGAAATAGAAAACGAAAGTTCTCCTTATCACGCCAACATTATACAAATTGATCTAATTCGAAACGTTGGTGTATTATGTGTTGTGCGGACAGAATATGTAATGGGCTGCACCGGAGTAAGCCGACATGTGCTGTGAAGGAACGATGTTAATACATACTAATATAGCACTAATTGTATATATGTGAAAGTAGCTCTGTCTGTCTGTCTGTCAGCAATTTAATTGCCAGTTTAGTGATTTAAATATATATTCATATAGCATATGTGGCTATGAAATGTATGTATGTATAATCCATGTTAAACATTATAATTATAATTATCATACATCCGAAACTTAGATAATAGTGCTCTACCGTTTGGCTTTCTCGAAAGCTTCACAAATTTCTTTTGCATTCTTTGTAAGTAAATTCTTAGAAAGATAGCCTACCTGTGGCAATGTTTACAGGCGGATACGACATGGAGACCTTCAAAAAACGCGTCCATCTCAACCTTACACCGGCAACTGATTTTTAGCTGCTCTGTTGTTGTCATAAAGGGGCAGAACCGGGGTCGTGGATGGCGGTGATTACTTACCATTAGGTTACCCCGTACGCGCGACTGCCTTTTCCATAAATAAAGTAAAATGTGCATAAAGTATCATCACTTTATTTCTATTGCGTTTATCTAAATTATTTAAGTCGAGAGATGAGCAACAATGGAAGAAAGAGTTAATCAGCTTGGGTCGCCCGTCCCAGGTACAGCTACGGGCAACCTCTCCATGCAACGCGATGGTCCTGGGATGGCACAGTGAAGATAAGAACTTTATCTCTTATGTCGTATAAAGACTTCTAAATTAAAGATTGTGGAATATCAAACTTGTTTTACAGCAATTTTAATATGCAATACCTCCAGATTACCAGGATGGGGAACTAAGTGTTTTAACACTAGGTTCCTTCTACTCTGTTGATTGCGGGATACAGTTTAGAAAAATCTAAAAAGTTGCTTAAATTTGTCAATATTATACTTGTAATTTGCATATTTTTTGCAGGTTGGCCTTGAGGATGTCAATATATAAATATTTTTGTACTTACAAGATCATAATTTTGTATATTAAAGCTTGACTGAAACCAAAGAATTTGATGCGTTCGACAACCTACGTAAATGTGTTTATGTTATATATATACACACACACACACACACACACATATATATATATATATATATATATATATATATATATATAAAAATATTTTACTTTAAGTTACAAGAAAAAGCACTTGAATGTGCTTATGGCCAGTAATAATATTACAACAATTATAATAGAAGGAATGCGGGGTACAAATAATAAAAAAATATTATGAAAAACATAATAATATTTTAAAAAAATCAGCTTCACGCTGTATCCTGCACACAGCAGGGTAGGCAGAGGGAACCTAGTGTAAGACACTCCGTTCCCCAATAATAATATTATTAGAATAATAATAAAATTATATTTATAAAACTCGAATATATTATGAAGTTATCAAATCTCGATACTGTAATAAAATATAAGTTATTGTCGACACTTAAAGTAGAGCATTTGAAATGTGATAAAATCAATCATAAATTTAGTAAAAACGACCTTAAAATGTTATATATGTGGCCATTTATATTTTTTTTTATAATTCTAGTAATTCAAATGTTAATTTAATTGAATTGGTATTGCGGAAAGTTTTTTTTGCAAATAGCTACAAATTATATATAAATTTAAATATATTTCAAAGACATAATAAAACTTCCCGTCGTTGCGCAGGGGCACAAATGTGTATACGCGGCAGGTTATGAGTTCGATCCTCCACTCAGGGAAATTAAATATTTATATTTCTTCTGTCTGGTAACGAGGCAAAGGAGTTCCACCATGCAATAGGCAATTATTCGAGATTCGGCGAAGAGAAGAACATAAGTGTCTTAATGGGAATGGAGGGTCTTAACCCGCACACAAGCAGAGAAAGCGGACCTTATCAGAAAAGTATGCGGAAGGGGATGTCTCTATTTTAAATATATCGTCGCTCTGGTTACGAAGAAACCCGCGGCGTTGAGTTCCATCACTCAACACGTATTGCCTTGAGAATTCGGCGGGAAGGCAAAGTAGAGAACGGAAGTGTTTTAATGGGAAATAGAGTGTCCCAACACTACTTTTCTTCTAGGTAGGTCCCCTCTACCCTCTGTGTCTATCCTGCTAAGTACGTAATAAAAATTACAAATATACTTCTTTATAAAATAACAGCCTAATAAGAAAATTATTACAAATGTAATTTAAGAGTTTTTAACTGTTAGTTACGTATTCATGTTTGTGAATGTTCACTTTGGTTGTCACTTTGAATATTAACAAATCTGACTTCCTCATATGCAACGCAATAATATCATAAGTAAACTACTTTTTAAAATATTTCTATATAAAAAATGTGTATTTTTTAATGTGCGATAAATATATGTAAAAAAGTGTTTATCCTTTTTTGTTTAGAAAATATGAATCACTAAACACATCACAATATGATCACCAAAGAGATTCTTCTAAAAGTTCCGCATTCTGTTAGATTGAATTAATAATATCACAGCAGAAGGTTTTTAATACTCCAGGTATCCATAATAATATACGAAATTGTAATTGTGTCTGTAAACGCGACGGGCTGTGGGTTCGTTTCCGTTCGATGAAATGAAATATTTAATATTTTCATTTCTTAACCTCTAGTGTTGAGACAAACCGCGGCGTTCTTCCTGGCTATATGCGGGAAATAGAGTGACGCTGAAAGAAAAGAATTGTAGCCTTGATAGCAAGCAGTCAAGCTCTAATAAACTAAATTAGGTATTTAATTTAATTGAGTAATAAGGAATATTTCAAAAATGTTATAAAATATACGTAAATATTCTAAATATGCACATATAGATACGTATAAAATTTGAAATTTAAATATAATAAATTGTTCCAAAATTAGGCATTAGCACAGAAATGTATATGCAGAACAACTTGTTTGGGTTCTTTGCAATAACACACGTGATTTCGTTCGTGTAGTCGTATTGAATAATTTTAAATAAGCTTTTTAAATGAAACTATTTTTACCGGATTAATCGTGTATATTTGGAATTATACATTTTTGGAAACCAGATGTTTCCAAGACTTTGCAGTAGTCCGTCACTGGTAGACTGAGGTGGCATTCGTCTGTCAGTTGACGTAATTAACAAACTATCGCCCTCGATATAATAAAAATAGAATGTTTAGACACTAGGTGTCTTTTGCATACATTACTGGATCCGTAAAAGTCAAGGAAAAAAGTAAAATTAAAAAAAATTAGAAATCACTAGAGGCCAGCCAGGGCACAGTCTTTTATGTTGATTGATATATTAGCATAGAAAGAAATTTCAATATTTTAAAATTTTTAGAATATTTTTTAATATTATCGTCATGTATGGCGCGGTAGCTATTAAAATGCTTATAAATTATATTTTATATCTGAGCTAGTTTCTTTTTCTCTTGTCAAAACTGTATCAATTAACAGTACTTCATATGGTTAAAATAAAATAAACACAAACCAAACACGCCTATCTAGCCGTAATAATTTATATAGTAAGTAAGTAATTTATGTAGGTGGAGCTGAGTGAAGCTATTTTAAATTTGCGAAATTTTTGCGAAAATTTGCGAAATTTTCTGTTTTGTCCGTACGCGCTGGGTTATATTAGTCAAAGTTCAATCTGTGCGCGTGAATTTCAAAACGTTCCACAGCTTCACTATATGCGACACATTTTGACCATTTACTCAAAAATTATAATTACAATTATCACCAAACTACTTCCCTAGGATCACCGTGTCGTCCACGACGTTCCTGCAAAATTTTTGAGCTGTAGGTTTAACGGTGCAGGAGGAGTAGCATTACAACGAAACACACTTTTTTATGAATACAACCACAGGGCTTTGGCCCACCCCAATGACGCGCCCATAGCCATGGGCGGAAAAAGATCACCACGATCAGAGGGCTCAGCCCTGGAACCGTCTCCCCTCTCCCTCCGCGGGGGGCAAAGAGAGAATATCTAGTTGTACACTTTTGACCAGTAAGATCAAGACCAATTAAAACAGTGCCAACTTTCATCGAGTAAGTGAGATCGACTCGAGATAAACATTATCTTTTATTTTTATTCATTAAATCTTTTGATAAAAAATATTACAAGTATTTAAAAAAAATACAAGTATTAACGCTACATAGAGTAAAGTGAAACTACTTTACTGTAATCTCTATCGTTGATTTAACAATCTTTGGTTCTATCTTCGATTTCAATCATTATTTTATTTTGTTAAGAATGACTTAATACTTAATCAGATCAGATTTCCTCTAATAAGTCACGATTATTGTCGACAGAGAAAATTGCATTATAACTGTGTGGAAAGATCTCCTTGTGTCATAGACTTTGTCTATTATTTTTTGTATTGTTATAATAAAAGCCAGTCTGTTAGCGGGGAGGGCTGTGAGTTCGTTGCCCACTTGAGGCAATGGAATGATAATAATAATATTTGTTTATTTCAAAAATTTTTCGTGCATAACAAAAACAGTTTAAGACGTTAACTACATTTAACTACATTAGTATGAAACTGTGTCGCAGTTATCAACGCCCGCCTCACAAGCGTCGTTTCAAAAGTTATATCAAATTTTTCAAAAAAAAAAAAAACTTCAAAAATTAAATTAAATTACATAATACAAAACAAATGATTATACATATAAGAATAATTGAGAAAAAAATAAAAAACTATGACAAATATTAATAATAATCGTAATTCATTTCCTCATTCTGATAATGAGGCAGAGCTCGGCGTTGAGTTGTAGTACTCAATACGCATTGCAGAACTCGGTAAAAAGTGGGGAATGGAAGAATCTTAATGGAATCAGAGTGTCTTAACACTTGGGGTACATCCCAGGGACCCTCTGCCCCTTCTACATGCAGGATACAGCGTGAAGCTAAAACAAATATGAGTGTACTAATAACATGTAAAAATAAAACATGTGTATTTAACTTTTTTAAAGTGTTATTCCACACTTAGGAAAGAAAAATATTTATTTAGAATAACGTATAAACCGCGAACCTGCGCCTCCTGGAAACCGATCAGGCGCTCTGACCACTAAGCCGTACGTTCTCATCAAGCTACGTCGAAATTTTTATACGCTTGTTACAACTTATTTATGTTGTTAGCCTCTTTGTAGGGAGATTTTTACAAATTTTCGCCCAAATATAATTACTAAGAATTATCGTCTGGCAAGAGAGAATGTTATTTATTAAATATTTTTAATATTTTTAAAGTGTTATTCCACACTTAGTATAGAAAAATACTTATTTAGAATGACGTATAGAAATTTTAACGTAGCGGGACTCGAACCCGCACCTCCATAAGTAAGCCATACGTTCTCATCAAGCTACGTTCAAATTTTCGTATACGTTATTCTAAATAAGTATGTGTACAATTAGTACATAAAATAATAGCAAAACACTCATATTATTAAAACTATTACATATAATAAAACTCATAAATAATTTATTTATATTAATATTATACAATTTATGATTTATTACGGTGAATAAGTAAATATGTAAAACGTTCCTCGCTCCCTTTAGTAACTTGTTAAGTATTTGGTAACTCACTATGTTGTTACTATTTGCAATGTAAGCTCAATAAACAAATATGTAATATTATGTATAAGAATAATTAATTTTGCTCTTACATAAGCTGTTGTGCAATTGTTGATATGTAACTGAAAATGTTATATTTTTTATTTGTTATATATTTTAATGCTGGAGAAACGTTTTTATGTTATTTTTGCAGAGATTTTATTATAATTTTTAAGGTCTCGCACCTTAAAAAAATTGCAAAAGGATGCACTCGTATAGTAGATTAACTACAGTTATAAGTAATTAATAGCTCTTGTGTGTTGTGTGTTTGTGTTTATTTTTTTTAGCTAGAAGCCCATACGAAAGTACTCTAGGTGTCGATAACGAGGTGAATTTCATACTAAATGTAGGAAAAATGGGGCTTAAATGCTCGTATATTTTGATTGCGTTGACTTAGAGCTCAATTTTTCTGTACTTCAAGGGAGTGTAAACTTGAATATTTGATATGAATACCTCCACGCGGTTTATGAATAAATTGTTTTGATGAACGGTAAGATGGATAACAAAGTAGGAATAAAAAAGTAGGATACCAGAAGGAAGGATTTATGTTTGTCTGTCAATACCATTTTTCCCAGAAGGGAGAAAGATCAGCTCTTAAGCAGAAATTAATATCAAATAATAAGGCCTACAGTGCCTCGAACTACAGAAAAAACTAAGTTTTAAGTTAACACAATCAAAGATATCACCGTTTATCCATCGTCTTTACATCATTTTGTACTTCTGTGGATCCAATGAATGAAGGAAAGAGATTATTATATCACAAATTTGTAAATATTATTTATTCAATTGTATTTGTGTACGGTTATTCTATAAATTATTATTTTAAATACCCATAAAGATGTCTATTTTAATTTAGTAGCCAACTCATAGAAATCACATTTTATAAATACATATAATAATCATTTAAGTATTAGATATTTATAGCGACTGTTGAAAAAAAATTACATCACAATATATTAGCATTAATCGTGAATTAATCTATATAGTTCTTTGCAGAAAATTTTATCTAGATCAAACACTCTCTTGAAAAAATCAAAGTCGTGTCTCCTGTTCTTACATTGTTACTGTACCCTACTGTTATCAAATGGAGAAATCTGATAATTTTATTTAATGTTTATTTATAATATAACGTTTACAAAAGGGTTTTCTCACATTCACTGGCTTGGAAAATACTGAAGCTTAGCCAACGCAGTTGAAGCTTTTAACAATTGTCTTTCATTATTTATTATATGCGTTGTTTGAAGTCGTTCAGTCATAATATAATAGGAAAATATTGAAGATATAAAATTTATATGAACATTGGTGATCACATTTAATAAAATAATAAATTTTTAGACGTTAGTTGTGGTATCGAGATCGGGGCACAAACGTGCTGTAAATGCGACAGGTTGTGGGTTCGATTCTCACTCGTGGAAATTAAATATTTAAATATTTTCATTTCCTCGCATTGGTGTCGATGCCAACAAAGCGCGGCGCTGAGTTCTGTAACACGTACTGCTTAAAAAAATCAGCGGAAAGTGTGGAACGTAACAGTCGTAATGAGAATGGATTGTGAGTGAACATCGGTTTGTCTCTACCTACTCTATGCTATGCGGGATACAGCGTGAAGCTAAAAAAATATTAAAACACTTTTAAAAAGAACCTATATATATTTTAAGTTCTTTAGATATTTATTATATACAAAAATACATAGAAATATATGATACAGTAAGAGAGAAGTGCAGAGCAAAAAATACTCAAACAGACTAAATTCTTACGTAGATAATTTACAGGAATTGTTCTAACAAAAAAATACATGATATTTTAAATATTGAATAATTTTACATATTTTTTGTTAAACCTTTTTAGTCATTTGATTTATTTTTATAATTGCTTAGTATAAAAACGATATAGTTTATTATAAATTTTATATTTTTTTTATATTGTGCAATAAAGGATATCTCAACTCGTATATTCAGGTAATTAGATCAGAGACCAAGAAATTTTGAAATATACATTATTTAAATTATAATTTTTAAAAAATATTGTGATTACCTTCCGGTTTCCGTTTCTTTAAATCCGGTTACAATTAGATATACGCGTAAAATAACTCATTAAATAATGTTAATTTTAACAGGAAGCCTTTGTCGCTAATTCTGAATAAACTGGTTATAAAGTAAATATTTAAATAAAATTCTTCTACTTGTTTTAAAATGCACGTACAAATGTGTGATTTTTTCATGCCAGAATAACCCATAGATTGTTTTTTATTAGTTATTTTTTGTTATTTTGTTAGATATTTTTTCGCATAGAGAAGACTTGGATTTTAAAATTGAGAACATGAATATTGAGTCGCGGAGCTTAACTACGTGCTTTATTTAAATAATAAAACATATTGTATACATACATATTCTTTTTTTAAATAAAAAAAAACACCGAGAAAATTAAAAAATTGGACCTAAGTGCAAATTTATGTATGTATATAATATCATTAGCGATATTATATTAAAAAAACAAAAACAAACCAATTAAGGTTATATATTAAGGCACGCTTTTACTAACACCTACATAAACCTTGGTCTCTAGATTGTTCTTACGACAGTCCTTGGTCTAATTGTGCAGAAAACAATTGAAAGTTAACAATAACTATAAATTATTATATTATCGTTTGTCTACACTGCCCTGGTTGACCTAAGTATGCCTTTTCACATTGACTGGGATTTAAAGCATATTTTTGAAGTCTTGTTGGTAAATATCTGATTGCATCTGGTGGCTATAGGTTTAATTTTTATTTTCAGTTCCACACTGTATCCCGCATGTAGCAAGTAGGCTGATGGAGCCTAGTGTTAAGACACTCCGCTCCCCACTTTCCGTCGAATTCTGGAGGCATTGCGTGTTGAGTGACGGAACTCAATACCGTTTAAATTAAAACTGTAGTTAACCGAAATTTTAGCTCTACTCTTATAATAGAGTAGGCAGAAAAAACTTTGTCTCAATACAGTCCGCTTCGGAGTCATTTTATTTTATAATAATGTTGAAATATCAATATCGTATTTGATCCAAAGCGGGACAGTAATACTTATTGTCAATAGAAATATTTGTTTAGTATAAAATCTAAAGTTGTCGGCATAATTATAAAAATTAAATATATATTTTTTACCTAACATCCTTTATTTCCGGAAATAACAAAAATAAGTATGCGGAAATCTAAATATAATATGTAAATTATGATTAGTCAAAAGACGTATTATTGAAAGTGTCATAGATAAAAAAAGAACATTGAGTGAAAGTGAGAGGATATTAATTGTAGCATCGACTATCAATATCTTGTTAGTTCCTGTCAATCTCTCGTACATACTTTTATTCTTATTTATATTTAACACGACATCTCCGTTTCTTGCATGGAATTTAAGACAAATTATTAAAAAAACATTATGAAAAATATCATCTTCCTCCGTTCCTGTGAGAAGTAGGCAAATTTCTATAAATTTATGAAATATCATTTCTAAGAATATTTTAACTTATTTTTTTACTATATTATTGGACTGCAATAGCAATGGTTATGGACTCAAACTTATTTGAAGGAATGGTTAAATTTCAAATAATGGCTTGTTAAAAGTTTAAATATTGCAATCAATTGTATGGCTACATTTTAAGTTCTGCCAGTTCCACCTAAATACACATTTTGAATTTAGAATCATCAATGAATTAGAATGGAGAGTTCAGAAACTAAATTCACTTTGTCTTCCTTTATATGTACTTAGAAAAATGAGTGAGGCTGAAAAAAATATACAAAATAAAAGTTTATTTTACACTTATAACACATTTTTAATGATACTCTATAAAATTCGTATACATAAGTGGGTTTTTTACTATATAATTCATATATAACTTCTTGTTATTACGTTAAAATTTAAACCTTTTGTTCCAATGAGAGCATTGTTGGTTGTGTTATTTGACATTTGTTCCGGTTTGCGCAACTATTTTATATTGACAAGTTGCTGTAATAATATAATATGCTTTACCATGATCTATGGAAATAATCGAAATTGTAGACATCAGTATCTATTCGAGGCCAGCCGCAGGGACACGAGTGTGTGTATTTAAACTTGACAGGTGGGTTGGGTTCGATTCCCACTCGAGAAAATTAAATATTTATTTATTAAATTTTTTTACTCTGGTGTCGACGCAAAGCGCGGTGTTGAGTTCCGTCACTCAACATGCAATGTCTCCAGAATTCGGTGGAAAGTGAGGAACGGAGTGTCTCAACACTTGGCTCCGTCTGCCTACCTTGCTAAATGCGGTTATGAAGCTCAAAAAAATGTATGATATGATATATTATTAACANAGTGGTGGACTTAATGTCACGGCTTGCCTTGATACCAGAGCGGGGGAATATTAAATATTATATTCCCTCGAGTGGGAATCGAATCCACTATCTACTATCCACCCACTCGTTGATAGACGTACGCTTACGCTTACGTACCTTTGCGCCACGACGCGGCCTCAAGTCGGCCTAATATCGTGGAAATTTCACCTTGTCATTTAAAAAAACAACAATAATTTTTTTTTATAAAATACTGTCGCACTGGCGGTATTCCATTTGTTATTTTACCATCTACTGACAGACAAAAGCTTTAAAAAAAACCCTATTTAAGACACCCAAACAACTAGACACTAGACAAATCAAATAAAAATACTTATATATTGAAAGTTGTTATATATAAATAAATATAACATAAGTTAAATTTATTATTTGTATTTATTATTCATACACATTTTTTTATTTTTTTTATTTATTCATACTCATGTACAATAGTAAACTGCATATAAAAATCACCTAACAAAAAATAACTGTGCAATAATAAATCTATTTTGTATATTAAACGATTAATAAAAATGTTATATCTCTCGACCTTAAAGCAATCAGCGTTCTATTTAATTAGAGAATGGATTAAATATTATATCATTATTATCTATGATACAATTCCGCAGTTCAAACTTTATTACCAGATTACAACAAGATTACGTCAATATCAGTTGATATTAGTAGTATTGTCGTTGTAGGTGTTGATTTATTATAGAGATATTTGTCAGCTTCACGCTGTATCCCGCACATAGCAGAGTACGCAGAAGGAACTTTGTGTTAAGACACTCCGTTCCTCACTGTTCGCCGAGTTCAGGAGGCATTGGGTGTTAAGTGGTGAAACTCAACGCCACGCTTTGCATCGATACCAGAGCGAAGAAATAATAATACAAATGTAAATAAATATTCCATTTCCTCGAGTGGGGATCGAACCCACAACCACTCGATTTTACAGTAATAAGTTGTAACAAGCGTATAAAAATTTCGACGTAGCTCGATGAGAATGTATGGCTTAGTGGTCAGAGCGCCTGGTCGGTTTCCAGGAGGCGCGGGTTCGAGTCCCGCTACGTTCAAAGTTTTATACGTTTTCTAAATAAGTATTGAAAATATCAATTTAAATAAATATTTCATTTCCTCGAGTGGGGATCGAACCCACAACAAGCCGCGTTTACAGTCACATACTTGTGCCTCTACGTCACGACTTATTAAGAAGAAGTAAGCTTTTACCGCATTTACATATTCTTTTAATATAAAAAAATTACCTAATCTTATAATTTCAGGCCCTGTTATAAAATAATTGATTATTATTTAAATTTCACATCATTTATAAAAAAAGATAGACTTGTAGGTTATCTATTTATATAATTATAATGTTGTACGCCCATGTTTGACATTCATTTGTTTCCTGCACTTAAAACTATGAAACGTCTATCCGGTGTGATATAGATATCACATTTGACGTGTATTGTTATTGGAAATGATCGATGTTTGTATTTTTTTTAGCTTAACATTGTACCCCGTGATCCCGCTGTATATATGAAGGGAACACAGAGGGATAGGTTCCCTCTGTTTTACCTTCATATATTGATACAGCTGATGTTAAGGAGTTTCTTAAGAGAGTGTCGTTCTCCAATTTGTAACCCATTTTGACATTCATAATGTCGATGAGTTGCGAAATTCAACGCCGAACTTTGTTTAATCACATCGAGGGAATTTAACAACGACAGAATATTCCCTGGGCGAGAATTTACTTTAATAATAATTTACAATATATACATATGTAATCTGAATTCACCAACATCTGAGAGCGATGGCGATGTTTTGTTACAATTTTTTATTTTCTTATTTTTAAAAAAAGTATCTGGTTAAGTTTAAAAGTTTTTCTTTTAATTTTAACTATAATTAGCACAAGTGTCAAGGCCATCGTGGAGCAGTGGCACAAGTGTGGTTGTAAGCGCGACGATTGCGGGTTCGATGCCCATTTGAGGGAATGAATAATTATTTATTAATATTTTCATTTGTTTGCTCCGGTAAGAGGCAGCAGTGTCCGGTAAGCAGTGTTGAGGTTTACCACTGAATGCCTTGAAAATTCGGCAGAAAGTAGAGAACGGAGACTTAACTGACTGACTGATAGCTGAAAAAATAAATAAAAAAATTAAACACAGTATCTACATTCAAAGGATAATTTTTAACGCTAAAAGCATTTAATAATTATATTTTAGTCAAGGTTTCTAAAAGCACTTGTTGGTTACAGCCATTGTTATTTAAGCACTTAGCTATAGAGCAATATACATAATATATATTCGAGGCCACGGCCAACCGAAACAGTAAAAAACAGTTTAAATAGTAATTTCTTCGCGAAATAGAGAAATCTGGATTTTTTTCTTATATAAAGAATTAACAGATTTTTTTAATAAATTTATATAACACATTTAAGCCAGGAAAATATTTTTGGTTTTTCAATGCGTATGTGAATAAAATTTTTGTCTGAAAACTATGCTTATATTATAGATATATTTTTTTATTTAAAAGGGGATCGTATAGGGCATGGCGCTATCGCACTGGGCTACGGTAGCCTTAAGTATTTTTTGTTGGAGGGCTTTATTTTTACTTGCTGTATTTACCTTGTGCTAGCAGCATGTTTCTTGGATTTTAAATAATAATAATAAATAAATAAAAAAAATAAATCAGCTTCACACTGTATTTCGCACATAGCAGGATAGGCAGATGGTACATGGGAACCTAGTATCAAATTCATTTTGTTCCTCACTTTCCGATGATATCAGTTGGCAATGCGTGTTGAGTGGCAGAGTCCAAATTATAAAACTCTTTAAGAATTCGGATGGATATATTAAATATTTTATTCTTCCGAGATGGAATCGAACTCACACCCGTCGCGTTTACATCGCAAAATATTTTGCATTACAATTCAAAATAAATTTGCATAGTTGCCTATATCTGGAACTAAGAAAAAAGCACTCCCGCGGCATGTAAAGCGGGAGAAATTGGAAATCGATGTGACTCAATCTAAGAAACGCCGTTAAAACTGAAACTTAAATATGAAAAAAATAATACTAACATACATTACTATTTATAAAAAATGCATACTTTCTATACAAATATTTGGAAATAAATAGTTCATACTTTTTTTCATATCGGTAAGATATTCTAGTCTCAAGCCGACCTACCTATAAACTTTGATAGTGGTCACTTGAACGACTTTTGATACTCAGTTGTTGTGTAATTGCAAATCAGAGACAACAAGTTGCATTTCTAGGAAGGCATTGTTTATATAAACGTATAGGTTTGGCAGAGAACTTTGAAGGCGACACGGCAGTGGCGTACGAATATTCTGTAATATAATGTAGTGCATTACTTTAAATCAGGGGTTCCCAACCTTTTCTTGATAAAGGACCACTGTTATATCATTCTTGGTAGCAGGGACCACTATGCATGTAGGTATAATAAAAATTAAATGTGATAATCAAACAGAAACTTCGCCTCACCGTCCCCAGTCATAAAATTAAAATCGTTACAGACCATATTTAGGCTTCTGCGGACCACTGTTTGGGAACCAGTGCTTTAAATAATATATTATCTTGCTTTAATGGAACATTTACTGAATAATTTTAGATATTAGAGTAATTTGATATTGTGCCAAACGTATTGTTACGTAAAAAAGAAACAAGATCTTTATTTTCTTTTTGATCAGTCAATATAATTATAATTATATTTTTTTTAAGTTTTTAATTGGATAAATTCCTATGAAATATTTAATATGTTCATTTCCTCATTCTGGCGACGAGGCAAACCGCGGTGTTGAATACCGCCATTCATCACGCAATGCCCCCAGGGCGGAAAGTGGGGAATGAAAGTTTCTTGATGACAATAGAGTGTAGACAGAGCGGGACACAGACGGCGACGACGTGTAAAGCTGAAAAAAGTATGTAAAGTAAAAGCTAAGATAATGTAATTTTTTTTTTATATATTGTCCATTTTATAAACAAAACTCGTTATAAAATCAAATAAATGTTTTAATCGCCAAATATTCTTGCTTTACTGTTAAGTGTCTTATAGTGTTATAATTGTCTAGATCACATATTTATGTATATTAGGAGCCTTTGAATATTAATTCGGTATATAGTCTCTCTCTCTATTTGACATATTTACAAGGTCAATTTTCCGAGAGTAAAAATGCATAATATTATATATATTTTTAGCCTCTCTTGGAAACGTTGGATAAAAGTATCTACTTAATTTTTCTTTTAATTTAAACTATAATTAACACCAGTGTAGAGGCCAACGTGGAGCAGTGGCACAAGCGTGATTGTAAGCGCGACGGTTGCGGGTTCGATGCCCACTAGAGGGAATGATGAATGATAAATGTTTATTAATATTTTCATTTGTTTGCTCCGATAAGAAGGCAATGCGAAGTGTTGAGGCTACCACTGAACACGCCATGCCTTGAAAATTCGGCAGAAAGTGGAGAACGGAGTGTCTTAATTGACTGACTGATAAGCTGAAAAAATAAATAAAAAAATTAAACACAGCATCTACATATAATGTTGATATATTTTTAGCCCCTCTTGGAAACGTTAAACATTTTTTTTTAAGTTATTCCGAATATTTTTCTATTTTTATTGTGTTTAAAAAAATTAAAAATATGTATGTTATCTTTGCTTCTTTATCTTCGCATAATAATAACAATATTAAATATTATCAAAGAGTAAATATAAACGCTGAAGTACCAAATGAAAATATTAAATAAGAAATCATTTGTCGCCTAGTATGATTATAGTCTTATGCAAAATTATTTATGATACGCTTTTATTTCATTACATAATTATGTAGTCATTCTGAAAAATATGATTTCTTATATTAAAATTAAAAAAATAAATACATTGAGGCCAGTCGTGGTGTAGGGGCAAAAGCGTGTGGCTGTAAACGCGACAGGTTGTTACGTTTCCCTCTAGAGGAAACCGACTGGTTGTGGGTACGATCCCCCCTCGAGGAGATGAAATATTTACTTAAATTAATATTTCCATTTTTTGGCTTTGGTGTCGAGGCAAAGCGCAGCGTTGAGTTCTGCCACTCAACACGCAATGCCTCCAGAATTCGGCAGAAAACGGAGTGTCTCCCTCTGCCTACCCTGCCGTGTGCGGGATACAGCGTGAAGCTGATTTATTTTTTTATTTATTTATTATTACTATTTAAAATCCAAGAAGCATGCTGCTAACACAACGTAGATACAGCAAGTAAAAATAAAGCAGTCCAACAAGTACCGCAACAGTTTGCCACTAGCGATTGTAAAGTTGACAGGATAGTTATTTATTCGAATGAATGCCGCCAGTATCGATTTTATCATTACCGAATTTACATTCTAAAAGTAGAGCTACGTTCCGATCGGTTATTTTGTTCTATTTTGCCTCGGGCTGATATCGAATACGGAGGGATAGTTCTGATACTTGAAGGAAGGAAATACAAAAAATATTGCTTCTTGTTAAATATTATATATTCTTATTCTTCAAATATTAAGAGATCAGTTGTGGTGCAGTGACACAAAGTATAACTGTAAACGCGACAGGTTGTGGGTTCGATTTTAACCCGAGGAAATATTTAATGTTTCCATTTTCTTGAGTCGTGTTGAGTTCTGTCACTCAACAACTCCAGAAGTCGGTGGAAAATGGGTATGTCTTAATACTAGGTTCCCTCTGCCTACCCTAATATGTACGGGATACAGCGTGACGCTTTAAAAATATTATGTTACATACTTCAAGATATTTTGAGCTATCTTGTTTCTACAAAATGTCTTTCATAACATGTTTACTGTTTAAGACATCTTAATCGTGGTCGTTACCGGAGTTAATACCGCTGTTGTAAATTCGAATCCGAAAAGTAGTTTTTATTAAAAAAAAATCATAAATCAGCTTCACACTGTATCCCGCACATAGCAGGGTAGGCAGAGGGAACCTAGTGTTGAGACATCCCCATTTTCCGTCAAATTCTGGAGGCATTGCATGTTGAGTGGCAGAAATCTACGCCGCGCTCTGCTTGAACACCAGAGCGAAGAAATGGAAATATAAATTTAAATAAATATTTCATCTCCTCAAGTGGGGATCGAACCCATAACCAGTCGATTTACTGTTAAACTTTGTATTAATATGTTTTTTTTTTAGTTTCATTTAACACAACGACAAGACTATACAAGCTCTGTGACCATTTTACAACATTTATTGAGTAACTATAGTTGGCTACAACCAAAACCGTGTAAGGGCACAATCGATACGAATCTCAGTTTAATTGTAATTTCAATTCAAATATAAACAGATTTATATTTTATTGTTATTCGATTAGTTTGTTTTGCTCCGTGATGGCCCATTATTTTGAATCTTTTAAATGCTTCTATTGCTATTAGAGATACTTAAGTTTAGTAAAAAATTGAGAAATAGAAAAGGACCATATTGTAAATTTTAATTTATTTCGTTTCAATTTCCATACAATCGATGTTAATATAATAAAACTTTTTAGTTTGTTAGTTAATTGTGCTAATCTTAGGCAATACTGGTTCAATTTAAATAATTATTTTTATACTGCACAGTTCCTTAATCGAGATATGCTATAGGCTATATTACATCACGTTAATCGTTTTGATGTAATCCACTGTACTTATCGGCATTTCAGTTACCTTACCCCGTATTTATAAATAGCTCTCAATTTTAATCAAGCAGTCACGAGAGCAGTCGTGAGATACAAATTTAATTAATAAATAAAATAAAATAAATAAATCAGTTTCAAGCTGTATTCCTCACACAGCAGGGTAGGCAGAGGGAACCTAGCGTTAAGACACTCCGTTCCCCACTTTCTGCCGAATTCTGAAGGCATTGCGTGTTGAGTGGCGGAACTCAACGTCGCACTTTGCTTTTAGACCAGAGTCGCATTTAGTCACACACTTGTGCTCCTGCATCACGACTGGCTTCTAGCTTATATTAAAAATATCAGCTTCACGCTGTATCCCGAACGCAAAAGGGTAGGCAGAGGAAACATAGTGATAAGACACTCCATTCCCCACTTTCCGCCGAATTTTTTGAGACAATACGTGATAAGTGGCGGAACTCAACAAAATAAAGATCTCAAAAATATGAAAATAGTAAGAATTAAGAAATAATAATAATTTTTTTTTATAGAAAAGGACAAGGCAAACGAGCGTGCGGGTCACCTGATGGTAAGTAACTACCGACGCCCACGACCCCGTGCAACACCAGAGGAGGTACAGGTGCGTTGCCGGCCTTTAAGGTGGGTTGGGCGCCGGAGCCCGGCATTACCTGATGCGAAACGCAGTGGCATAAAGTCACTACTTCACGCCGGTTTTAAATGCCGGGGGTGGTAATCATCCGGTCGAGTCTGCCTGACTCTACCACACGTACTTTGGTCGCCTCTTACGACACCACCAGTACCAGGATGATCCTATTCTAGGCCGGGATCACACGGCAAGAATTCATTCCGAATTCTCGAGTGGGGATCGAACCCACAACCGTCGCGTTTCAGTCACACCCTTGTGGCCTTGAGCTTATATAATGGATATAAAATTTCTTAACACATTAAATATTACAATATAAACTTATTAACTAACTAACTGACTTACTCATATCATAGAAATTCTGTAAACAAATACACTAGCATATAACTTTATACCTTATTTTATAATACCTAAGCTAAGAACAGATACCTAACGATTTTAATTAGCTACGAGTCTATTAGAATTATTGTAATGCTTAGAGAATGTTTGCACACAGTAGGTGTTCGTTGACCGTAATTTAAATAATATGTAACAATGTGAGCTTATTTTACACCTAATTGTACTAAAACTTGAAGTAATACTCTGAACTGAGACCTCCATGGGATTAGAACTAGGTACCTAGGCTGAAAATTGCCGATTGATTACAAAGATTTGATAAAAATTTACCTTATTAGAAAACTGTAAGTTATAAATTATTATTATTTTAATTTTATCGACATTTAATATGATTTAGGATTGTAAAGTTTGTAGTTTAAACTTTAAAATTAAATATGTTTGAAAATACTTAGATTAGGAGACTCAATCGATTTGAATGCAATTTTCCATTTGTTTTACTGCAACTTTTACTAACATTTAGTGGTAGTTCATAAATAAAAAAGTTATGTAAGAGTTGAAACGACAATATTGTGACAAAATAAGTGTTTTATTGGATTGGCTGAAGCTTTATTTTTCAATGTTTGGATATTATCTTTAAATTATAATGTACACGAAAGTAATTCGGATGAGAAAATTATATCTTTAAATAACGTACATTATATAACATTAATAATAACGTAGGAGATATTTAAAGACAAATAATATATATTATGCTATACTATACATTTATAAAAGTTCTATGAATCGTTTATTCACCTCATACCTATTGGTGATCGTATCCGCCTTTTTTTTATTTGTTAATCTGTGTCACTTCCAAGTTAAATATGTTAAAAATGCTTTCGACCGTGTCCAATATACCTAGATTTATAATGTACAATTGTTAAGAAATCATTAATAATAATAATAGCTCCTCGTGATGGTGAAACCGGTGCACACCTCTCTACATCCTTAGCCGACCACGCCGATGTTGCCCCCAAGGCACTAAGCCGCTTTGTGGGGGCCCATCTAGTGGGAAGCGAGTCACCGTCTGCCAACCATTCAATTTGAGACTTATTGTAAAGGCGGACGTCCGTTAGTCTCACTCAATAGCCCAGTAACCAGTCCAACCAAATCCCATTCCATAGTCCTAGTTTAGATTTCCACATTTTCCATAGTTCCTACGCATTAACCGGTGACCATCTCTGGGCAATTATCTGTGGTTACCCAAAGATGGATCCCGGCTGCTGCGTCACAGTAAAACATTTGTATATTCTCTAAGGGGCCTCTACGTGTTGGACCTGTGTCCCCACGTAAGCCTTCCAAAGGACCGGGTTCTTTTGAATCCGTGAATTATGAAAGAGAAACATAATAATAATAATATAGATGTTGATACTAATTTAATAATAATAAAGTGATTAGTCACTACGAAATTTCCAGCCACAGTTAACGTAATTTGAACAGAATTTATATAATTTTAACGCAACTAAGATGTAATTCAAGACTCGTATTCATTGAAGTGAAGTAAAGTATCACCATTTGTAACTAAGAAGCAAAAAATATCTCAATTAAAAAGTAATCATGACTCACATAATGCCTTATTATTTTATACTTCATAAAAGTAATATTCATTCAATTAATTTTTAGGGTTGCTTTTAAGGAAAATAGGAACTCTTATAAGATCACTTTGTTGTCTGTCCATCTGTCAAGAGTCTTTATCTCAAGAACGCTCGTCTGTCTGTCAAGAGCCTTTATCTCAGAAACGCTTGGAGATTTTGAGTTTAAGCCATAAACTCAGATCTACAGTCTCTTGATTTCCCGAAAAAATCACATTTCTACATTTATTTTAAAAAAAGATATGGCCGTGTATATCGCAAAAAACACGTATTTCGACACTATAAAACTAAAAAAGTTAAAGAAGCTAAAAAAATTTAATTATACACAACTAAAAATCAAACACAACATAGATAATAATAATAAAATAAGAAACATACTGATTTTTTGTTTACTTTGATTTATAGTATAAATGCTTGTATTGAAATAATAATACCTTTATTTCCTTAATTCCACTATTCTAAAAGTAAAAGTGTGACCACCTGTCCTAAACGACTCTACATATTTTACCTCATCCTAAATACATCTATTTTCTTCCACCATATTTTAAATAAATAAATAAATTAGCTTCACGCTGTATCCCGCATACAGCAGGGTAGGCAGAAGGAACCTAGTGTTAAGACACTCCGTTCCCCACTTTCTGCCGAATTCTGGAGGCACTGCGTGTTAAGTGGCAGAACTCAACGCCGCACTTAACCTCGACACCAGAGCGAAGAAATGGAAATATAAATTTAAGTAAATATTTCATCTCCTCGAGTGGGGATCGAACCCACAACCAGTCGGTTTTGCAGTCACACCTCGTGTCGCTGCGCCACGACCGGCCTCATATTTTAAATATTTTCTTTTATACTATTGCATTTAATAATATATATTGTAACATCCGCCTCCTATAACAGACATTAGCTTTGCAAATATATTTAAACATATTCCACATCTAACCTCCTACTCTACTAAGTACTTGCATCACTTTACCTGCTGGTAACGGAAATATTAATTCAATAATTTCCAAAGCTTGAAGGACTTCGTAAAGGAAGTGGAAGTCAAGTTCGAGCTCGATGTAGGCGTGACGTAACCTATACTTTTACTCTTACTTGTAAAACACACGATAAAATAATACCTTAACTAAAATGTTAATTATTATTTAAACTGATAGTATAAAATTAAATTGTTGAATTACGTAAAATATAGGAAATAATGCTTTATTACTCTATACGACTTATTTGATTAGTTTGTGGCCGTTGTGGTGCAGCGGCACAGTGTGACTGTTAACGCGATGGTAATAGGTTTGATGCCCACTTTTAGGGAACTGAATTATTTATATTTTCTCGCTCTGGTAACAAGACTAATCGCAGCGTTAACCTTCGCCACTTAACGGAGTCTCTTGTCTATATATACGAGTTATGTCTATATGTGGGATACACCGTGACTATATCCGTGTAATAATCTAAAACAATTAATACTAAATAAACAGCGTTAAAAATCATTATTTTATATCCTGCTTGTCCTGACAAGGACATATTTTTGATGACATGGAAATATCTTTAACCTGACGTCCTTGCTTTATGCTGTCATCAGATTCAAACAAGTGCAAATAGACGAATCGGACTGCAGAAGTTAAGAAGGTTAAAATAAATTCGTAAATTTTTGTATTATTACAATCATAAAAATCATCTATTAGTTATTAATGTAGGTTTTTTAAATTATCTTTCTTTATGCATATGTTCCTAGTTTATAGTAAGCGAATATACAGGATGGAATCGTCTGCGCTCCTTCTACGAGAGCAGCATATAAAATAAAATATTTCAAACCCATACCTTAAAAAATTAATAAAGATTCGTCAGTAGTTTGGAGCTGGGCTGTTTTTTTCATTTTACGATTTTTATCCGTACTGTATTACGGGTGATGTAGTTATGAATATAAACCAATAACACCCAATACTACAAAAATACTACTAAACTTCAGTCACAGAACTTTTCATTCACAACATACATACTAGAACGAGAAAGAAATATCTTTCAATAGTATTATCTATCAATAGTATTATTTTAAACAATTACTTATTTCTATATATAATAAACCTTAACTACGTTCAACTTTGCCGTCAATACCTACGATTCGATTTCGTGAATGAGGCATGTGCGGCGGTTTCCCTTTGATAGGTTTGTATCTGTGTGCGTCATAAATGGCGTTTAATTTTACAACGATATTTTTTTTTTATTTATTTTGCTTAAAACCACTTTTTCATTTTGGGCAAACTTTCTTTTGTTTTAATTGTATTTTGACTTTTATAGAGTAGTTAAAACTATACTTTCATTTAGAGTGGTGATGACAAAACACTCAATATTTTGGTACGGTCTGTTTGTCTAGATGTCTAATCTCAGTTTTTCCAATTTTGTACGTGATCGCATGATTTATGCTGTATACAGTCTGCTACCTTTGCTTCGGCATTTGGCAACAGTAGGTTTTTTAACACGTTGTATATTTTATCTTTATTTTCAAGAAAAAACCTTTTATAAATTTTAAAAACATTTATTTAATGTTAATATGTACTCATGATAAATATTAAAACCATTTTGAAATATATATTTTTTTATTCTTACGCATCGTCTTATCTTGCTTTGTACCCATTTCAGAAACTCCGGATTATATTTGAAAAATTATACATATTGTATGTTATAAGTCCCCTAAATTAAAAATCATTTTTTACACAATTATACGTATGTGCAGTTAGACAGGTAGACTCCTAACACTTACCATAGCTGTATAGCAAAAAAAAGGTGCCAAAAAATATTGCCAAAAGATTCATATGTTTCTTATCACACGATACATACCTATCTATCTATATCTATATTGTAGCCCTAACTAAGATTACTCATGAGTTTTAAGGAACGGCAAAAGCAAACGCAAATGGATTAGCAACCTAATGAACTATTATTTAGTACTAAATCGAAATTTCAAAGCGTTTATTAATGATCGCACTGCCCACGTAATGGAAGACCTTGGTTGTAGATTGATTTAACAGAATTACACCATGAAGTTTCCATAACAATTAGTTGTTATTTAAATATAGATATTATTATGAGCTGGTGTCATGGAAGTCACGATGGTATACTTAAATATGTAGGTTATTTTTTTATTTTCTGCATATCGCGTTTGTAGAGAGATTGTTTAATTTTTTTTTTTTGTTTTTAGCCTTATGCCGTTTCCCATATCTATAATTCTCAGCCCAGTATCGGAGATATAGCGTGTTGAGAAGACGGACTCATGGTTTATGTAATTTTATTTTATTAATAAAAAAAAATTAGATTATCATCCGATATTTTTTTTCAGCTTCACGCTGTATCCTGCACACTTTAGGGTAAGCAGAGAGAATCTAGTTTTAAGACACGCCATTCTCCGCATTTCGCCGAATTCTATAGGCACTCAACGCCGCTGTTTGCCTCGACACCAGAGCGAAAAAATGGAAATATAAAGTTTAAAAAAAAAGCTTAACGCTGTGTCTCGCACACTGCAGGGTAGGCAGAGGGACCTCAGTGTTAAGACACTCCGTTCCCCACTTTCTGCCGAATTCTGGAGGCACTGCATGTTGGGTGGCAGAACTCAACGTCGCGCTTGTCCTCGACACCAGAGTGAAGAAATGGAAATATAAATTTAAATAAATATTTCATCTCCTCGAGTGGGGATCGAACCCACAACCAGTCGATTTTACAGTCACACTTTGTGCCGCTGCGCCACGGCTGGCCTTTATATCATTCGACAATGTTCATAATTATTCATTATATAAAATTTACATATATATTTAAAGATCCAGATAAATGTTTCGTCGTTATAATTGAAATTCAGATTAAAGAATATTTTTAACAGCTTTTTATTGACAATAGTTTGTAATTGTTGATAAAAATTGGTTGTGCACTATACAAAGAATTGACGTAACCTCTTTAAGTAAAGAATTCATTGTTATTTTATAGAAATATTTAGTTAATTGGTTTTCTAAACGCGTGACTTTATTAATTTTAAGATACACAAAAGTTAACAAAATGAGGCAGAGTAATAAAAGCAAAAAAAATATATAAATTATTAAAATATAATAGATATTTAATGCGAATAAATTTAGCAAACGAAAACGTTTCAAAAGTTGGCTATTTTTTGCAAGTCCAGATTATTGTAGATCATTCTAATTAATCAAATAATTAATCAGCTTCACGCTGTATCCCGCAGCAGGGTAGGCAGAGGAAACCTAGTGTTAAGACACTCCGTTCCCCACTTTCTGCCGAATTCTGGAGGCATTGCGTGTTGAATGGCAGAACTCAACGCCGCGCTTAGCCTCGGCACCAGAGCGAAGAAATGGAAATATAAATTTAAGTAAATATTTCACATCTCGAGTGGGGATCGAACCCACAACCAGTCGATTTTACAGTCACACTTCGTGCCCCTGCGCCACGACTGGCCTAGATCATTCTACATTATTAAATATAGATTTAAAAATTTTCATTAGATTAAATGTGTATTTTAACATTAACAATAGCGTCTAGGATAAATAGTCGTTCGTTTGATGAAATGAATAATCACTTAACTTAAGATTAATATTTTAAATATATAATTACAAATACTTACTTAAACGGAATTTAGATATTTTTTTGTTTCACACTAGACAGCCATCAGGGACCCTAGTGTCAAGGCCTTCTCTACTCACCGCCTGAATTGCGTTTTCGATTGGCGGAACATTATGCTACATTTTTAATCGACTTCTGTAAGAAAAGCAGGTTATCAATTGGACTGTATGTTCTTAATGTTTTATTCAGAAGTTTTGACTGGAATCAATTTTTATGATTTTTTTAAATTGAAAGCTAGTGCGGGAAGTACTAGCTTGTATGTTCTCCTTTTTTTTGGTCCATTTCTGATAATGGTATCTATGAGAAAATCACATAAGTGTTAAATGTGTATTAAGTATGTGCGCGACAGATGAATGAATAACTCAGTATCACGGCAACCGATTCCGATAATTGTATGTTGAAATTTTGGTTAAGTTCTGATTATGGGATCCGGTTGAAATCGTATAATCGTTTTTTTTTTTGTAAAAAATATAATTGTACTATAATAGTTAAGGAAAAACTGTTAAAATTTGAACTGAGATCTCTCATCGTTGCATTTCTTCTCCACAAATTTCAAAAAAGAGGACGTTCTCATTTTCAACCGACTTCAAAAAAGGAAGAGGTTCACATTTTACCCGAATATTTTTTATGTATGTTCTTGTCAATATGCCAAAATGTTAGTATGGACAAAAATAATATCTTATAAAAATTGAAGTTTTACATAGGATACATACACTACCTACTCGTTTGAGAAGCATCCTTAGAAGGTCCATCACTTAAAATCGTAAAATAAATTAATTTTTAACAAAAAAACAACCGACTTTAAACAATACACTAAAAAGTGAAAAATAAATTTACTTAACATAAAGTAAAACGTACTTTGATTTTGTTAAACCAAAATAATTAAAAAAGGATTTTATCATATTGAAGTCGGTGCCAAGTAAAACAAACAGTCTTAGTAATTCGATATTGTAGTAAGGTTCTTGTAGCTTGACACCGACTTCAAAATTATAAAATCTTTTTTTAATTATTTTTATATAAAAAAATGTTTACTTTTTAGTTCCTTATTTGAAGTCGGTTTTTTTTGTTAACAATTAATATTGTACCAAGTGGTGAAATTAAAATAATTAATAAATTATTCAAATATTTCATCAATTATTTTCATTGAGTGAAAATGAAACCTATAACTATCACGCTTGTAGTCGGACATTGCCACGGGACCCTAACTATATAATATGAAGTTATTACCAGTAGAAGTTTTAACATAAATTTGGTACTCCAGTTTTAAAATAACGGTAATCAGAAAATAAATTAAAATTTCAGGTAAAATTGCGTCCGTGGTTAAAAAAAATGGTTTACAAACAGTAATTATTACAACACAGTTAAATATATTGACTGTGCCACGATTTTATCAAGGTCCGTGACAACGCCCGACTTTACACTCACTTTTGGTTAATGACCATATCACGTGGTCAAAGATATAATGATTTATACAGCTGTAAGCGGACTGAAAGATGGATTTAAAGTTCAAATATTTTTGCACTGGCAACACTGCTTAATAATTTAAAAAAGATGGTTTTTTTTGTGCTTATTAATATATGTACATGTAGATTACTTAGCCGAAAAAAATATTAATAACTAGCTATTATCTGCGGCTTCGGTCCCTTCGTGGTCAAATGGAACTACTATATATTCATTGTATTGAAATAAGATACATTCAGAGCCAAGGTACTGTGGATAACATCCAAACGATGGACGTAATGTACTTTATATTTTTTTGTAAATGGGCTGTCCTACAGAAAAATATTTACTTATTTAGAAAACGTATAAAAAATTGAACGTAGCGGGACTCGAACCCGTGTGTGGAATAACATTTTAAAAAATATTAAAAAAGACAAATATTTTTTCAAATCGAATAAGTAGTGCCTAGGATAAGCTAATTCGAACAAACTCTTCCACTGTATATTTTTTAGCTTCATATAGCAGGGTAGGCAGAGGGAACCTTAGAACCCACAACCTGTCACGTTTTTAGTCGCGCGCTTGTGCCCCTACGCCGCGTCAGGCCTCTTTGATCTGTTTAGTATGAAAATCATATACATTTTATTAATTAGTTATTTAATTGTGATTTTTATTTTAGTGTCATATATATTAAATATAAAATACGTAATTTACATAATTCAGCAATTAAAACATTAAAAGGTTATTTCTGCATGCTGTATTATTAGACCTTTAACAGAGAGGTCATTAGTAAAAGCAATTCACACTATTATTACTCAAAAATGCGATTATGATAATTTTTGAAAATTTAAAGGCAATAGTATAAATTCTTTTATTAAAAATAGAATATATGAAGCTAATTTTATTAATAAATAAATTAATACATTTTTTCACAAAATTCATTATATTGAAAAGTCGCTGATTTTTTAAATTTTTATTTTTGGCCATTGCTTTAACAGTTTACTTAACCTGAACTATATTGAATAAAAAGTAAATTAAATTAAATCAGCTTTACGCTGTATCACCCCGCACACATCAGGGTAGGCAGAGGGAGCCTAGTGTTAAGACACTCCGTTCCCCACTTTCCGCCGAGTTCTGGAGGCAGCGCGTGTTGTGTGACGGAACTCAACGCCGCACTTTGCCTCGACACCAGAGCGAAGACATGAAAATATAAATGTAAATAAATATTTTATTTCGTCTCGTGGGGATCGAACCTACAACCAGTCGATATTTGTGCCCCTGCGCCACGACTGGTCTAATTATATAATGTATATTAATAATTTGATCAAGGGTTATGGTAGATTTGATCTAAACTACCCTACTTTGACGAAATTTAACTTTAATAATTTTGAGTAGCAAAAGTCAAATTGTCGAGTATTTTGTGAAATTATTACAGTGTTGACAGACAAATCACAGTGGCCATCGATAATATTGACCACCTCCAGTGAAACGTCACTGTCATCGGATGCCATCCTGAGTTCGTTAGGGGCTATTAATTATTTTTTTATACATTTTCTATGAACTTATTCCTGTCTGCGTAAGTGACGATACCGTGTGCTTTGTGTGTGAATGAACTTAAATTGGTTTTTTTATTCAATTGGCTGAAACTTTACTTTTAATATAGGTATAGATATTTTGTTAAAATTATTTTATTGTTAGAAAACTAAAAAAATGCAAAAAGCCGCAAGCGGATCGCTACTAAAATAATATTTAATGTGAAATATTCATTAAAATTTTTGGCACTCATTATTTATAATATATGTAAAATATTTCAAACTCTTCTATTATTAACTGAATGATACGCAAAGTGAAATCGACGCGGCGCAGAACGCTAAAATTTTTAATGTAGGTTCCTCAATGAGTGTAAAGGAGCACTAAGAGAAAATTTAAACGAGAAAACAGGATTTTACCTTTTATTATTCACGCAAACACGTAAAGTTGTAAACTACGACTCGCTTATAATGTAATATTCAATAAATATTACGTGTATATTGATTAGCAAAAGTTAGCAACTAGGATAAGTAGGGGCGTGGACCGCTGGCCTCCGATCTTTGATACTGTCCTCGTGATTTATATTTAAGATTAATTGATTTCATTAGGTAGATTTAGTAAAACACGACTTATATCCATATTTGAAGTTTCTAACAAAGTTTTTATATATATGTAAGTAATCCAATATAAAGCTGTATACTGTTTTATGCTTCAATAGTGGTACAGATTCGTACTAAGCTTCCACATAGAGGAAAAATACAATAACTCAGAATTAATTAGTTAAAGAGCGAAAATTCCAAGTATATGTAGTAAAAGAACAGTTTTTATTTTTTCACATATAAGGGCCGGCAGAAAGATTATCGCCGCGCTGAGTCTCTTTTGTCTTGAAATATTTATCTTTAAAATATTTTATATTATTAAATATTTTATTTCTTTTGTTACCAGAACCGGAATGGATATAAAGCTTTATTCTTGATTAAAAACCAATTTTTATGGGCACTTAGTTAAATTACTTAAAAAAAACTAAACTAACTAAACTTTCTAAATATGTAATCTGTTTTTTTTCTCAGCTATATATAGTCAAGTATATATGTCAAGACACTGTTCTCCAATTTCCGCTGTGTAGACATTCTATGTTAAGCGGCGGAACTCAACACCGCGCTTTAAATTTAAGAGCGACGGAATGAAAATTATACATTTCCTGAAATGTGAATCGAACCTGTAACCATCGCGCTAAAACAAAACGCTATCCTATTAAATCACGATCGCCTCACATAATAACTATGTAAGTTATAACAAAGTTAAAATTACCGCCACATAAGAGTTAACTTGACGGTGAAATATTATATTATAAACCTTTATAAACTTTAGGCCAGTCGTGGCGTAGGGGCACAAAGTGTGACTGTATCGACTACTAAATCGACTGGTTGTGGGTTCGATCCCCACTCGAGAAAATAAAATATTTATTTACATTAAAATTTTCATTTCTTCGCTCTAGTGTCGAGGCAAAGCGCGGCGTTGAATTCCGCCACACAACACGTAATGCCTCCAGAACTCGGCGGAAAGTGGGGAACGGAGTGTTTTGACACTAGGCTCCTTCTGCCTACCCTACTGTGTGCGGGATAAAGCGTGAAGCTAATTTAATTTGATTTATAGGCTTTAAATTTGAAATTATCTATCAAATGCTGTAATGGAATAAGAAAAATACTTTGAATTTGTTACAAGCCAAATTACTAGTAAGTGAGGCTTAAAATAAATTATAGGGTCGTTAACAACTTTAGATTATATTAAGACATTATTTATAATTATCTGATTTATGGGGCTAATGTATAATATCATTTTCTGTTAAACTCAACACCGGAAAGAAGCCGTCGTTCCGCATTGGGACCATGTCTCACTGACGCGATGGTTGTTGATTCGATGTCTTCTCCTTAGTACAATTGATTGTTTTTATTTTCTGCTCCGGTATACAAAACGCGGCGTTAAGTTTCATCATTCAACTCGCAATGTCCCGATCACGGTGCATTGTGGGTAATGAAGTGTCTTAATTCTTAATCCTATGTGCCCTCTTCCTACTCTGTTAAGCGGGAAAAGGCGTAAAGTAGCTTTTGTGTGCACCTATAGTACATATAACAATATCGTTGTTTTGTTATATTTAAACCAAAAAGAGTAATTGTATACATTAATTATACAACAACAGCGAAGAACAGAATAAGAAATCATTTGGTTATTTACTTCTTAATAGTCCAAGGCCTCCAGATCATTCCGATGGCTCAATCATCCTTCCAGACAGAGATATACCTTTAGTTAGCGCTACCTCTGAAAGGGCCCCACTTTCAAGTTAGTAAGTACGCATACCATGTTAACTATGAATCCATAAAATTTTGAGCTTTGTTAAAATGACGTAGGTCTGGGGACCCTGGGATCTCAATCTATAAGGGAACATATAAAAATAGTCGTAAGCGCTCTGACCACTAAAGAATATGTTCTCATCAATCATCTCATCGTTGATATTCTTATAGTTAAAACTTATTTACGTCTCAATTTTTTTTAAAGTTTTTATAGTAAGGTGGACTTATGTCCGTATGTGTATGTAGATCTGTTTCAAAGTATCATTGTCAGAAACGTTAAAATGTGATTTTGTATAATTAATTTAAAAAAAATAAGTCCCGCGGAGATTCTTGCGCCGGTTCTTCTCAGGTCTGAGGCATTAACTTTAGTGAACTGGTGGTAAATTATTTGACGTTAAAAAAATGAAGCATGTATCTTCTTATTTTGAATAAAATTATTTGACTTTGACTTTGTCCATCTTCCGTTCAACGGACGTTTAGCACATAAGTCATTTGTCGAAGTCAATTTGACAAACTTATTGTTACTCGACTTAATGAAATCGATAGTATAGGAATGTGATACAATGACTTTGAATTTATTCACATTTATTTATAGTGACAGATTTCTCCTCTCTCTTGCGCCACGACAACCTCCAACTACCCGCTTGTCTACAAAATATAAATACATCTACAATAAATATGTGGACATATGACATAATATTTTGCTTTTCTTTATCATTTATTATAGAAAAATTACATACAAAAAATCTCAATGTTATTTAATTTTATCGTGAACTACTCATAAATTTTAATAATCGCTGACTTAAAAGACACCGTGAACCAAATAAGGTGGATATTACATACACAGTATTTTTTTTTTTCAAGTATAAATAAATATTCATTACAGAATAAATTATATACCGGCGTGTAAGTAATTCGTATATATCCTTTAGCTTTAATTAACTTAGCTGATAGGTACCTTTTTATCATAAATTCTTATTATGTTACCGCACTAATTTTAAATCGGACATTTAAATCCAAATATTAAAAACTACAATTGAAAAAGTTAAAATAAACGCACGATTTGAAAGTTATTTTTTGTATTAATATACCAATTTGTTCCTTGATTATGTTAGCGGCGTTAAGTTCCGCCACTCAACGCGGTTCGTAGGATTTTTTTTAAATATGAATTCTCTTACAATTCTCTTATCAATTCTTTCCTATTGAGTCTGCATGTTAACTCAGTACTCTAAGGAATGCAGAAACTACCTGTTACTTCAACCTAATACGTAATTTTAGCAAGTTTAACATTATTTAGAAAATATTATAAATCACGATTTAGGACATTTAGAACCTATCGTAAAAATATGGTATTTAAGGAAGGAAGGACGTTATTCTATCAGCTTCATACTTTTTTTCTTTCTAGAGAACTCTCCGTTTTCGTCTTTCTGCTAGAATCATAGATGGTGTGTATCGAGCGGCGAAACTTAGTACTGCACTTTATTTTTTCAGAATTCAGTTTAAACTCTTAATCATATATTTAAAATTATTATATTATACAATACATTTCTCTGTAAATTGGTTTATTTAATTTATATCTTGTACGCAGATTATATGCTTAATTTGCTTCAAAAATGTCGTTGGGGCAAGCACAGGCACGCGAGTAATTAAAGTGCTCACTGATCACAATCTCAGTGAAGCTTAAAAGAGTAAAGCATGCTACTATAAAATAGGATTAACATATTTTAATCTAGATGAAACACTAGATTAGTTTAAATAAATTAAATTATTTTAATTACTTCTATGTGTCGCTAGGCCGTCGTGGCGCAGTGGCTGCCCCACTGACATGACTATATGACAAATACACACGGAAAGATTGGAATTCGAACGTTTGGTTCGAACATTCCCGCTATGAAGGAAAGGTGAAGAATGTTATAGGTTAGATAAAATGTAGTAAAGCATTCCGCTGTTTAGAAGGCAATATTAAACTAAAATTTTAAAACAAATTGACTATCATTAGGTCTTATATTTTACCTGTATTGCAATACGTAAAAAAAACAGAGAAAAGAGGCCACTCGTGGGGAGGAGCAGTGCGAGGAGAATATGTGACTGTAAATTCGACTGGTTGTGGGTTCGATCCCAACTCGAGGAAATATTCACTTAAATTTATATTTCCATTTTCTTCGCTCTGATATCTAGGCAAAGCACGGGGTTGAGTTCCGCCTCTTCCAAAATTCGGCAGAAAGTGGGGAACGGAGTGTTTTCGCACTAGGCACCCTCTTTATACCCTGCCGGAATACAGCGACGAAGCTGATTTATTTGATTTATTTTAACGGATATAATATATATGTACCTATATTTTTATTACTCAAAATAAAAATATTTCAATAACCTGTCCGACGGAAATATATAAAGATAAAAACTTCAAATTCCAGAAACGTACATTTCGCTTCTCACGATCTGACTTCTCAACATTTTTCACATTCACCTTCGAAAATTTCCCAATAACTTGAAACGTGAAACAGTAGGCTCACTTTTCGAGTAATAGTATAGACATTCATTGATAAATTTAAATAATTCAATATTGCGCAGTACGTTCTGATAAACCTACAATAATTGTGCCATGTACGGCTGCGCTCGCGCAATACGAAACTAGCTTGTTTCACTGATCTATATAATGTCGTTTATTTTTATTCGTAATGGCTCAGTTTTCAGTAGTATATAATTTTAAATATTTGTGCATCATATCGTATAATTTAAAATTTCGTAAGGCATTCTTTTTATATAGGTTTTGCAAAAGAGTAAACGCTATGCTAACGCTGATTGATAGTTTAGTTTCTTTTTTATGAAGTGTCAGTAAATTTTTGTGTTTTTTTTATATTTTTGTATTTAAATATTGTGTTTTTTTTATTTTAAAAGACATTGTGTAAAAGAATATAAATATATTATTTTGTTTTTTTAAGTACAAAAATGTCAAAAAAATATTATTAATACCTTGACATGTTCCGCTTCAAAAATTTAAAATATTTTGGTTTATGTCGTGTAAAAGTATAAAAAGAACGATCGTAAATTATGTTGTAAAAATTTGCTCTTATTTTTTTTCCTCTTATATAACACTTGTCAAGCAATCTTTCCATATAAATTTATTAGCATTGGTGGTAAATGGATAATTTATTATTTTAAAAACGATATTTACTAAATTTTAAAAATAAACGAAAAGGTTAAAATTAATTAAACAACACATAATATATTAGTAAGACCTTTACTCAGTTTTAAAANATGCACCCAGGTCTTCCCCTCCTCGCATTGATTTGGCGTACATACTCAGCCTGGTAGCCGAGCTGTGCAAGCGCCTCAGTGATGTCTTCCGGGGCGGTGGTGGCTGGAAGTCCTCGGATGGCTACCTTTCTGCTCATCTCTGAAGGGAGAGCGTAAGTAAACCAGGAGATGGTTTCTGTCTTCTCGAGCTCAGAGAGATAACGCTGAATTACGCGGTATTCATTCTCTGAGCTCGGGGTGAATCGTACTCCTCTTCCAAAGGGGCGCGCGTTGGGAGCCTGGCCCAGTCTGTCCCTCAATATCTTGAAGTGATGTGCCCAGTTGGGCAAAACCTCCACGATTAGTGGGGGGAATCGAGGTTTCGGGGGTGGTGCTGGTGGTGTAGGTGCCGCAGAGGCCTGGGAGGCGGTTGCGGAACGGCTCGAAGTAGATGCTCGGAGCGCGTCTGCAAAAGTGGGCAAATCTGCCGGAGTATCAGCGCTGGTAGCGGAGGTGGTCGTGCTGGTGATATTCCTGGCAACGGTGCCAGAAGTAGTGCTGGCAGTGTCAGTGTCCATAACCACTGTAGGGGTCACAGAGATTTCTGGCCCTGAGGGGTTCCGAGGTCGTAGTCTGGGGTCGCGTTGGGATGCCAGCAGGGGTGCAGTTGCGCACATGGCCTCTTCATGATGGTGGCAGTATCTTCTTCTTCGCATCTTGGTCTCCGTATAGGGGTCAACAGCGGGGGGTGAAGGGGTGGCGTCCTCACTTCTTCTACAGGAGTGATGGAATCAGCGCCGGCGTTCTCGAGCTCGATGCGCTTATTGTTAAGGAACGTTGATATGTGTTCTAACAACGACTGTGACAGGGCTCCGCGCTGCTGCAACTCCGCCACGATAATCATGTCGGAATGTAATTGCGAACGCGGAGTTATCTCGTCGTCCATCCGAGGGGGGGCTGAGGAGGAGCGCTCTGATCGAAGTAATTCCCTAGCGGTTGATCTTGAAAACCGCTGCGGCGTAGACATGGGGTAGCACGGTGGAGTGGGTACCCAGTTGGCGGGAGGGGCGGGTTTCCTCGATGGCGAAGGACCGGAAACGCCAGTACGGCGCACAGTCATATCGCGTGCTTCTTGTGTCAGTTGCGTCTCCTCCTTTTCTTGGGGGGGGAGGGCCGGCTTCGGTTCACTTACAGGCTCGTTCTCCAGCGTGGGCATACTCTTTCCGCGGAAAGGCGAAGGTTCGGCGGACGGGATGGAGCGTGGAGGATGGGTTACCCCATTCCCCACATCTCTTGCTTCAGGTGGTGATGGTGCGCGGTGGCGAGAGCGTGATCGCTCCCGCTGCTTGCCGCTACGGCCGCTCATGACGAGGCGGCTACTCTGGTTGCCCGCTCCCAGTAGTCATCGGGCCCAAGCGGGGTCCGGGTGATCTGAAGGGGGGCGACAGCGTCGCAGAATCGTCTCGACGCCGAAGGCGTGGCGAAACTCGCAAATATTTAGTGATTAAATATTGTTGAATTTCTTCTACGGTTTTGCTGACTCGTACCGGAAGGCAACCGACTCCGACAACTCGACTCTGCCACTCTGACTCGACTCGACTCTTGCCCCTCCAATACGATGTGTACCGCTTTTATACATTATTTATTTATTAACTACCCTCTTTATTTTTACAAGACCTAACACTGGTCGATTTTATACCATTATTTAATTATCAACAACCCTCTTTTTTTCAAAACCTAACAAATGGATACACGGGTATAGTAGCAGTGACAATCTGCACTTGTAGACTGTGAAACCGGGTTCAAATACTCAAGATATTATCTCATTTATGGAAATTATAATAGTAGTTTTTTTATAGTTACTCCACTAGTATTGGTTACAGCGTGCAAATTACGACCTACACCCTCCCCGATAGGTGTACTATCCATACAAGCATATTTTTTGAATTCGAACCAGTACCAGTAACAAGATTAATGAGTTTTATAATAAATTTATATGGACATTAGGTATTAATATAGTTACGCGTCTAGCCCACTGGGTCCGCGCGCGCTGTCACCCGCAATAGTACGGTTCACGAGGCTCCGACCTCTCTACCCCTGCATTTTAAATCTGTAATATCTTTTCAGATATCCATTTTATTATATGCTGTAAAGGACAATTTTAATTTACAATACATACGCTGTGCATTTTTAAATCTCTAATAATGGATAAGTAATATTATCTCATATAGCTTAAAATATTTCATTGCATATTATAAAACATAAAAAAATTATAGAGAGAAAGAGAAATTATCAACTTGTTGAATAAAAGCTATCAACATATACCATTGTCTATTTTTTTTGGATATATATATAAAACTGCAGTCTTTCATTAAAAACTGCATTAAAAACACAACCGCACCTAACTATAAATGCGATGGTTCCACGATTAATTCCTAGCTGGAGGAATAAATTGTGTTTAATTTGTCTGCTTGGAAAAGATTCTCTCCGTTACTGCTATATGAGGATACTGCTTCACGCTGTATCACACATACATAATTTCAGGCACAGGGAACCTAGTGTTACGACACTCCGTTCCCCATTTTCTTATGATACTATTATCTTTTTTTTTCACTAATTCGTTATTACAACTCTATATTTCACCTTGCTTATAATTTTATAAGCATGTGTCATGTAATGCATCAATAAGTTATTATTAAAGTCAGCCGGCAACAGAACCAGCATTGAGTTTCCACATCGACGGTAACTGTTGAACAGCAGTCCATTGATAGTCTCAAGGATATCGATATTCGGCTACCCTGTGTAATCTCTAATTGGCCCAGTTTGGTTGGGCAGAGATCGCGCCACTAAATAGAGATTTGCGCGAGACTAATCCACACTGATCCGAGAAATCCCACTGGCATACCTTTACATAAATGGGTCAGTATCGTTGCTCAGGTTGCCTTTGAGCTTTCACATGTTATTTTTTGAACTTGATTTTACTAATACTGGTATATTTGCTTTTGCGAGAACTATTCTTCATGTATATGATTTATACTAATTATTTTTGCAAGAATTAATCCTGAGTCAGTCATAAATAATGAAAACATGGCAAAAAAGACTTATGGAGGAAGAGTGAGTGAGAGAGGTAGACATCTTTGAAAACACAGTTTGGATGGTCACGTAAAAACATGAGGGTCCTTCGAAGACATACGAAGATTATGAAAAGGTTGACGACAGTCGACAAGGCAAAAGCAGTTCTCATTAGCTTTACCGGAAAGCATGAACCTAAAAAAACTGATGATTTAAACATTTTACATTTGAATTAATAGCATTTACTGATCAAATCGAAAAAAAATAATTGTTATCTTCATGTACGACATTCAGTAGAAAAGGAAGCTTAACATTTGCAGAAGGATAAGTTCACTAAGTACCTGATATTGTTTTAGTTGGTAAGTTACTCAAGGCGGGACTTCTGGCAGACAGTTTTGGCAGCTGCTCCATATATGATGTATGTGACTGTCACGTAAGAGATTATTTCTTGGCAGTAGTACACGGCGCCCACTCATACAATTGTTTGCTTAGCTACTTTGCATCTGACATTGAAATGCGGAATACGATACGACTTTGTGTTTTATTATTAGAAGGTTTATAAAACTCTGTAAAAGTATAAGAGGTCAACTTTATTAAATTAACTTAAATTAAATTAAATCAGCTTCACGCTGTATCCCGCACACAGCAGGGTAGGCAGAGGGAACCTAGTGTTAAGACAACCGTTCCCCACTTTCCGCCGAGTTCTGGAGGCATTGCGTGTTGAGTGGCGGAACTCAAGCCGCACTTTGCCTCGACACCAGAGCGAAGAAATGAAAATATAAATGTAAGTAAATATTTTATCTCCTCGGGTGGGAATCGAACCCACAACCAGCCGATTTTACAGTCACATTTTGTGCCCCTGCGCCACGACTCGACACGATCAAATTTAATTTTATTCTTCTGTGCTAACAAGAGAACAACACCCATTAAGTTTTCCAATCATATGAAACATGTAAGAAACAAATTGTTATCAGTTCTTGTATCTCGGAGTACGTGCTACAATATACTGTAAAAGAAAACAATTGCGCAAAGTTTACCTTTTCTAGTGATTGAGTTCGCTAACTTCTAAGTTAGTTTATTCTTTTCAAGCAACCTGGTCTAAGCTTTTAATACGAAGCTGTCAGGATTAAGTTGTGCTAAAAATATTTAAGTAAGTATTAAACTATTTTTTGATAAAAATAAATTTGATGTTTTTGATAATAAATATTATAGAAAATTAGAATTTGTTACAATATTAAAATTGTGCGTTTTGGAGATTAATGCAAAGCATAAATTAATAAATTCTTATTATTTTTTATTCTTAGCAGGAATCCAGTGTTAACGCACTCCCACTCACATTCTCCACTGTCGGCCGACATTTTGAGATATTGTGTGTTGAGGGAGTAGGGATCGAACCCACAACCACAGCTTAGACTTTAGATTACGGTGACACGCTTGTGCCACTACGCCACGAGGGCATCTAATAAATAAAGTCTTATGTCTTAACAACTAAATATTCAATAAGTACCTATATATTAAATGCTTAAAGTCGACCGATTTCATATAACCGAATTAGACAAAGAGCATCGTAACTTCCAGAATAGAGATTGGCGCTGCGTGGGGAATCAAAAGTTTCCCAAATTTGTTGCCGCCAGGGAAGTTTCTTTGAACGTGCGACGACCGCATCATCATAAACCGAAACACAAAGGTTTTATGTGCCACATTAAGTTAATAGTAGCGATCAGATATATGGTAGGGTTGTTTGACTAAGCTTTATTAGTGCATTTTTGATAATGTACGTAGAATACGGAAAAACTGTTAAAAGTATATAAACATAGTATGTTTAGATACTTTAGTCTTTAACCAACTTAATGTACCTATGGAGAAAAGTTTACAACATCTAGCTGCGTTTCGATGGTAGTTATAACAAATGGAGACATTTTTTTGGTATGACATTTTGTTGTTTCGTGTAACTAAATATAGAAATGAACCATTTATTTAAATTTATATTTCCATTTTCTTCGCTGTGGTGTCGAGGCAAAGCGCGGCGTTGATTACTGCCACTCAGCACTCAGGAAAGTGGGGAACGGAGTGTCTTAACACTAGATTCCCTCTGCCTACCATGCTGTGTGCATTATACAGTATCTAAATATCAGTTAACCTAAAGTCAGGAAACGCTAACAAAAGATTCGCTATTTATGTTAATAGGAATGACCCGCCTGCGGCCGGGTCCGGGGGCTGTCCGGGGGCTGTGCGTCGGTCTGCGTCCGTGAAATTGAATTAGCAACTCATTAGTGACGCCAATAAAACGGACCCGGTGACTAGCTCGCCATCCCGCCGCCGCATGGCTCCACATGTACGAGTATGTACGAGTAGGTAGGTATACTTGTATGGATGCAGGCGGCGGTAGGCTGCGTGTAGAAAACTATTGGGTTTTATGTTATAATATTTTTTCTAAACTTTTTTTTTTGAAAATGTACCTTGTCTTATCATAAAAATTCGCTTCACGCTGTAGCTATCCCGTGTGTGGCAGGGTAGGCAGAGGTAAGCTAGTGTTCATAGTTTCGAGGCATTGCGTGTTGAGTGGCGGGACTCAACGCCGCGCTTTTGCCTTGGTGCCAAAGCGAAGAAATAAAAATATTAATAAATAATAATTCATTCCTCCAAGTAGGGATCGAATCCACAAACGTCGCCTTACAGTCACACCCTGGTGCCCTTGCAGGCCGTAGTGGCCTACGGCCTCATTCTCATTAAAAACTTCTTAAAAATACATATATTGTGGAATCTGATAGTATAGTTACTTAAGTCTAAAAACAATTTAAGGTACATTTAAAATTAATAAATCATTAGCAAACAAACTCATCTCAACTGTAATAAAGATGTCAACGTATTTGTAATTTATAAAGTAACGCATTAACTAAATTAAAATTATGAAACAGAACGTCATTAATTTACAAAGAATATATATGGATTTGCAAGACAAATAATTTAGATCTCCAATAAAATTAAACCTCATTTGGGATATAATTTTAGTCAAATTATGTACGTGGGAGGTATCTGTGTTTGTATGTCAGAAATATTTCAAACCGGCGCGGCGGAGCGCGATTCCCTTGAGCCGGCGAGGGTAAACTCTTGCGAATTATAGGTACTTATTTTAAACGAATGCCTACAGGGATTGCTATTTTGTAGCTCGATTCACAGAAAATGTACGATTAAAATCAAGGAACGTATTTCAACTGAAGTGATAATTGGACGCTGCTCTCGTAATCAACTTAATCAATATCACCTATCTACCTATCGTCTTTGCACAGAGCCGTCGCCAAACGTTAATTTATCTAATGTTGAAATTCAAATAGTTATTTGATAATTTAAATGCTAGGGTTGTGCGAATAGATATGTGAGCGTCACAGTGTTTTATTATGGAAGGGTGATAGTCGTGTATGGATTTCAATTTAAATAAATAAAATTACAACAACTGCTTTGAATAAAATAGATAAAATTAAGAGGTAACGTATGAAACGGTCCTCCCGACTCCCTATTCCTACACCTATGCTATAGATCTATAGGTTTGTCTATACATTATACAATTCAGGTAAACGATCTTGTACTTTTGGATTAATTAAATATGAATTTAATAAATCATATTTTTTTCACTTTTGTAAGGAGTATTCCCATTCGAGGAGATGAAATATTTATTTAAATTTATGTTTCCATTTCTTCGCTTTGGTGTCAAGGGCAAAGCACGGCGTTGAGTTCCGCCACTCAACACGCAATGCCTCCAGAATTCGGTGGAACGTGGGAAACAGAGTGTCTTAACAATAGGTTCCCTCTGCCTAACCTGCTGTGTGCAGCGTGAAGCTGATTTGATTTGATTTGATACTGTAGGTACTATTAGTTTTTGTGTAAAATAGGAAAAATGTTGAAAAAATGTAACCAATTCTTGGTTACATTTTTTCAACTTCAGAATGTCTACAGCACTGTTACGTTTGTATACGTTTTATTAGTACCTGAAAAAGTATCCTTTATACCTTAATTCTGTGAGCTAGTCAATTATAATTTGAAAATTTTACAGAGAAATATCAAGATAAATATTTTTATTTCCCGATGAGACCCGTCGCGACCGACTCGCAAGTTAATGTTGCGTGTAAAGTTATGGCCCAGTTTAAGAACTGCATGCGCTTACTCTGCGGTATAATATGATCTTCTGGCTATAATATCAGACAGTGTTAAACATAATTTAAAATATTTTACTAAAAAATTACCCTTTTTCCAGTAAAAAATGCAATTTACTTTAATGTTGGCAACCTTTGGAGATATCAGATTAAATACAATGGCTCTAAGTTTGGAAATATTTAAAATATATATACCTTTATTTGAAAACATCACAGTATTGTTTACTACTAAAAAAAGTTTAGATACCTAAATATATTTTTATAAAATTTTCGTCGTAATCATGTCGCAGGGGCAAAGTGTGTCTGTAAACGCTTCTGGTTATGGGTTCAATCCTCACTCTAGGAAATAAAATATTAATTTAAATTTATCTTTTCATTTCTTTGCTCTGGTGTCGAGGCAAATCGCGGCATTGAGTTATGCCACTCAACATACAATACTTTCAGAATTGGGCGGAAAGTGGGGAACGGAGTGTCTTAACACTAGGTCCCCTCAGCCTGCCCTACTGTGTGCGGGATAGGCGTGAAGCTTTTTAGCTGTTTCTCACATTTTATCAAAAGTCAAAATATCATAATCACAAAACATGACGAAATAGAAATTGGTTTCTAATTATGATTTGTATTACAAACTAGCAGCCCGCCCGCGGCTTCGCCCACTTGAACTGCATGATTATTTATTTAATAAACAGAATTGACTGACATCTATAATGATGTCTAATATGATTTTTTACTACTTTAATCTGTAATCTTCAAATATGTTTTTTTTACTACATTACCGTAACTGTACCGTACCGTTTCTTGATGTTAATTGATACATAAATCTAATTATTAATTATAGGTGTATATTTTTGTACCATTACGTTCTTTTAACCTATGTTACGTACGTCTTATCATAATTTTAAAACTCTATTAAATGTGCTGATGTCAGTGAATAATTTAATTTACTCTTTCAGAAACGGCCTTAAATGTTAAATTATTGATTTGGGTAAGGATTCATAATATTCTTTGTAAAATGATTGCATATTAACTCCTGTACAGTTTTTAAATTAGTTACATATATTATTAGTTTAATGTACAATTGGTAAATATGTAGTTACTACCTTAACGAACGAACGAACCGAAGAATCTATGTATGTACTTGATAATTCTTTGAATAATTCTCTGTGTTGAATTATTTACGATTTAAACTTAACTGTAATGATTAATGAAGATAAACTACACCAACATTGGGGAACTATCAAGGTGCCTAGATTCGAATCCGAATCTCTTAACTGTATGATACTTTAAACTTATTGAATAATTAGAGGGATTGAATGGATGCCATGAGCCGTTACCTCAAACATTTTTAAACGATTTAATACGTCTCAGAGAAGCTCTATATACATCAATTAGTGTAGTAACTTAAACACAAAGTATTTACGTCAAAATAAGGTCAAAGAATACATCAAGGTTTTTCTGAACCCTCCCCTCAGCTTAAGTACAACTCTTTAAGTTCGAGCGTTAATTGCTGCGTGAGAACAACGACACCTGGATACCTTTAACTCGGCAAAATAAACAAGATTATCATGTGTGATCTTCAGTAAATTGTGATGATATTTGTATAGGCGGTATAAATATATTAGACGATAGATATTGTAAGAGAAATAGACATTTAAAATCTATATATAAATGTATTTTTTGATATGTTGTTATTAGAATCTATTGCAAAGGTAAAATGGTAACAATAATTTTCTTATTCAGACAAGTGGAAAAATTTTTATAATTGTTATTATAGCGAGAAAATTCCGAAATAAATGAAATGGACTGACTGAATGGACACTCGAGGAAATGATATGTTTAATATTTTCATTTCTTCGCTTTGGTAAACAAGCAAAAGCGCGGCGTTGAGTTCCGCCACTCAACACGCAATGCCTCCAGAATTCGATGGAAAATGGGGGATGGAATGTTTTAAAACTAGTTTCTCTCTGCCTGTCCTGCTGTGTGCGGGATACAGCGAAGAAAAAATAAAATTTATTGGAAAAGAAAACAGAAACTACTATTTACTCAATTCTATTATATTTGGGCCGTGTTTTGCGATTGTTAGAAATAAAATTTTTGGATTTCAAAATCTTCTACTTTATTTTTCACAAGGGGTTAACAGAGTAAATATAATAAAAAGACACTCTTTTATTCGCTTTTAATCTATTAATAGATCGCGTCCCGGTTGGCGGTATCGGCAGTATAAGTTTTCCCACGAGGGCTACATTTAGTCTGGCATATTGCGACTGCACTCCGACAGACTGTGATTAATATTTAATATCCCCAATTTTAGTTGTACTAGATATTGCTAATACAAATTAAACAGAAACAAAAACTAAATCTTTGAAATAAATACCAATCCATAAGTCTTAAGCAAAAAAGAATTAAATAAAATGACAAAAGAAAAGAAGTAACAGCTTTCACATGCGATGCAAGCTTATTTGCAATTTAAAGACGATATTAAAAGTATATTCGTTCAACCGTTTGATCTTCAGATGAAATTCTGTAATGTCGCCTTTGGGACGCGTTAACTAAAATATTTAAAACAGATGACAATATTTCAGATAAAATGGCTCTATTTTAAAGTGAACACCATAATAAATCGTAGTGAGGAATAACGTAGGGTAGCGCCAGTGCGGACTGAATTTTAAGCATGAGAGCTATTTACAATACATATTTTATGAATTTTTCGGTAATATTTGTTAATGCTATTATATTAGCACATTATTTGTTAGTACAGAAAATATATAGAGGTCAGTCGTGGTGCAGCGGCACGAAGTGTGACTGTAAAATCGACTGGTTGTGGATTCGATCCCCACTCGAGGACATGAAATATTTACTTAAATTTATATTCCCATTTCTTCGCTCTGGTGTCGAGGCTAAACGTGGCGTTGAGTTCCGCAACTCAACACGCAATGCCTCCAGAATTCGGCAGAAAGTGGGGAACGGAGTGTCTAGGTAACACTAGGTTCCCTCTGCCTACCCTGCTGTGTGCGGGATACAGCGTGAAGCTGACAAAAAATATAAAGAAGAAAGATAATGTTTTTGAGCGATAATTTGCACAGATTTCATTTTGCTAACTTTGGTTTTAGTTTTTAGGGTTATGATCCTTAAAAGAAAAATAGTGGAACCCTTATAAGATTACTTTATTGTCTGTTTGTCAGTCTCTCAAGACTATTTATCACAAGATTGGGGGAAGGTGTCAAGTTGTAATTAAAATTAATTGGTTAGGTCTACTATTTCTTGCACACAGAAAAAATTAAGCTTGTAATTAACTGTACGAGGAGAGGGAACCTAGTATTAAGACAATCCGTTCTCCGGTTTCCTCCGAAGTTTTAGAGGCATTGCGTGTTGAATGGCGGAGTTCAACGCCGGGCTTTTGCCTTGGTGCCAGAGCGAAAAAATTAAAATATTAATAAGTAATAACTGGAGTGTGGATCGAACTCACAGCCACAAGCCACTTGTGCTCATGCGCCAAGAAGGCATCGCATGAATACTTGTATGTAAACCTTGTTAGTCAACGCAATCAAAAGATACGGGCATTTATACATTGTTTTCGTCAGGTTAACCACGTAACCTGAGGTTATGAAATTTGGCACGAATTGTGAACTTACAACACAAATAAAGGAAAAAATCCGAAAAATTACAATTTATAGGTATTTCCTACAAGAAAATCATTACAAACTTATATTTTTAGTTTATTTTGTTCATTACATTTTTCATTGTTCATTGCAGTTTGCATAAACATAAGTTCGTCAACTGTATTGGCGGCGCAATCAAAACCTACAGGATGTTTCTCGTAGACCTGTAATCATGAAATTTGGCAAGAACTGAGAACTTGCTGTACAAATGGAGGAAAAAATTAAAAAATATATATTTTTAATTTATATTTTTATTACAGACTATATTACTTACTCATAATTGTAGTTCATTTTATAAAATAAGCGCAAACTTATCTTTGTCAACGTTTATAAGTTGTATTTCCCGTGGACCTACAATTCCGAAATTGGTACAGAGCCTCGGTGGGCGAGTCTAATTCACATTAGAACTTTTTATTCTAATTAATCAAAAGTCTTTTGTTTTTCATTTAAAAAAAGAAGTAGTGGTTAATTATATTTAGCAATTTATATCTACTATAACTTATTTATTAATTGCGTTTATTTTTATTTCAAATACAAAATGGTAGAGATGGCTCTTAGACAAAAATTTGACGAAGCTCAACTTTAGTTTGCTCTATTTTAAGACATTAAAGGTAACCAAGTAACAGGAAAATAAAAAAAAAGCTTTGCTATAACTCTATACTGTTAAAATCAAAATATTTCCTAATTATTAAGACGGGAAGCAATAATACATGTTTAATAATTCCAATTGAATTGGCAAATTGCTCTGATGTTATTGTCATAGCGTTACTTACTCGAATGCGGTTGAACAAATGCTCGTCGTGGCACACCGACAGGAACCTGTTTTGAAGTTAAATTACCAAAGTTTGACAAGCGGTCCGACTCACTAAACTACGCTAGCAATAATTCTGCATAGCGTGGTTGGAAGACAATATCGAGGGTAGATGCACATAATTGTCACTACGTCACGGTATCGTTTAAAAAGTTTATTATTTTTTATAAAAAGTGATATTTATTTTATATAATTAACGTAATGTAACATATATTTTTCAGCTTTACGCATTATATTCCGCACACAGCAGGGTAGGCATAGGGAACCTAGTGTTAAGACACTCCGTTCCCCAATTTCCGCAGAGTTCTGGAGGCACTGCGTGTTGAGCGGCGGAACACAACGCCGCGCTTTGCCTCGACATCAGAGCGAAGAAATGAAAATATATATGTAAATAAATACCTATTTCATTTCCTCGAGTGGGGATCGAACCCACAACCAGTCGATTTTAATAAAAATACAAAAACAATAATGATATAATACTAATTTTTAATCGGCATCTTCGCTCTGAGGTCAAATCGAAATAATTGTGTGTGACGTGTGGAATAACAAATTCCTGAGATAACTTTGACTCAGTGCGATACATCAATATGATTATATTCATAAATTATATATATATATATATATATATATATATATATATATATATATATATATATATATATATATATATATNATATATATATATATATATATATATATATATATATATATATATATATATATATATATATATATATATATATATATATATATATATATATATATATATATATATATATATATATATATATATATATATATATATATATATATATATATATATATATATATATATATATATATATATATATATATATATATATATATATATATATATATATATATATATATATATATATATATATATATATATATATATATATATATATATATATATATATATATATATATATATATATATATATATATATATATATATATATATATATATATATATATATATATATATATATATATATATATATATATATATATATATATATATATATATATATATATATATATATATATATATATATATATATATATATATATATATATATATATATATATATATATATATATATATATATATATATATATATATATATATATATATATATATATATATATATATATATATATATATATATATATATATATATATATATATATATATATATATATATATATATATATATATATATATATATATATATATATATATATATATATATATATATATATATATATATATATATATATATATATATATATATATATATATATATATATATATATATATATATATATATATATATATATATATATATATATATATATATATATATATATATATATATATATATATATATATATATATATATATATATATATATATATATATATATATATATATATATATATATATATATATATATATATATATATATATATATATATATATATATATATATATATATATATATATATATATATATATATATATATATATATATATATATATATATATATATATATATATATATATATATATATATATATATATATATATATATATATATATATATATATATATATATATATATATATATATATATATATATATATATATATATATATATATATATATATATATATATATATATATATATATATATATATATATATATATATATATATATATATATATATATATATATATATATATATATATATATATATATATATATATATATATATATATATATATATATATATATATATATATATATATATATATATATATATATATATATATATATATATATATATATATATATATATATATATATATATATATATATATATATATATATATATATATATATATATATATATATATATATATATATATATATATATATATATATATATATATATATATATATATATATATATATATATATATATATATATATATATATATATATATATATATATATATATATATATATATATATATATATATATATATATATAAGCACTTGTGTATAAAAATATCTACAAAATATAAAAATAAATAACAAAAAAAATTTAATAAATAACTATTTTTGTTAATTAAAAGTTTACTCAAATTAAGCTTTTATTTAAGGCATATTTTGGGGAACGAATCTGAATAGGGCCGACATCAACGCA